>JACDJE010000167.1:2975848-3035322 GCA_016647715.1 Pavo muticus | reverse complement strand
GGGGGGAAAGGCAAGTCAGAAAAACAGAGGATTGTACTTATTTGCCTGTACATACATACATATATATGTTTTTAGACAAAAACAAAATTAGTTTAAGTCGTGATAACAAATCTGCTTTGCTCATTGGAGTTTTGTCTGCTTCTCCAAAATCATAAAGTCATGGCATCAAATGCAATGGAGCAGTTAGAGGGTGCCAAAGTATTGTTCTGGATGGTAGCAAATATAGTAGAAGATCAGATTGAAACAAATTTTGCAAACTGGATGAAACCAATACTTAGGGTTTGCAGATTTGATACACATTTCTCAAACACAATATGCTTTTTATTATAATATAGAAAGTGTTAATACAGCAGAAAAATTTGTGTTATAGTGCAATGCCTTTCTTGTCATATTACTTAATATCTATATCACATTAGAAAACTACATGCTACCTTTATAAAATAAATTGACACGTTACATTAGCCTTCAATATGACAATACTACGTTCTTGACAGAGAAGGCATGACAACGACCCACTTAACTATTGTAAGGCTGAAACAAAGAGAGTCATGCAGATGAGTCAGTCCTTGATATTTCATCACCAGATAACCACAGAGATGTTCTCCTTGCTTCTGCTGACACATCTTTCTTTCATCTTACTGACAGAGAAGGGACATGAATTGCCCAGGAGGCCAGGCCATGGTGGTGGGACAACCCTCCCAGGATACACCATGGAATAAATAGAACATCAGCATAGCTCCAAGTCTTTCCTGGTCATTCAACAACTAACTGGTACCCTTAGCTTACATAGGACATTGATTGTTATTTGCATACATAAGCAAATTCTAGTTAAAAATATTAAGGTAATTATGTCTTTCTTTGTGCACCAGAAGTGATTTTCCCTTCCATGTAACAAATCGGATGTGTGCTCAGAAATCTACACTTTATAGTTTCCAAGCATTCCTCTTGCATCACCTAGCTAAAGCATTTACTTAGCATACCAAGGAAAGGAATTGCCTTAACTGAGGGGCAAGGGCTTGGGAACATCTATGTAGTCACCGTATTCGAGAAGATAATGGCCTGAGGTTAGCCACACTAGCGTATAGCTTCAGCACTGGACAATGCTTCATCTTCTCTAGTCTGCAAAATGGGGATGGAGACATGTAACACACAGAGAGCTGATGATGCATGAAGTACTACAAAAATGAAGTGCAACATAAAGGCCAAGTCATTTTATAATTGTTTTCTGACTAAAACTGAATTAGAGTCTTAGTGACAGAGCACTGAAGTATGCATTCACATAGATTACAGCATGGCATGCTAACACAGTAAGATGTTGGTAAAAGCAAACTGATATTCCTAATCAGTCAACTTTATTAACCTCGTATAAGAGAACACAGTGAGTAGATATTGCCTTTCCTTTGTATTTTGTTAGCAACCTGCTATTGCCGTCATAACACATTATGAGCAAAACTGCACTGCAGATAAAACATCTGTTTTGAATAAGCAGGTGTATGGCAATTTCAGAACCAAACCCCAAATCCTAATTAAAGGTTGCTATTCCCATTTAACAAAAAAGTGTTGCTGAAAGTTAACCACAGTATAACAGCAGCATACGGATGCACATACTCCTCTGATTATCAGCAGTTACCTAATAAACAAGTGAATCCACAGCCTGCACAAGTCTACCACTGGATTTGCTTTTCCTGTTTCTTAGTAATGGATTGTAATATGGTAAACAACATCACATTTTAAGCAATTAGAAAAAGGGTGATGCACACCCTTCACACCCAGAAAACTGATATTTGTAAGCAAAATGCTAACCATTTCATTGTTTCTAGCATTTCCCATTTACACCAATCTAAATCTTGAATTAATTAATCTTTTTGTTGATCTTGGCTTTATTAATGGCTGTTCTAAGATCAATGGAAGGTTCTGCCGCTGCTATAAAGTATTTGGTTTCTCTTGTCCAACTTGACAGGGGGAGAGAGTGTTTGGACCTTCTAGTAATTAAATCTATTTCAAAAGACTTATTTGGCTGTTTCAGAAACATGATTAATAATACGGTTTCTTAAAAAAGTAATTAGGAGAACTAGTGAATTCAGAGAAGCCAAACACTTTCCTCTGAGTTTCATTTGGATCTGAAAGGTTAAGAAAATATAGACCCTGGTCTGAAAAGCATAGATCATAAAGCATATTTCTTTCAGTTTTCTTGAAAGAGAGGGAAACCTGGGGACAGCTGCACTGAAGTCATCTTCCATTAAGCCTCTTTACTCTTTGCTGCAAAGTCAGTGAGACCTTGGAGATAAAGGCAGTTAGAACAGAGTTGAAGAGATCTTGAAAGTAGTTAACTGCTGCTATGACGGACAAGAAGCCCAGAAATGATAAATTATTCTTCTATTTCTCCTTCTATAACATTTTATACAAAGGGCCCAAACCCACAAAAATTACAATGTGCTACTAGGAAGGAGAAATGAAGTGCAGATGTTGATACACTGACTACTCATACTGTAGCCAGATTGTATTAAGATCTGAAACTATCTCAGATACTTTAAGAGGAAGGCAAAACTAAATAAATATTAAAGTGAAGAAGTCAAGATTTGAAACAGCGCATAGCAAAAGCTGCTCCTCAACCCTTAAAAATGAACCAGTGGAAGACTTACATCATGCAGCTGTATGTAAATGTGGTTCAAGTATCTCATGCATCCTGGAAATACTTCTATCCTCTCCTTCAGCTCATAAAGCTCCCATCTGCAAACTCACTCATTCCACACAAACATGTACACGTTTGGAGTATGAGTTTAGAACTGTTTTTCTCATGGTTAATTCTTAGTATTGTTTGCAGCTTAAATCTTCTAAAGACCACCTTATATTCCTCATTGTGACTCCTCGTCTATATAAACACACAGAAGAAACAAAGTCAAGCTCTTTTAATCTTCTGCTAGTCTTCCTACTCTCAGCTGCTCTACCAGTCCATGGGAACAAGACTCAACAGAGAAGGGTATTTACGAGTAGGATTTAAAGAAGCAGTGTCTCACTGATAACTGCATTTTAACAAATTCCAGTAGATATGTTATTGAGCTGATTGCTTAAGAGCTCCTACGTCTTTCTCGTAAATTCTCCTCTACATGCATATGCGACAGGAAGACATGCCTTTCTAATCCTCATTTAATGTGAGGCAGAGGTGTGATTCTTGTTGTGCCTGGTGCTGTACAAACACCAAAGACAAGCACAGTCTGATTTTAAATTTCTCACAAATGATCGTTATTTCTTTAAAAAGTAAGCATCATTTTTATTTGCTTGAGTGAACTGAAAACATGCATATTCAATGTACTGGGAATTATAGTTTGAAATGTCAGGAGTGATGGAATAAGGGAAAAGGATAAATGTTCCTGTTAACTACTTTAACATGTGCAAGTGAACAGAATAGAGCAGAAATTACTTATCCAAAATGACGTAGGGTGTGCCAGACTTTATGGCAAGACATAAGACTTGTGGCTATTATGTTTCTTTATTGCTCTGAATCACAAGAAAATGAAGGGCATGAAATATTTTGTTGGTGCTTTACTTAGGGTGATTCAGTCCAAAATATGATACACTTTTTTCTTTTTGTTTTTAGTTTGTAAATTGTCATTTGACTGGCTTTAGAAAAACTATTCTTCACGACTAAAACCACTTGCGACATTCAGTGTTAGCAAAGAGTGAGCTGGGCTGCAAACTACGTAAGATTTTTCAGAAAACAACATGACAAGCTTTGTGGCCTGCAGCTTTTCAAGCTAGCTGTCCTTCCATCAAAAAACAGCCTGCCAAAATGGGGTTCACTTTTTCCAAAATGCCCTAGGTAATCTATCTGATATTGGCAGGACACGCTGCCGGACAGTTGGCTGTGATTCAAGAAATTTCGTCACTGTTGTGCTTTGAAGACTAATACTAATAATATAATGGCCATTTTAGCAATTCTTTCTTAAATTTCCTTGAATATCTTGAATTCAAGTCACGTGATCCAAACTTCATTGCTAACAAATTCAAGATCTACTACGGGAAATCTGAAAGGATTATTTGGAATATAGGCCACTGTATACTGCAGCCTAGCTAAACACACTCATTTTCCCTTTTCTACCAAGAAGCTGCACTGTCAGTAGCAATAATATATATATAGTATACAAATATATATGTTTATAATATATAACTCCTTTAGGGAAAGAAAAGTCCCAGCAGAGGAATTTGCACTCCTTTGTTAGTCTCAGGGAATCAAAAAATATGGAGTAGGCTTTGCCAGCACATGAAATTCCAAAAGTTTACTGTTCACTTTCAGGTACAAAGCAGTCAAGGTTGAAAACCAGGGGGATGCAGAGGTGAGTTCCTCTGTTGACAGTCACTGAAGAGAAATTAGCTGAATGCTTTCAGGGTGAATTTTCAGTCAAACTGAATTTTGTCTCACAGTCTATTTGTATTTCTATCATAATCTGGCACTGCTAAAAATCTCAGCTATACTGAAGACTGCTATTGTTATAATACACAAACAGTATGGGTTATTTTAATGGACATATTGCCTTAAACTGAATTTTCGCCATCTGTTCTGCCCCTAATTTTGAATGCAAAAAGAACATATTTCACAATTACATCTGTAAGTAATGATATAAGTAATTTAAATGCATGTATATGTTCACACAATGCAGCAGACATCTGGGATATTTTTTTCTTTCAGGCATGAATCAAGGGAAGAAATCTACTAACTCCTCAAACAGTACTTCCCCCCTTCCCATCATCTAGTAAAGCCATTTCATCGTGGGCATAGACTTTCCAATAAGCTAATTTTGCTGTGCTTCTGAGTTCAAAGATTCTTCAGTGAGCAGAAGCACAAACTCATTTTTACCATGTTTCCCCCATCTTCATCCAAGTCTCCTATGGACTGAATGGTAGTTTGGCAGATGCAAGACAGTGGATCAATCAGTTTCAATAGATGTTCAGTAGACAGGTCAGGCTGCGTGGACCAGGTTGTGCTCCCAGCTTTTCTTTCATACCTTCCCTTTTCAACAGACTTTTGCAAAAGTGTCCTTCTGCAGGTGAATCCAGGGCTAACTGAGATGCAGGCTGCCTGATCAGAGAGTGGGTCTCACCAAGACAGAAGCAAAGTAAAACTTACGGAAATATGGTGACTGCAGTTATGTGGTAGCTGTTTTTTAAGACATGATATGATTTTGGTTCCTATTGCAAATGTCCACTTTCAGAGATTGAACTTTGGCATTAGTGGCATTTTTCCAGGAATGTTTGCAGGGCAGTGGTCATGAGATGCAAATTCCATCACTCAAAGTCATGTTATTCAGTGCAGCTAAACATTGACCAAATTTCTCAAGTTTGCAAAGAGATCTATTCAATGAGAGTTTCAGAAGTATAGAACAAAAGTAAACAAAAAAAAACTCTTCTTGAAAGTGTAATTTGGATAAAAGCTGATTTCACAGATTTTTTTTTTTTTTTTTCAAAGGAAATCACAAAATCTGTAAAAGTTGACTGGGTTTTGAAAGGTAGTGGTGTCCTTCATATTTACATGCATTCAGTGTACCCGTATGTACCTATTGACACACAGGGCTTATCAACTTCAGTAGAAAACTAAACTGAGATGCTAAGAGAAGTCCCACTAGCAGAAATAAGATGTTACTACAAATTCCTAGACAAATTTTTAGCAGGGAATTTACTCCTACTTTTTAGTCCAAATTGCTAACAGGGATTAGAGAAGCTTTTATTTTCTCTATTATCACTGCTTTTTTATACCGATGCACACTTACTACTACTAGCATTTTGCAATCTATTAAAAATATAGGAGCAGTGGATTGGAATAGGCCTTATATTGTAGTTTGATAGTGTTCTCTACAATTGTGCTCTTCAGACCATACTGCATTTCTCACTTTTTAACTGACAACATCTTTTTATTGTAAAGAGCTGATATCTAGAAACAACGAAATGCTGTCCCTAAAAGCTTACAGAGTTGAGAATGATGGAGGAAAATTATCAGTGAATATTTAGGTAAGGCAAATGGAGTCATGCATTAGGAAAACTGCAACAGTGCTGAAGACATTAGACATTCAGATTTTCTTATTCTATCTTCTGAAATGTGTTTGATTTTAGCAACTGAATCTTTTCTCTATGGAGGTCAAACAGTTATGCATGTCACCACATATAAGATGTAGCCAGACACTAACTGTCTGGTTATTGTGAAGGAATGCTGCAACTAGTGCTCCTATGGGCCATGTCTAGCTAATATATGGTGATGTAGTCCCGTCAGCACAAAGGCAATGGAAAAAGTGTACCCACATAGTGCTCTCCATCTCTCCATATTTACATGGGACTCAAATATGCCTGTAGACTAATATTTGGCAGCAAGTCTGGGGCCTGTACTGTTAAGAGTCAGGAAGAGTCTTCCAAACTGAAGAGAGGGCTGTCGGCTGCTGTAGAAAGAGAATTTTTTAAAGGATTGAACAGAAGAACTTACATGGCAATTCCAGACTGTAAATGGATTGGTCGCAGTGTAAACAATTTTTTTTATCATATTACTACAACAAGAAAAGAAAAAAACTGGTTCTTAAGACCCTTTAATATCTGTAACCCATAAAATTACTAAGGATGGAATGAAAAACTGAAGTCTTGAGTTCCACGGAGTTGGTTGCCTCCTACTTGTAACACTAGATGACATTTCTTTGCAAGGCACTTATGCTAACGAACAAAATCCATAGCTCTTGGCTTCTAAACAGTGAAGACAGTCAGTTTCAAAGAGCTGATGAATTAGTTTTCCTGGGGGAGGAGAGCAGCTGTATTCCTCATTGAACACCTTTCTGGCTTGTTCTTTGTAACTTTTCCGAAGGGTGTATACGAACAGACTTTCAAAGCAAATCTGTGAAGCAAGTGGTAAAATAAGGTCATGCTTCGGAGGGAGAAGGAAAACAAAAAGTAGAAGCCAAAGGAAGGAAAACAAAAATAAGATAGAAAAATCAAAAAGAAAGAAAAAAAAACTGAAAAATGAGCATTGTAAAAAAGTAGCAAATAAAGAGGGTGGAGTACATGAGATTCTCTGCCATTCTCCAATTTCACTGCTGGTTTGGAATGCAGAATCAAGACTTTAAGAATTGAACATAATTGCATTAGTTTACTAATTAAACAGTCATTGCAAGCACCTAATACAAACAAGTTCAAAAATTAAGCAAGACAATGGGAAGAAAACAACCTCTTAAATAGAAGGGTACTGTAATAAGAATTGGCTACTTGAGCACCTTCAACTTCCTGGAGAGAGCAGGAGGCTTACATGCAAAGCCACCCACTAAAATTAACATATAAAACTTCAGGATCCAAAGATTTTGAATATTCTGACACTGAAGTGCAACTTTGATCTGAAATTGTGGTTCAGACTCTTGTTCAGTGAAATCTCCATTCCCTAGATTTGTCAGAGACTTTGATGTCTTTTAATATTCTTAAGCACATAACCTCTAAACAGAGAGAGATGGAGTTGAAGGAGGAGGAGATTTTGTTTAAAAAATAGATAACTGGGAATATAAAAGAATAAAACTCAGTTATTTCTTTTAGTATTAATTATCTATAGAATGAAACCTCTATGGCAGATGTGCCAGCCAACTCTCTCATCATCAATTTCAAGACTTCAATCAGTGGATGACTCACAGTTAGTGAAAGAAAAATTGTTCCAGCTACGTAAGAGCATAAATATTATGTTTCACTTGGTATCATAATTAACTGCATGCTTCAGATATTTCTTTCATGTCTGCTTTCACAATAGGTAATATAATTTACTGTTAATAGGATTAAAATGTCTTTAAAAAAGTAAATACTTCATTGGTTTAAGAATGTTTTCTGTTTGTTTTGTGCAGATACATATTTGGCTACAGGCATAGTATTTATACCTCAGTGTAGAAAATAATGAAGAATATTAAGATAATACATATAGTCCAGAAGCAAATGTATTTTCTCTCTTGCTTAACATAATTATAAAAAAAAAAACTTTTCTCTCAATTCATGAAAAAGAATTCCGAGGTCTCAAACCAAAAACATTTTTTAATCAATTCATACTACGAAAAAAATTACATATTACAGTGTCAAGACACAAATGTTTGGGCTAGGAACGTTAACAGTAGCAATGCAGAAACTCCCAAAGTCAGAAGTGTCTTTTCAACATCCCTTTCTGAATTGAAAGTCAAAAAAGAAAACTACCACCTATTATTCAAGCAAAAGGAATTCTGTCACATGGAATATCAGCTACTTCTCATTTTAACGTCTAAATATCCACCCAGAAAACAGAACTGGGAAAATACAGGAAGGGAAAACAAAGAAAAGAGATGGAAGGATGAAAACAGTTTTAAAAAGATAATGAACAGCATAAGCTTTAGATTTCAAACCTCAGCTCATAAACACACGCATGCTGAACGCTGAATTCTTGTTGCATTCCAGTTCAAAAATATTTTTTTAAATATTTATTATATATGTGATTTTTTCCTCTCATTTTGCCTGAATTTTCACTAGTTTTTGTGATAGTTGTCTCAAGTAAAATTTCTCTGGCTGATATCAGAGTAAGCAAAAGGAGTAGTAGATCTGAAACGCCATTATTCTATAAAATGTATAGCTTTCTTTATACGTAAAAAGAATTTTTATTACATAGGTGGTATCATTACATCTGTTAGCTGGTTAGTATAGATATGTGCCTGGAAGAGATTTGGTCTCCCTGTTCATTGCAGCAAGCAGAATTTGGCATAAACATTTGGATGTACTCACTTAACTGCTGATCCATCTATTGAAGTTTCATTAGGGAGCCATGTGCATTTGCAAAGGATGAATGGTTTCATTAGCACTGAGACTAATAAACTTATAAAAGTTAATAATGTGAATATGTTTGATTTGGAATTATGCACATAGACATTAAGAATCACAAAAAGGCACGCTTAATAATATCCATTTTTTTCTAGACTTTCACAGCTGGGGCATTTTCCACTTTTCTGAGACCTTTTAACAGAAAACACACATTGATTTTTTTCACGTGGTCCTATGATATTATCAACAGGTTCTAGTATTACACGAGGACTTTGATCTAAAAGCACAAATTTTAACCCTTCTAAATATTATTTCCCACATTGCTTGATGTAGGCTTTTGGATTCATTATTAGGGCAAATTTTAATAGAAGAAACCAAGTATGTCAAAATTGTGTTATAGCTGAAGCTCACGCATTCTGAAGTGTCTTTAAAGGCACAGAGGTCATAGGTAGGCTTAACACAGTCGTTTCTTTGAAGACTCATAGAGAATTGTCTACAGTGAGATAACCTCCATGTTCAAAACCCAGAACAAGATGGCTCTTGCATCAGCTGGCAAGCTTAGTTGGTAGTGTTTAAGTTATGCAGCACATTTTGTGAACCTTTTTTTCTTTATCACCACCAGAAAAAGGAAATCTGTTTAGTTTTCCTTTCTCCCTAGCTTGCTTTCCTGATGATGATGTTACCTGATCATCTCACTCTACTCCACTCTCTGCCTTCTTATTTTCATCTCTGAATATTCTTGATGAGGTCTGAATAATCAGCTCTCACCCTAGGAGCCTTACTTGGCAGCTGATCTCTAATCTCCCAAACTCCTAGACGTATACCCTTCTTTTTTTTTTTTTTTTAATATGAAAAATTAATTAACAGTTAGTGAAGTTACTCAATTACAGGGTGAAAGTAATTAAATATGGTGCAGAAACTGCCACGTTAGGGCCAGAGCTGATTTAACTGTGTCAGCGCAGGATGACACCAAGGTGGTTATGATTTTTCCAGGACTTCAGTTCCTTTCCGAATTTACTTTATGGGTCCCTGAGCCATCTGTGAACATTATCTGTCTTCCTTCCCCAGAAGTTTCAGCGGAGACAAACACAATGAGAATGATCCTTCCCAGCCTGGCCAAGGTATTTTTCCCCAGCCTTCCAACACTATAATTGCAGAAGTCAATCTCACTGCTTCCTCATCATTCGTCTCTTTGGGGAGACTATCAGTAATTGCACGACTTCTGATATACATATCTGTCCCCTCTCCTTATGACCTAGAATGAGACCATAGCAGCTTATAGCACAGAGGGCACTGAATGTTTTGGGGAAGAAAAAATGAGAAGCATGGGCATCTGGCAGGCTCTGAATCGAAGACATATAGTTAGAGACTCTCTGTGTTGCCAATAACTTGAGACACCATCTATTCCCTTTCATCACTTTCTTTCTATTAGAGAGAGAACTCATCTATGACAAATCTATCAGTGGCTCCATTCTTAGGCTTAACTAATAGCGGGGCTGCAGCTGCAGGAATTATAAATACATCTGTTTTTGTGCTGCCTGGTACAACACTGTATCTATTATGATGATCTGACATACATCCTAACATCTCCTTCAGGTGCTGGCACATCATTTACAATAATCCCAGGTAACTGATGTTGTGACACCTCTCCTGCATGTGTGCTAGGTTCCTGTTAAATGACCATAAAGTGAGCAACTAAAGGAAAATATCAGAAAAGAGCAAGACCAAATTCAGACCTTCTGTAAGCGGGTGCAACTCCACAGGCATGACATACTGCAGCTTGCAAGACAAGATGGGGGTTTGACCTGCAGTGGTATGTACTCTTCTCATATAATTTTTCCCAGCTAGACAAAAACCAATACTCCCACTCTGCTGTAATTAATAGAAAGTCTGCTGGGTTGAATAGCTGTCGCCTAAATTATCCTCCCAGCTCTCCATTATTTGCCACCAAGAAGCAGTAGGGATATAGGGCACTGTGTTAAACAAGACATACAGTGAGAAATTCTGGGGTCAGTTCTGAAATGAAGCCAAGGAATTACTGAACTCAAGTTTCAATTTGGACTGAAGGGAATGTGAAATGTTTCCCTAAAATTAACAGCAAGAAAAAATGCCATTGTATTCACTGACTTGACCCACAGCTGAAGTCTTTATTTCAGAGGCAAAAAGGCCTGATCTAGCCTAAACTGGAAAAGGAATAAGAATGGTTTCCTATTTCCAAAAGGTCTTGAAAGTTGAAAGATGTATGAAAAGTCCAAGAACCGACAGGTCCAAGATAAATTCCCTCCTCTGCCTGAAGGCAATCCCCCAGCTTGGGTATGTTTGCTGCCATACCATCCCATTGGCACTGTTCCATTTCATATGAATAAACAGACCAGTTAGTCTAATTTGAAAAATAAAGAAGCTTATAGCATACGAGCTCTTATTTCAAGACCCCGAGAAAGACTTGCATGCCTGAGTGCAGATCTCAGGGATTTTTCAGTCCTGACATCTGGCACGGTTTGAAATGCAAGACAACTTCTGAAAATCCCTCTACCCTCAACTCCTTCTAGAGTGGGGTTTGGTGGGTAAAGGGCTGTGGAGAAGAGCAGGCGATGCTGAAGGCAAGGTGAGGGTAAAGGGAAGGGCCAAAGAAAGGCACTGTTGGCACAGCTGTATGTCTATGCCATGGGTCTAGACAAGGAAATGGGTGGGGCATGGGTTGGTAGTGACAATTTCTAATTAAATCTGGGAATAAGCAGTTTGAAAATTTTAAGAAATTCTTAAAATTAATTGAATCAAATTTGTTGCTGAGATTTTTCAGGACTCACAATTCAGGGAAATTAAAGTAGATTTTCTTGGTGGCTGGTGCCAATGCAGCTTCTCTGTCAAACTGCCAATCCCTTGCCCAAGGTCAAAGAGCTAGTTCTCTGTAAAACAGTAGTAAATTTATTTCTAATTTGGTAAGCTGCATTTTTATTTTATCTTGTTCTCAGGAATAGGTGAAAAAAATTAGATGAAGCAGTAGAAAAGCAACTTCCCAAAAGTATATCAACAAAATTTCTCCCTAGACAGGCAGCTGATACCATTTCAGCACAGGGCAAAATTATAAGCAATAAAATCGGAGTTGTACATTGAGAAAAGCTGAACAACTTTTGCTGTAGGCCACCCTTTCAGATCTATCAATAATACAGCTAAATACAAATTGACAGATGATACTTTCAGAGTGGTCTTATTAACAAGTGAATTAGATAATGCGTAATCATACTAAAAAAGCTCTCCTTTAGTGTGTTTATGATATCACCTGCATTTTTGTTTACCATCTACCTAATTCAGCTTGTTGCCACTTTCGCATAACTCAGAATTTCTCAGACAGATTTATACCACATTGAATATGAACTGTGAGGAAAGGTGCTATCAGAGTTTATGGGCAAAATCTTGCCCTCTTGGTTTTAGTGGAGTTTCACACGCACAAGCAGGAGCAGGATCTGGTCCTTAACATGATGGCATTTCTTCTGTACAGCACAGCAGGTTAATAATAAAATGGCATCTCTTCATTTCTGCATGTAATACTTTTTTTTTTTTTTTTTTTTTTTTTTTTTTTGCTTTCTGACTGCAGATGTGGGACAATATCTTTGCGGCGCTATATCTCTTTATTATCTACCTTGAAAGTGCGTAAGATGTTCAAAACAAAGCCTAGTCCATGTTTTCAAGCTTTACAGTTTCTTAAAAGTTGAACAAAGCTGGCTGAATTTTGCACTGGTTTGGTGCTATTGATTATGATAGAGGAGACACAGGGAGCCAAAATGCAGGACAACGAGAAAAGAATGGAAACTTTATAGGGATGGTCTGTCAGGATGTTGGGTGTCAAAATCATCGAGCAAATGAATTGCTCCAGGTTGGTTCTGAGAACTGTGTTGTATATGGAATGCCCTGATCCAAGTGGTGAGCCCTCTGAAGGGAAGGAGGGAGAACAGAGCTAAAGGGCGGTTGCTGCAAGGGTGCGTCTCTTCCAGCTGACAGCCACTTCTAGCTGTGCATGTTACAATGCCAGTCACAAATCTCCGAAAAATTCTGGAAGTGCCCATTGGAACAGCTCTGCTCTTGTGCCTGAGTTACACAGTCTTAATGTGTTGTTTCCTGGTTAGTATCTTCTGGAGTATCTCATTTGTCATTCTTGAGGTAAACAAATTATTAGGAGGTGTATTATAGCAGTAATGCTTTTTGTAAAGCTTGGAGCATTACTGATTTAGCTGTGGCATTCAGTGAAAATCACTGTGAGGCTGTGCCTTTTCTTAGAGCAAGAAATCACCCAGCTGATGCTATTATAAAACACTTGATAGTTATTAAGTGGTTTTCCAGTAATTTTTCAATGCTTAGCCGAAAACATTATCATAACTGATACACACTAATTTTCTGTTGTTTATATGTATATGTAGTGTAACCTCCATTAAAGTGCCATTACATTTGTGGAAAAGATTCTGTAGAAATGACCTGGTGGTCTTCCAAATTTATTCTTTCAACGACTCCGGATCAAATTTGCCTATTTTAAACAATATATTTTAAAATTGATGGTGTTGTGGATTCCACCTGGGATCAAGTTGTGTTATTTCTGTGTCGCACTAATGATGAAGATGATTTAATTACTTAGCTGACAATGTAATTAATGATGAGCACGAGAGAAGAGAGTTGGGCCTTGGTGCCTTACTCCCATTTCATGACTTGTCGTAACTGTAGGATGTTAACAGAGGGAAAATCTATGTTGGTTAGTCAGGAAAGAAAATACATCTGGATGACAAAGACCATGTTTAGTTGGTAGGTGACATAATGAAGTTTTTCTAATCGTGATATTTTAAGGCTAATGAGTGTTTAGCATCNGGGGGGAAAGGCAAGTCAGAAAAACAGAGGATTGTACTTATTTGCCTGTACATACATACATATATATGTTTTTAGACAAAAACAAAATTAGTTTAAGTCGTGATAACAAATCTGCTTTGCTCATTGGAGTTTTGTCTGCTTCTCCAAAATCATAAAGTCATGGCATCAAATGCAATGGAGCAGTTAGAGGGTGCCAAAGTATTGTTCTGGATGGTAGCAAATATAGTAGAAGATCAGATTGAAACAAATTTTGCAAACTGGATGAAACCAATACTTAGGGTTTGCAGATTTGATACACATTTCTCAAACACAATATGCTTTTTATTATAATATAGAAAGTGTTAATACAGCAGAAAAATTTGTGTTATAGTGCAATGCCTTTCTTGTCATATTACTTAATATCTATATCACATTAGAAAACTACATGCTACCTTTATAAAATAAATTGACACGTTACATTAGCCTTCAATATGACAATACTACGTTCTTGACAGAGAAGGCATGACAACGACCCACTTAACTATTGTAAGGCTGAAACAAAGAGAGTCATGCAGATGAGTCAGTCCTTGATATTTCATCACCAGATAACCACAGAGATGTTCTCCTTGCTTCTGCTGACACATCTTTCTTTCATCTTACTGACAGAGAAGGGACATGAATTGCCCAGGAGGCCAGGCCATGGTGGTGGGACAACCCTCCCAGGATACACCATGGAATAAATAGAACATCAGCATAGCTCCAAGTCTTTCCTGGTCATTCAACAACTAACTGGTACCCTTAGCTTACATAGGACATTGATTGTTATTTGCATACATAAGCAAATTCTAGTTAAAAATATTAAGGTAATTATGTCTTTCTTTGTGCACCAGAAGTGATTTTCCCTTCCATGTAACAAATCGGATGTGTGCTCAGAAATCTACACTTTATAGTTTCCAAGCATTCCTCTTGCATCACCTAGCTAAAGCATTTACTTAGCATACCAAGGAAAGGAATTGCCTTAACTGAGGGGCAAGGGCTTGGGAACATCTATGTAGTCACCGTATTCGAGAAGATAATGGCCTGAGGTTAGCCACACTAGCGTATAGCTTCAGCACTGGACAATGCTTCATCTTCTCTAGTCTGCAAAATGGGGATGGAGACATGTAACACACAGAGAGCTGATGATGCATGAAGTACTACAAAAATGAAGTGCAACATAAAGGCCAAGTCATTTTATAATTGTTTTCTGACTAAAACTGAATTAGAGTCTTAGTGACAGAGCACTGAAGTATGCATTCACATAGATTACAGCATGGCATGCTAACACAGTAAGATGTTGGTAAAAGCAAACTGATATTCCTAATCAGTCAACTTTATTAACCTCGTATAAGAGAACACAGTGAGTAGATATTGCCTTTCCTTTGTATTTTGTTAGCAACCTGCTATTGCCGTCATAACACATTATGAGCAAAACTGCACTGCAGATAAAACATCTGTTTTGAATAAGCAGGTGTATGGCAATTTCAGAACCAAACCCCAAATCCTAATTAAAGGTTGCTATTCCCATTTAACAAAAAAGTGTTGCTGAAAGTTAACCACAGTATAACAGCAGCATACGGATGCACATACTCCTCTGATTATCAGCAGTTACCTAATAAACAAGTGAATCCACAGCCTGCACAAGTCTACCACTGGATTTGCTTTTCCTGTTTCTTAGTAATGGATTGTAATATGGTAAACAACATCACATTTTAAGCAATTAGAAAAAGGGTGATGCACACCCTTCACACCCAGAAAACTGATATTTGTAAGCAAAATGCTAACCATTTCATTGTTTCTAGCATTTCCCATTTACACCAATCTAAATCTTGAATTAATTAATCTTTTTGTTGATCTTGGCTTTATTAATGGCTGTTCTAAGATCAATGGAAGGTTCTGCCGCTGCTATAAAGTATTTGGTTTCTCTTGTCCAACTTGACAGGGGGAGAGAGTGTTTGGACCTTCTAGTAATTAAATCTATTTCAAAAGACTTATTTGGCTGTTTCAGAAACATGATTAATAATACGGTTTCTTAAAAAAGTAATTAGGAGAACTAGTGAATTCAGAGAAGCCAAACACTTTCCTCTGAGTTTCATTTGGATCTGAAAGGTTAAGAAAATATAGACCCTGGTCTGAAAAGCATAGATCATAAAGCATATTTCTTTCAGTTTTCTTGAAAGAGAGGGAAACCTGGGGACAGCTGCACTGAAGTCATCTTCCATTAAGCCTCTTTACTCTTTGCTGCAAAGTCAGTGAGACCTTGGAGATAAAGGCAGTTAGAACAGAGTTGAAGAGATCTTGAAAGTAGTTAACTGCTGCTATGACGGACAAGAAGCCCAGAAATGATAAATTATTCTTCTATTTCTCCTTCTATAACATTTTATACAAAGGGCCCAAACCCACAAAAATTACAATGTGCTACTAGGAAGGAGAAATGAAGTGCAGATGTTGATACACTGACTACTCATACTGTAGCCAGATTGTATTAAGATCTGAAACTATCTCAGATACTTTAAGAGGAAGGCAAAACTAAATAAATATTAAAGTGAAGAAGTCAAGATTTGAAACAGCGCATAGCAAAAGCTGCTCCTCAACCCTTAAAAATGAACCAGTGGAAGACTTACATCATGCAGCTGTATGTAAATGTGGTTCAAGTATCTCATGCATCCTGGAAATACTTCTATCCTCTCCTTCAGCTCATAAAGCTCCCATCTGCAAACTCACTCATTCCACACAAACATGTACACGTTTGGAGTATGAGTTTAGAACTGTTTTTCTCATGGTTAATTCTTAGTATTGTTTGCAGCTTAAATCTTCTAAAGACCACCTTATATTCCTCATTGTGACTCCTCGTCTATATAAACACACAGAAGAAACAAAGTCAAGCTCTTTTAATCTTCTGCTAGTCTTCCTACTCTCAGCTGCTCTACCAGTCCATGGGAACAAGACTCAACAGAGAAGGGTATTTACGAGTAGGATTTAAAGAAGCAGTGTCTCACTGATAACTGCATTTTAACAAATTCCAGTAGATATGTTATTGAGCTGATTGCTTAAGAGCTCCTACGTCTTTCTCGTAAATTCTCCTCTACATGCATATGCGACAGGAAGACATGCCTTTCTAATCCTCATTTAATGTGAGGCAGAGGTGTGATTCTTGTTGTGCCTGGTGCTGTACAAACACCAAAGACAAGCACAGTCTGATTTTAAATTTCTCACAAATGATCGTTATTTCTTTAAAAAGTAAGCATCATTTTTATTTGCTTGAGTGAACTGAAAACATGCATATTCAATGTACTGGGAATTATAGTTTGAAATGTCAGGAGTGATGGAATAAGGGAAAAGGATAAATGTTCCTGTTAACTACTTTAACATGTGCAAGTGAACAGAATAGAGCAGAAATTACTTATCCAAAATGACGTAGGGTGTGCCAGACTTTATGGCAAGACATAAGACTTGTGGCTATTATGTTTCTTTATTGCTCTGAATCACAAGAAAATGAAGGGCATGAAATATTTTGTTGGTGCTTTACTTAGGGTGATTCAGTCCAAAATATGATACACTTTTTTCTTTTTGTTTTTAGTTTGTAAATTGTCATTTGACTGGCTTTAGAAAAACTATTCTTCACGACTAAAACCACTTGCGACATTCAGTGTTAGCAAAGAGTGAGCTGGGCTGCAAACTACGTAAGATTTTTCAGAAAACAACATGACAAGCTTTGTGGCCTGCAGCTTTTCAAGCTAGCTGTCCTTCCATCAAAAAACAGCCTGCCAAAATGGGGTTCACTTTTTCCAAAATGCCCTAGGTAATCTATCTGATATTGGCAGGACACGCTGCCGGACAGTTGGCTGTGATTCAAGAAATTTCGTCACTGTTGTGCTTTGAAGACTAATACTAATAATATAATGGCCATTTTAGCAATTCTTTCTTAAATTTCCTTGAATATCTTGAATTCAAGTCACGTGATCCAAACTTCATTGCTAACAAATTCAAGATCTACTACGGGAAATCTGAAAGGATTATTTGGAATATAGGCCACTGTATACTGCAGCCTAGCTAAACACACTCATTTTCCCTTTTCTACCAAGAAGCTGCACTGTCAGTAGCAATAATATATATATAGTATACAAATATATATGTTTATAATATATAACTCCTTTAGGGAAAGAAAAGTCCCAGCAGAGGAATTTGCACTCCTTTGTTAGTCTCAGGGAATCAAAAAATATGGAGTAGGCTTTGCCAGCACATGAAATTCCAAAAGTTTACTGTTCACTTTCAGGTACAAAGCAGTCAAGGTTGAAAACCAGGGGGATGCAGAGGTGAGTTCCTCTGTTGACAGTCACTGAAGAGAAATTAGCTGAATGCTTTCAGGGTGAATTTTCAGTCAAACTGAATTTTGTCTCACAGTCTATTTGTATTTCTATCATAATCTGGCACTGCTAAAAATCTCAGCTATACTGAAGACTGCTATTGTTATAATACACAAACAGTATGGGTTATTTTAATGGACATATTGCCTTAAACTGAATTTTCGCCATCTGTTCTGCCCCTAATTTTGAATGCAAAAAGAACATATTTCACAATTACATCTGTAAGTAATGATATAAGTAATTTAAATGCATGTATATGTTCACACAATGCAGCAGACATCTGGGATATTTTTTTCTTTCAGGCATGAATCAAGGGAAGAAATCTACTAACTCCTCAAACAGTACTTCCCCCCTTCCCATCATCTAGTAAAGCCATTTCATCGTGGGCATAGACTTTCCAATAAGCTAATTTTGCTGTGCTTCTGAGTTCAAAGATTCTTCAGTGAGCAGAAGCACAAACTCATTTTTACCATGTTTCCCCCATCTTCATCCAAGTCTCCTATGGACTGAATGGTAGTTTGGCAGATGCAAGACAGTGGATCAATCAGTTTCAATAGATGTTCAGTAGACAGGTCAGGCTGCGTGGACCAGGTTGTGCTCCCAGCTTTTCTTTCATACCTTCCCTTTTCAACAGACTTTTGCAAAAGTGTCCTTCTGCAGGTGAATCCAGGGCTAACTGAGATGCAGGCTGCCTGATCAGAGAGTGGGTCTCACCAAGACAGAAGCAAAGTAAAACTTACGGAAATATGGTGACTGCAGTTATGTGGTAGCTGTTTTTTAAGACATGATATGATTTTGGTTCCTATTGCAAATGTCCACTTTCAGAGATTGAACTTTGGCATTAGTGGCATTTTTCCAGGAATGTTTGCAGGGCAGTGGTCATGAGATGCAAATTCCATCACTCAAAGTCATGTTATTCAGTGCAGCTAAACATTGACCAAATTTCTCAAGTTTGCAAAGAGATCTATTCAATGAGAGTTTCAGAAGTATAGAACAAAAGTAAACAAAAAAAAACTCTTCTTGAAAGTGTAATTTGGATAAAAGCTGATTTCACAGATTTTTTTTTTTTTTTTTCAAAGGAAATCACAAAATCTGTAAAAGTTGACTGGGTTTTGAAAGGTAGTGGTGTCCTTCATATTTACATGCATTCAGTGTACCCGTATGTACCTATTGACACACAGGGCTTATCAACTTCAGTAGAAAACTAAACTGAGATGCTAAGAGAAGTCCCACTAGCAGAAATAAGATGTTACTACAAATTCCTAGACAAATTTTTAGCAGGGAATTTACTCCTACTTTTTAGTCCAAATTGCTAACAGGGATTAGAGAAGCTTTTATTTTCTCTATTATCACTGCTTTTTTATACCGATGCACACTTACTACTACTAGCATTTTGCAATCTATTAAAAATATAGGAGCAGTGGATTGGAATAGGCCTTATATTGTAGTTTGATAGTGTTCTCTACAATTGTGCTCTTCAGACCATACTGCATTTCTCACTTTTTAACTGACAACATCTTTTTATTGTAAAGAGCTGATATCTAGAAACAACGAAATGCTGTCCCTAAAAGCTTACAGAGTTGAGAATGATGGAGGAAAATTATCAGTGAATATTTAGGTAAGGCAAATGGAGTCATGCATTAGGAAAACTGCAACAGTGCTGAAGACATTAGACATTCAGATTTTCTTATTCTATCTTCTGAAATGTGTTTGATTTTAGCAACTGAATCTTTTCTCTATGGAGGTCAAACAGTTATGCATGTCACCACATATAAGATGTAGCCAGACACTAACTGTCTGGTTATTGTGAAGGAATGCTGCAACTAGTGCTCCTATGGGCCATGTCTAGCTAATATATGGTGATGTAGTCCCGTCAGCACAAAGGCAATGGAAAAAGTGTACCCACATAGTGCTCTCCATCTCTCCATATTTACATGGGACTCAAATATGCCTGTAGACTAATATTTGGCAGCAAGTCTGGGGCCTGTACTGTTAAGAGTCAGGAAGAGTCTTCCAAACTGAAGAGAGGGCTGTCGGCTGCTGTAGAAAGAGAATTTTTTAAAGGATTGAACAGAAGAACTTACATGGCAATTCCAGACTGTAAATGGATTGGTCGCAGTGTAAACAATTTTTTTTATCATATTACTACAACAAGAAAAGAAAAAAACTGGTTCTTAAGACCCTTTAATATCTGTAACCCATAAAATTACTAAGGATGGAATGAAAAACTGAAGTCTTGAGTTCCACGGAGTTGGTTGCCTCCTACTTGTAACACTAGATGACATTTCTTTGCAAGGCACTTATGCTAACGAACAAAATCCATAGCTCTTGGCTTCTAAACAGTGAAGACAGTCAGTTTCAAAGAGCTGATGAATTAGTTTTCCTGGGGGAGGAGAGCAGCTGTATTCCTCATTGAACACCTTTCTGGCTTGTTCTTTGTAACTTTTCCGAAGGGTGTATACGAACAGACTTTCAAAGCAAATCTGTGAAGCAAGTGGTAAAATAAGGTCATGCTTCGGAGGGAGAAGGAAAACAAAAAGTAGAAGCCAAAGGAAGGAAAACAAAAATAAGATAGAAAAATCAAAAAGAAAGAAAAAAAAACTGAAAAATGAGCATTGTAAAAAAGTAGCAAATAAAGAGGGTGGAGTACATGAGATTCTCTGCCATTCTCCAATTTCACTGCTGGTTTGGAATGCAGAATCAAGACTTTAAGAATTGAACATAATTGCATTAGTTTACTAATTAAACAGTCATTGCAAGCACCTAATACAAACAAGTTCAAAAATTAAGCAAGACAATGGGAAGAAAACAACCTCTTAAATAGAAGGGTACTGTAATAAGAATTGGCTACTTGAGCACCTTCAACTTCCTGGAGAGAGCAGGAGGCTTACATGCAAAGCCACCCACTAAAATTAACATATAAAACTTCAGGATCCAAAGATTTTGAATATTCTGACACTGAAGTGCAACTTTGATCTGAAATTGTGGTTCAGACTCTTGTTCAGTGAAATCTCCATTCCCTAGATTTGTCAGAGACTTTGATGTCTTTTAATATTCTTAAGCACATAACCTCTAAACAGAGAGAGATGGAGTTGAAGGAGGAGGAGATTTTGTTTAAAAAATAGATAACTGGGAATATAAAAGAATAAAACTCAGTTATTTCTTTTAGTATTAATTATCTATAGAATGAAACCTCTATGGCAGATGTGCCAGCCAACTCTCTCATCATCAATTTCAAGACTTCAATCAGTGGATGACTCACAGTTAGTGAAAGAAAAATTGTTCCAGCTACGTAAGAGCATAAATATTATGTTTCACTTGGTATCATAATTAACTGCATGCTTCAGATATTTCTTTCATGTCTGCTTTCACAATAGGTAATATAATTTACTGTTAATAGGATTAAAATGTCTTTAAAAAAGTAAATACTTCATTGGTTTAAGAATGTTTTCTGTTTGTTTTGTGCAGATACATATTTGGCTACAGGCATAGTATTTATACCTCAGTGTAGAAAATAATGAAGAATATTAAGATAATACATATAGTCCAGAAGCAAATGTATTTTCTCTCTTGCTTAACATAATTATAAAAAAAAAAACTTTTCTCTCAATTCATGAAAAAGAATTCCGAGGTCTCAAACCAAAAACATTTTTTAATCAATTCATACTACGAAAAAAATTACATATTACAGTGTCAAGACACAAATGTTTGGGCTAGGAACGTTAACAGTAGCAATGCAGAAACTCCCAAAGTCAGAAGTGTCTTTTCAACATCCCTTTCTGAATTGAAAGTCAAAAAAGAAAACTACCACCTATTATTCAAGCAAAAGGAATTCTGTCACATGGAATATCAGCTACTTCTCATTTTAACGTCTAAATATCCACCCAGAAAACAGAACTGGGAAAATACAGGAAGGGAAAACAAAGAAAAGAGATGGAAGGATGAAAACAGTTTTAAAAAGATAATGAACAGCATAAGCTTTAGATTTCAAACCTCAGCTCATAAACACACGCATGCTGAACGCTGAATTCTTGTTGCATTCCAGTTCAAAAATATTTTTTTAAATATTTATTATATATGTGATTTTTTCCTCTCATTTTGCCTGAATTTTCACTAGTTTTTGTGATAGTTGTCTCAAGTAAAATTTCTCTGGCTGATATCAGAGTAAGCAAAAGGAGTAGTAGATCTGAAACGCCATTATTCTATAAAATGTATAGCTTTCTTTATACGTAAAAAGAATTTTTATTACATAGGTGGTATCATTACATCTGTTAGCTGGTTAGTATAGATATGTGCCTGGAAGAGATTTGGTCTCCCTGTTCATTGCAGCAAGCAGAATTTGGCATAAACATTTGGATGTACTCACTTAACTGCTGATCCATCTATTGAAGTTTCATTAGGGAGCCATGTGCATTTGCAAAGGATGAATGGTTTCATTAGCACTGAGACTAATAAACTTATAAAAGTTAATAATGTGAATATGTTTGATTTGGAATTATGCACATAGACATTAAGAATCACAAAAAGGCACGCTTAATAATATCCATTTTTTTCTAGACTTTCACAGCTGGGGCATTTTCCACTTTTCTGAGACCTTTTAACAGAAAACACACATTGATTTTTTTCACGTGGTCCTATGATATTATCAACAGGTTCTAGTATTACACGAGGACTTTGATCTAAAAGCACAAATTTTAACCCTTCTAAATATTATTTCCCACATTGCTTGATGTAGGCTTTTGGATTCATTATTAGGGCAAATTTTAATAGAAGAAACCAAGTATGTCAAAATTGTGTTATAGCTGAAGCTCACGCATTCTGAAGTGTCTTTAAAGGCACAGAGGTCATAGGTAGGCTTAACACAGTCGTTTCTTTGAAGACTCATAGAGAATTGTCTACAGTGAGATAACCTCCATGTTCAAAACCCAGAACAAGATGGCTCTTGCATCAGCTGGCAAGCTTAGTTGGTAGTGTTTAAGTTATGCAGCACATTTTGTGAACCTTTTTTTCTTTATCACCACCAGAAAAAGGAAATCTGTTTAGTTTTCCTTTCTCCCTAGCTTGCTTTCCTGATGATGATGTTACCTGATCATCTCACTCTACTCCACTCTCTGCCTTCTTATTTTCATCTCTGAATATTCTTGATGAGGTCTGAATAATCAGCTCTCACCCTAGGAGCCTTACTTGGCAGCTGATCTCTAATCTCCCAAACTCCTAGACGTATACCCTTCTTTTTTTTTTTTTTTTAATATGAAAAATTAATTAACAGTTAGTGAAGTTACTCAATTACAGGGTGAAAGTAATTAAATATGGTGCAGAAACTGCCACGTTAGGGCCAGAGCTGATTTAACTGTGTCAGCGCAGGATGACACCAAGGTGGTTATGATTTTTCCAGGACTTCAGTTCCTTTCCGAATTTACTTTATGGGTCCCTGAGCCATCTGTGAACATTATCTGTCTTCCTTCCCCAGAAGTTTCAGCGGAGACAAACACAATGAGAATGATCCTTCCCAGCCTGGCCAAGGTATTTTTCCCCAGCCTTCCAACACTATAATTGCAGAAGTCAATCTCACTGCTTCCTCATCATTCGTCTCTTTGGGGAGACTATCAGTAATTGCACGACTTCTGATATACATATCTGTCCCCTCTCCTTATGACCTAGAATGAGACCATAGCAGCTTATAGCACAGAGGGCACTGAATGTTTTGGGGAAGAAAAAATGAGAAGCATGGGCATCTGGCAGGCTCTGAATCGAAGACATATAGTTAGAGACTCTCTGTGTTGCCAATAACTTGAGACACCATCTATTCCCTTTCATCACTTTCTTTCTATTAGAGAGAGAACTCATCTATGACAAATCTATCAGTGGCTCCATTCTTAGGCTTAACTAATAGCGGGGCTGCAGCTGCAGGAATTATAAATACATCTGTTTTTGTGCTGCCTGGTACAACACTGTATCTATTATGATGATCTGACATACATCCTAACATCTCCTTCAGGTGCTGGCACATCATTTACAATAATCCCAGGTAACTGATGTTGTGACACCTCTCCTGCATGTGTGCTAGGTTCCTGTTAAATGACCATAAAGTGAGCAACTAAAGGAAAATATCAGAAAAGAGCAAGACCAAATTCAGACCTTCTGTAAGCGGGTGCAACTCCACAGGCATGACATACTGCAGCTTGCAAGACAAGATGGGGGTTTGACCTGCAGTGGTATGTACTCTTCTCATATAATTTTTCCCAGCTAGACAAAAACCAATACTCCCACTCTGCTGTAATTAATAGAAAGTCTGCTGGGTTGAATAGCTGTCGCCTAAATTATCCTCCCAGCTCTCCATTATTTGCCACCAAGAAGCAGTAGGGATATAGGGCACTGTGTTAAACAAGACATACAGTGAGAAATTCTGGGGTCAGTTCTGAAATGAAGCCAAGGAATTACTGAACTCAAGTTTCAATTTGGACTGAAGGGAATGTGAAATGTTTCCCTAAAATTAACAGCAAGAAAAAATGCCATTGTATTCACTGACTTGACCCACAGCTGAAGTCTTTATTTCAGAGGCAAAAAGGCCTGATCTAGCCTAAACTGGAAAAGGAATAAGAATGGTTTCCTATTTCCAAAAGGTCTTGAAAGTTGAAAGATGTATGAAAAGTCCAAGAACCGACAGGTCCAAGATAAATTCCCTCCTCTGCCTGAAGGCAATCCCCCAGCTTGGGTATGTTTGCTGCCATACCATCCCATTGGCACTGTTCCATTTCATATGAATAAACAGACCAGTTAGTCTAATTTGAAAAATAAAGAAGCTTATAGCATACGAGCTCTTATTTCAAGACCCCGAGAAAGACTTGCATGCCTGAGTGCAGATCTCAGGGATTTTTCAGTCCTGACATCTGGCACGGTTTGAAATGCAAGACAACTTCTGAAAATCCCTCTACCCTCAACTCCTTCTAGAGTGGGGTTTGGTGGGTAAAGGGCTGTGGAGAAGAGCAGGCGATGCTGAAGGCAAGGTGAGGGTAAAGGGAAGGGCCAAAGAAAGGCACTGTTGGCACAGCTGTATGTCTATGCCATGGGTCTAGACAAGGAAATGGGTGGGGCATGGGTTGGTAGTGACAATTTCTAATTAAATCTGGGAATAAGCAGTTTGAAAATTTTAAGAAATTCTTAAAATTAATTGAATCAAATTTGTTGCTGAGATTTTTCAGGACTCACAATTCAGGGAAATTAAAGTAGATTTTCTTGGTGGCTGGTGCCAATGCAGCTTCTCTGTCAAACTGCCAATCCCTTGCCCAAGGTCAAAGAGCTAGTTCTCTGTAAAACAGTAGTAAATTTATTTCTAATTTGGTAAGCTGCATTTTTATTTTATCTTGTTCTCAGGAATAGGTGAAAAAAATTAGATGAAGCAGTAGAAAAGCAACTTCCCAAAAGTATATCAACAAAATTTCTCCCTAGACAGGCAGCTGATACCATTTCAGCACAGGGCAAAATTATAAGCAATAAAATCGGAGTTGTACATTGAGAAAAGCTGAACAACTTTTGCTGTAGGCCACCCTTTCAGATCTATCAATAATACAGCTAAATACAAATTGACAGATGATACTTTCAGAGTGGTCTTATTAACAAGTGAATTAGATAATGCGTAATCATACTAAAAAAGCTCTCCTTTAGTGTGTTTATGATATCACCTGCATTTTTGTTTACCATCTACCTAATTCAGCTTGTTGCCACTTTCGCATAACTCAGAATTTCTCAGACAGATTTATACCACATTGAATATGAACTGTGAGGAAAGGTGCTATCAGAGTTTATGGGCAAAATCTTGCCCTCTTGGTTTTAGTGGAGTTTCACACGCACAAGCAGGAGCAGGATCTGGTCCTTAACATGATGGCATTTCTTCTGTACAGCACAGCAGGTTAATAATAAAATGGCATCTCTTCATTTCTGCATGTAATACTTTTTTTTTTTTTTTTTTTTTTTTTTTTGGAAAGAAATAACTGCTATGTCTTTGGATCAGGTGTTAATTATTCCCAGTAAGGTTTGGTGGGTAACTAGTGATGCAGATATCAAACCACCCACTCTCTTTGTAGATGAAGGGAAAGTATCAGGAGGATTTCTGCTGAAGTATTCATCACATCTCAAGTCTCAAATTGTCCAAACCATTCAATTATAACACTTCACTCAATGCATGTCAGCATGTCTGGCACTGTGTTCCAGGAACGAGTTGAGCTGGATTTCTCAAAGAGGCAGACGTTGGCTTGTCCCCTTGAGGGACAACATAGAGTCTATTGGCTCGAAGTTGAGATCTGTTTCTGGATCAGTACCTGGCAACTGTGGGAACTATTGCAGCTCTCTAACTTCGTAGCCTCCAGACTCAGCTCATGCATACATATGTAAAAGGTTGAGACTTCCTATGGTAACAACACAAGCACACTCTTTGCCACCGAATAAATAGGTAAAATGCTGAACTGGTGATGACATGATAAACGGGCTCTAGGGATGTGGGTCCTATCAGTACAGATCTAACCCTATCCTCACCATCATCTCTCTGTAACTGTAAATGGAAGCAATGCCCAGAAGAGGAGACAAAATCCTTTGAGTCCTTAGAGGGTTATGTGAGATTTTGTTGTTAACTGCAGAGATGCAATACATCACTGTCAGGAAGCGGTAACCCTGGATTATGGTCACTGATAATAAAAAAGACTTTCAGAGGGAGGTGATGGACACCATGCCTATTATGTGGTAGAGGGGGAAAAAAAAAGGATGGCTGGAGAACTTTTACGCAAATGGGAACGCTCACATCTCCTTAAACACTGTGAGTTTGCTTTCTTTTCTGGCATGGAATGTACACATTCCCAGAGCAACATGAAGGCTGCTCACAGGTTTTCAGTGGTAATGTTCAATTTGATGTATCAATATAGTTCTGCTTGCACAGGCGATAATGAGCTCAAGATCATAAAGCTCTTATCAGCAACCCTGTTTAACTTTAAATGTAGCTCAGAATATTCAGGCTCCTCTTTACTCTTGCTTCAGTCTGTTTTGACCTGACGCTGTGGAATTGCATTGGTGAAAATTAGCAAGGTCAGTAAATATAATTCAGGATAATATTTCTAAACCTCTCAGCAGAATCCAGCCAACATCAGAGTCCGTCTTTGTGAGCTCCACTTTCAGTATGGCCATGTTTCTGTACCATCTCCCTTGGGTTTAGTGGGAATCCTAACGGTGAAAGTCCTTCATCAATTAAAAATCAGAGGCAAAAAATAGTTTTCAAGAAGTCTTGTACCAAGAGGCAAATAAGCTAGTGCTCAGGAAGGTAATTCTAACAGAGGGCTTTTTCCTCTGGCACCCACGTAATAACACAGCCCATAAAAGGTAAGGCTGAGATTTTCATGAAAGTGTTAGTCATGCACACATATACAGAGATGAATCTGCAGGACTTCTAAAACAACAAAGCATGCTTGCATCCTGCCTCTTGCATGAGCAGAGACTTTCCACTCTGCCTGCCCATACCTGCAGAGATGAGCACTGAGTGATTTAGGATCATGTATCCCATGAAGACAGAATCACACCCAATAAGCTCAATAGCATTTGTATCCATTCGCAAACAGCTCAGAACCAGTTGCTGGTCTGACCTAGTTGTCAGGCAACGTGCAAAATGGTGCCTAACACTAAGACCGTGTTTGTTAGCACACATTTGTGCTGCTGGGGAATTTGGTGTGCCTGGTTCACCAGCATGACAGGCTAAAATGTGTGTTTTTAATTAGGAGGAAAAATAGAAGACAACAGACATCTGAGGGACATTCTGTTGAGAGCTAAATTGATGATGAAAAGCTTTCAGTTTTTGAAACTGTTCAATAGCCAGGTGTTTTCTAGTGTGGTTATTTAGTGCATTCCACTGCAGTGTGTCAGTATTACTTAGCACTATCACATTTACATCAAGTCGAACACTGTAATGCAGAGAATATCACCATAAGGAATGAAATGTGTCAGCCTGCATAAAGGATTCCTGGGAAATTTTTGCCTTTCAAAAAACCTGCACCTTTTATACAAATTCTTCTCACATGTTTGCTACTCTAAAATTCACAGGTAATTACAATGGGATGAATAATCCACATTAATCAGGTAAGCAGGTATTTGAGATCCAGCACATCTCCTATCAGACAATGCACATGAAAATACAGTAATTGAAGCTGCTGAGAGAATTCCCCACTGACAATGTCTATGTAAATCCACTGTAAAGAATAATTCTACGATTATGTAAAATTTGCACAAGTCCTTTTATCTTTAAAAGAATGCTGCACTCTGTTTCACTTAGCACACCAATCTGAAGGCCCATAGAGTCAGAAGCGAATTGTCACATGGTCCAATCCTGAAGGGTTCACAGAGGCAAAGTCATTGCTGATCTAATACCGGCAACTGCTGTTTAGTCCAGCTCTTATCTTCCTGCAGCTCTCTGTAGCTGGATGAAGAGGTCCAGGGGACAAGATGCATGAGGAGCAGCTGAGGTCCCTGGGTTGGCTCAGCCCAGAGCAGAGGAGCTGAAGGGAGGCCTCAGGGCGGCTGCAGCTCCTCACAGGGAGCAGAGGGGCAGTGCTGAGCTCTGCTCTCTGTGACAGCGACAGGGCCGAGGGAACGGCATGGAGCTGTGTCAGGGGAGGGATGGCTGGGGGTTAGGGAAAGGGTCTGCACCAGAGGGCGGTGGGCATGGAACAGGCTGCCCAGGGCAGTGGGCACAGCACTGAGCTGCTGGAGTTCAAGCAGCGTTTGGACACCGCTCTCAGACATAGGGTTTGAATATTGGTTGTGCTGTGCGGAGCCAGGAGTTGGACTCGATGATCCTTGTGGGTTCTTTCCAACTTGGGATATCCTGTGGTTCTATGGTTCTAAATGTGAGGCCAGTCCAAAAAGTGCCATTCTCTGTTTGGCACCCAGCACGTTGGAGCTACTCAGGTGAGTTTGCATATTAAAACCACAGAATTCTATTGCCACTGCTCCTGCAAGTCCTTTCAAAAGGCCACACTTCACTCTCAGCGTGAGTTTGTCACAAGAGCTGCCAGTGGCAAGAGGAGCACATTGCCTCTTCTTTGAGGCTGGGACGACAGCTGATTCTGCCTCAGGAGACTGTGCCAATAAACTAAGTATAAAGCTAATAAAACAAATCACAATTTAGTTAAAAGGCACATGAACAATACCCAGAGAGACTCTCACTCATCATCCCAAACTTGCCATTTTAATATATGCTTGTTATAACAGTGCGTATTTGTTAGTGAATGATGTCACATGAACTTGAATTGGTGATCATCCAATAGACCTTGGATATACTGTGTGAGCTATCGTGTGACGTTTCATACGGGCCGAGGTCTAAAAATGGTGCACTGTTTCATGAAATAAATTAGAAAAAATTCTAACAGTGTTTGATCACAGCCATGCAAAAAATTAAAAAGGATAAGCAATGTGGAGTGAAAAAATCATATCTCTGTTTCATGTGTTTTTAACAACCATTTTGGCTGTATGTTATAATGAAAAAATAACTGTATGAGAGGCAGCAGTGCTGTAGTTGTAGCTGAAGTTTCTTCTTTTGTAAATCAAGGAAACTGTCCTGATGTACATTGATAGGCATCAAAAGATGGATACTTCATCAGACTTCAGGTTTGTGAATTAAAAAAAAAAAAAAAGCAAGACAAAAGAACTGAGGTATACTTACTACTATTAGAATAATACCTGGTAATAGCACAAAATGTTAAATGACGTGTGCCAAGTGGCAGAATCTGGCCAGAGAGAGGGAACCTGGATTCACTGATCTATGTAGGGGCAAGTTCATGCACAGTCAGGTCCCACATTTCCACAGTGATGTTCTGTATGCTTCAGCTCATTGCTAGCAGGGCAAGGACAACAATCAAAGCCCTGAAAACCTGAGGTGTGTAACAGAGCTATCTCACCTGCCTTTCGTCAGAGTCTGGCTGCTGGAATGTTGTTATATAACAGCAGCAGCATCGACGGCATCTCTAGCTTCATGTCTTTGAATTAAGTATATGTAATGACATATCACTGCAGCAAGGCTTGAATGATACGAGGCATGTGATAACCTCCTGCCCAGCGCCTATTCTGTTGAGGCAGAGCTGGCTGTACTGAATGCTTGCTGCAACGCCATTCATGTGCTCTCAGAAACAAACATCAGGGCCGTTACAGTCAGAAAAGCCTGCCACAGCCAGCAGTGACAAAATCACAAAATAGAATTAGCATTCTTTTATCCTATTTTTGAAAATTTCTTCCCTTTTTTCATTCTTTTTCCTTTCCCCATTCCTTAGTCCTCGGCAGCCTGTGCCTTTTCATCTTCCAGCCGGCTGTAGTGATCCTCTGGGAAAGAGAATCTTTCCACACACACAGCACCTGCTTCCCTCTCCCCTGCAACAAATAAATACCCTCTAGCCCTTTAGATTTCTTTAGGATCATTAAGCGTGGTTTCAACTTTAACCTGGCAATGTATATTTACAGGGATTCCTAGGTAAAATTAGCGTGTGTGTGCACGGGTATGTGCACATAGTGTTTCTGCCTGCTGCCCCAGACAAAGCCAGCCCTGTATCATGTGCTTAGCAGCTTCCCTACAACGACTGCAATGCCCCCGAAGTGCTCAGGCATCGTAAAACCCTTACATCACAGATGGACGGATTTCTGAGGCAAGAGAAGGTCTTCGAGTGTGCAAGACTCAGTCTGGGCCTCATTCTGATGCATTATTACAACTACTGCACCTATCAATGACATTGGATTGGTAAAAAAGTATTTAGCTTCTGCTGTGACAGTCAGATATCTCTCCGTATTTTTTCCTTTGTGAAAATGCTCCTAGTTTTGTCCTTTGTTTCCCAGCCTGCTTTCTGACACTAATTTCCTCTTATCATCCTCTTGCCCTCTTAAGGAATTGTTCTACAGCCCTTTCGCAGGGACTCATCCATGAGGATCCTTGCTTGTATCTGCACTGCTTTTAAATTTCAGCTTTCCCTTTTACTCTGCTCTATTTCCATATGTCATTTTCCTTTTCTGCCTGTCTGGGAGTTGCTGTACCTAACTCTGTAAAGCATTATCTCTCCATCTCTCTAAAGTGTTTTGTGGTACTTTGTGTGAAGGATGGCATATAAAAATAAATTGTATTGCACTGTATTTTTGGACTGGCATCTAATCTTTACTGAGCTCATTCAGCCTATTTCTGAAAAACATTGGATCTTAAAGACTCTTCTGATCCAATGAATCTTGATGACTTTTCTGATCCTAGAAAAAGACTCCCTAATTTTCAAGTCATCTCCTGACACTAACACAGAGATAGGAGTAAGGAGAGTGGCTTGAAAAATAGGGTTTGGCAGAAAAATATTCCTGGAACTCTTCCTTGTCTGTCGCGTGTCTTACCCTCACCTCTGCCCTCCACCCCACATTTTACTTGCAAATGTCCACCGGTATGAGTGCTCAGGCGGGGGGAGCGGGAAGTGGGCTGATGGCGTGCTGCACTTGTAGCGAAACAATCCAACAGCTTGCTTATGCATCTATTTGGCTTAGGATGGAAAATTAGAACAGCTTTAATCTGCTAGCAGCATCAAGCGGGGAAGCACTCCCTGGAGTGAAAGCGTTAGGAGTATCACAGCAGGGGCTGATGAGAGACAGCCTGCTGCGGTCTCACAGCAAGGCAGTGGCACTTGATGCGCAAAAAGCTGGGGTGCTAAGGAGGACCCAGGTGACCTGATGGGAAATGATAGGAGAGAAGGAATCTGCCTTTGTACTGGGCTCCTCTGCAACAGGAAAATGCTTTCAAAGACATGCTCCCACAATAATATCTTTGCTTGCCCTTCCACACCTTTCAAACTATATCATTTCAAAAATTTGGTCTCTACATTACCAACCACGGTGTGTGTGATCCCTCCTACCTCCACATGCGGCCCATTTTAATTCAGAAATCTTCTGCATAGGAATAGTCATGGATGTATGTGAAGTGGTCAGAATTTGTCCTCAGGCCAGAAGATTCAGTGAGCAGCAGCCATACCTTTGCACTTTGATGCGAATCACAGATATATTTGCTTTCTACTAAATAACTCAATTCATAAAAAATGAAAGGGTAAGCCCTGAACTACTAAGAAAAAAAGTACGGTGTAGAGATTGTCCTTATTTGCCTTGAGACTTGCTGAATTTTGCAGGACTGCCCAAATGGCTGGATGTTTGTGGGGAATATTTAGCTCATGGCTCTCTGTAAAATCAGCTGATTCAAGAAATCTGACGCCCTAGAATGTCCTTCTGCATGACCTACTTGTTGATTTGTTCTTTGGCACCCATAGGATGATTGGACACGCTGTCTAGCATCCCTGGAAAATAATCCTACCCTTAATTTTAGCCCAGTGAGAAGCTTGACTGTACTCTGTGAATGCATGTGTGAACATACATAAAGGTAGATATAGCACATGCCTTTAGAAGGTGAGAGCTAGGACTTGTGGAGACAGTAAGAAATACTAACAGCTTCTTACAAAGAAAGGAACTCTGATGTTTGCAATACCAGATATATGCTAGTTGAATACTTTGGAGATAAGACCCAATGGCAAGAAGTATCCGCGGATTTTAATCAGTATGTTTTTCTTTCTTTTTTTGCCCCCATATCTCTATTAGGTTTTTTTTGTTTGTTTGTTCGTTCGTTTTTTAATATATTTAGACAAACCAACTTATTTACAACAGTAAAACTCAGGTGTGAATCATGGGTCCCATCCAAAGTTGATTATTAACCAACTGATGTATATTTTTGTAGTTTTTTAGGCTGTTTCCTTCAGCCTACTTAGAGCCACAGTTTCTCAGCTTGAATTTTTGTCCCTTGGGAGCATGCCAATGGTCAGAGTCCTACAGTCTGCATTGCTTTGTGCAGATGTGAAAAGCTGGTAGGACTCAAGCACGAATGTTTCCTAATCATTTTATGTTCCTGTGAATATCAGACCTTGACACCAGCTTGCATATAGTGTACAGCAACACCAACTTACCTTGCTCAATCTCAGAAAGGACTTATATGTCCCCTTTCTTCCTGGAAGTTGTCCAAAATTATGCTAGTGTTTCTCAGTCTCTTTTCTCCTCACTTTTCAACAGATGACAACTATTTCCTACTCATCTAGTTATTTGAAACTGAACTTGAAAATGCAAAGACTGTTTCTAAAACCTTTCTCAGCAAAATACATGAGGTCTGTGATGACAAACAGCAATTCATTGTTCATGCAAATCTCTGAGGGTGAATTGGGAGCTGGGATGTTTGCTGACTGTAAGCTAGAAGCATGATGCTTTCTGATAACCTGTATGAGCTGATGAGCACCAAACTAGCATGTAGGGAAGAATGTGTATGCATATGTAAGTAGGAAATGCAGGTTATATCACTTCTGTCAAAATGTCCTGAGGTCCACTTGGCTTAAAACAGTTAGAAACCACTGCTGGAGTATTATAGCTGTGGAGACTTTCTCTTTGTTTCTCAGCGGAGTCAACATGGATTGTCTGGACTTAGCATAAACCTCTGCAAGTATACTCTGCAGGTAAAACTGTGAATAGCTGTAGAAAAGCATCTCTTGTATAAGTGAACTTAATACAAGATAAACTGTATGGTGTGGAGGTAGGTTCAGCATGCTCAAAAATGGTTAAGTACACTCTAAAGCTGAAAGGCTTCTGGATAGAGCCACTGCCACTTCTGCACGCTGGTAAGCATGCTGGAACAAGTGCAGTCCAAGTGGTTGGAGGACTCTTGAAATGACCCTCAAGCATTTCTCCTTTATGCAGTATGTACATATTAGATCTAGGAAAAAACAGATAGGCCAAACTTTTCTGTTCCTGATCACTGGATGGGTGATACTGGGAAAAGCTATGGCAAGGCTAACATCCAGCAGTGTCTTCCCGGACCCAAGTGTTTGTGAATGCATTCAGGGATGCACTTCAGCATCTCAATGTGACATTGCCATTGTGCTTTTAGTGAAATCTCTGCAACACCTCTCTAGTCATCAAAATAATGTCCTTTTATAAGGGTGTGCTTTTAAATATTTTAACAGTTCATGTGCAATATTTCTGAATACTAATGGCACAGAAGACATAGTTCATCCTGCTGCCTGTACAGGAGTGAGTAAATAATACTCTTCACTAACACAATGTAAAATCATCTAGAACTGCAGAATATCATTTGTGCTTCACATAAGGATTTTCTGAACAGTTTTAGTACTGCAAAGTAAATACAAAATGGTAGAGTTCTTGCTTAAATTATTCCTCACTTTCCAAGAGACTAAGGGTAACTACTTTTTACCTCATTTCTGAGAGTGCAAAAGCTGTCACTGGAATTCTACATCATAATGATATTAAATTAATATGCAATTAGTACCATCAGGAAAAGGTGTTTGTTTGTTTGTTTTTTTAATCTGCACTGATATGATGACCCTACATGCTGAAATACTTTATAGCAATAGTAAACTTCTACTTTAACAGAATCTTTATACAACTTCCCTTCTTCAGTCAAATAATTTTAACAGGTTAAATTGTAAGGAGAGCTAAATCAAGCCAGGCTCCCCTGTATAAGTTTCTAAACTTTCTCCCTAAAAATTCTTACATTCTTGAATGACCAAAGCAAAGTAATTTGTATTGTAATTTATATGTTTACAATAACCATGAACCACTTTTCTTCTTTTGTTTGCCATGTCTTATCAATCTTATGAACTTTTATATGATCTTTCATTGGTACTGCATTTACATGCTTATAAATTTCATACTTTAAATTAATAAAGATTGTAAAAACAACAGACCAAGTGATATATCAAAAAGCAGTTAAGACTTTTCGTAGAAGATAAAACCTTGTGAAATCAATTAGGCATAACTCTTCAAATATATTCTCTACCTAGCATTTATTGATGCCAATAGGAAGGCTTGCAGTCTCCTTCAGAATCTGATCCTAATGCTCTGAAGTCAGTAGAAAGACTTGTGTTGATGTCAGTGAGCTATGGTTCAGCCTGTCATTGCTGGAGAGTAATAAATTCAACTGAACAGATGTGTTGGAATCAGGAGACCAAGCATCTATAAGGACCTCTCCATCTGGTTCTCCATGGTAGATATCCCTTCATCTTATCTCTTTCACACAAGGAACATCAGCAGTATCCATGGTTGTCAAGTTGTACTTTGTTTTATGATTCCTTTGTAGAGTGGTTCATATGCTAAAGCCAGACTGAAACTAAACGTGTGTTTGACTTCAGTCAGCAATTTGAGAGTGTGAATCCTCAATCAGGAATCACCTTCAAAACTGTTATTGAGTGATTAATCTATAATTCATAGTGCAACTGGCAAACAAATAGGTTTAACAAAGGAATTTGCAGTTACATGTCCAGAAAACAGTGCATGATTTATTATTTTAGTTAGAGCTAAAAGGAAATCATCTTTGATCTGATAGTTGGAATAGGAGCTGCTTTTGAGCTAAAATAAACCTTCTTATCATTTTCTTCCAGTAAAGAACCTAAACCTACATCAGAAAATAATTAAAAAATACTGAAGGCTGCAGCAAATTTGGTTGAGGATGGACCAGTGCTGAATGATTTATTGTTTTCTAGGGCACTGTTATCTCTTGATCTATTGTTATTATTATTAATATTGACTTTATGCTTTGAAAGAGGCAAAACTTCAGCTCCAGAAGTATAGAGTGGAAGCTAACCATCTGATAAGTGTCACAACATCCCACTTTGGTGAAAGTCATAGTGAAACAGTTCTCCCAGTTTTTGGATGTATTTGGTTGGTTTCCAATTTTACAGTTTCTAGAGCTGCCTATGGCAGACAGAGCATGGTTTCCATGTTGGATTAAATGAATGAATAGAAAAGAGCTGTATATATAATGTTTATTACTGTCTGAGAGGACCTAGGTCTGACTGTATTCAGGCTGACCAGTGAATAGAACGGCAGACAATGGGGTGCTCCTCTGGTTAAAACATCTAAAATTTATGGAGAATCCCTGGAACTAAGTGTGTGATAATATTAGATGGGATTAATTCAGTTCTAATCAGCAGGTTCCTCGATAGCTTTTATCTCCTGGCCTTAGGATCAGAAGTTCTGCTTGAGTTGCAATGTGTGAACTCTTTTAGGTAAAAGAAATCCTATGTTTTGCGTGGGCATTGGCACATAACATGGGGTCTTGTGTGTTGAGTTTTATACCCAACACTTACATTAGAAATCACATGAAATGTGAGACAGAGAAGTTGTCAGCCTTATTCAAACTGTAGAAGGCAGGTTAAAATGTTATCTGGATCAGAGAAAGGTATGGAAGGAACCACAGTTAATCATTAGCTGGAGTGGTAAATAACCTTGGTATTTAGTTCTCATACAGCTATATTGACCTACACTTAATTTTGCATTTGTGGTCCTTAAAGTTGTGGAGTCATTACATTTTCCCCATTTTATTTGCTCCTATGTGGAATGGGGCCCTACGCTACAGATAATTTTTGTAAGACCACCTCTGTTAAGCAAATACTATATAATGACTAGGGAAATGGTCAGTGTGCTAGGCCTCTCCAGCAGTCATTTAAGATCATTGTGGTTTCCATGTTTGTTGACACTAGCACAGTAAAAGCAGTCATAAAAGTAGAAGTAACTTAAAAATTAAGTTCTCTAGTGATGCAGTCAGCTGAACATTCAAAGCAGATCTGCTGAATCTGAGGCATTCAGGAAAAGATTGTTCTTATTCGCTTTTGTTCACTTGTGTTCATTAGGAGAAACTTTTTCTCTCAGAGGGTGGTCAGGCACTGGAATGGCCTGCCCAGGGAGGTGGTGGAGTCGCCATCCCTGGCAGTGTTCAAGAGGCGCCTGGATGAGGAGCTACGAGATATGATCTAGTAGCTTGTGGTACTAATAGGATTGGGAAGGCGGTTGGACTAGATGATCTTGCAGGTCGTTTCCAACCTTGTGATTCTGTGATTCCGTGTTTTCTCAGTCCAAACTATATGTTGCACATTATGCTTTCCCGTTACAATAGAGGCAAGGGTTACTGAGATGATTAGGACCTTGCTGCACTTACCAGGTAATATATACAAGGCAATGGACGCTAAGAAAGCCCAGCCAGTGGCAGGAGTCCCAGTTGTGCTTTCATTTACATAAACTGATGACCTCCAAAAAGTGCTCTTAGTCAATACCACTGGTGAAAAATCCTTTTCAGCTAAAGTTCAAGGACCTTTTTCATCCTATTTGTGTGGCTTGTGGAATTGCAGAGAAGAGAAAGGAATTTGGCTATCAGCTGGATTTCATTTCACAACCTTTATATCCCAGCCTGAATAGTCACAACCAAGAAATCCATTAGGAATTCATGGCCTGTAGAGCTTGACTGTTCAACTGACAACATTTATCATGAGCTCTTTGCAAAATCATATGAGATTTCATAACAGGTGTCCACTTCGCACAGGTCATCACCACAGTGGCCTGTGTCAAAATCCATTATACAGTAGCTGAAGGCTATACATACGTGTTGCCAGCTACCTCCTTTTGCAATGTGTGATGGAATGCAGTGAGAAATAAGCAGAAGGCACAAAGTTTATGTCTGAACTTTCCTCTGATTCTGAATTTCTTCCCCAGAGTTGAAAAGGAGGTGGAAGTATTGAATGAAAATTCAGGAAACCTTCAACTTTGCTACAAAGAGGGGAACAAAGAACCATGAGAATAGGTTTTAATATGTCCAACAAATTTTATTATTATTTAGTGGCCACTTTTAAACAAAACATAACCATCTAAAATTCCACTTACTCTTCCTGAATTTTGTACCAGTCCTGTAGGTTGGGCTGTTTTGATGTGTAATGAGTCTCTTGTCTGACAATTCCTACTGTCCCTATTGATTGTAAAATCACTGCTCCTGGGAAAACAAAGTTTACATGTTGATAAGTGGTGAAGGGAAGAATAGGGCTGTGATGAGAAAGTATAGCGACTCTTCTCACTTCTCTCTCATGCTCTATCTCTCTCTAAGCAGAATAATTCACATTCTTGCAATTTAGAGAAAAGTTTCTAAGTCCTCTATTTGGGAACATATTTCAGTTTCTCCTGGGAGCTGAAAGCAGTTTGCTGCGCAATGCTTCAGACTCTCACAATGACTGATTTTCTACTTCCTTCTCTTGGGGTAGAATCAATGATGTTAGGGTAGGTTCCAAAAAAATTTATTGGAATAGGAAAAAAAAAAAAGACAAAAATAGTTGAACCCATTTAATAGCTGTGATATCATTTTACTGGCTTCCTCTCTCTGCAGGGCATATGTCAGTGGTTGATTTTGTGTTTGGAGCCCCAAAGGAAGGGTCTGTAAAGACTTTTTACATCAAAAAGAGCACCCCAGAGATAGCTGTCCCTGATGATATTAACCACTGAAAAGATACTTGCAAACAGGGTGATGAAAAGCTCTGAAGAATGGTGGAAAGTGACTAGGCTGAATGTCACCTTGAGACAGGGGAAAAGATTCCTAGAATTGGGAGAAAAAGCATGAATTATTTCTATGAAAGATAATGCAATAATATTTTTTAATAATATTGGAAATCATTTCTATTGCATTGAGTTTCTTAAAAACTGGATGATTTACAATGTCTTAGCTTAAAATGAGAATGTAAACAGTGCTTAGGATCTGAAGAAGAAACACTAATTCATTTGTTTCAGGTTCTTAAAACACACATGGATTTGCTTTGTTCTGCCTGCATGAAGAAATCATCTGCTAAATTAGCAAACAATACTTGCTCTGCCAAATCCAGTTTTCACATCTTAACTTCTTCTAGTGATGTTCTTTCCTACTTGGACCTGCATCAGCTCCTGTTACCACAAAAGCAAAGGAAATACATTTTTGGAATATACCATAGCATTCAAAAGACTTGGGCTTTCTTAGAACAATAATATCCCCAAGTAAAACTTTTCTACCAACATTCCGTGTTAAAGTCAGAACTCTGTATTTCTGAGAGGATCAGATGAGACTAATTACCATGGAATTGAGTGGGGGAAGAGAGACACCTATCAAAATTCAGAGATAAAAGAAAATACCTCTTACAAATGCTGAATTTTAAGGAGAGGTTAATTTTGGTGTTTTGTAAATTTCTGAGTCCTACCAAAAGTATTTCTTTTTTCTTATGACACACAGAGCAATGAGTCCTTCCATTATTCTACTTCAGGGTCTTGCTTTCATTTTTCTTGCATGTCTCAAATTAAATATTATTTCTGAAAACTATCTGAATACTATCAACAGATCTACCCACATAGCTTGACGCATTTTATGCCAATGAATGCGATTTAAAACAAACTTATTTTGAAAATTCAAGCCTTCAACAAAAGAAGTAAAAAAAATCTCCAGAAAAACACTGTATTGCAGGTGTAAAGTTCTTCTGCTTCTTGCTATTCTTACTACCTCATATGACCATGATGTTAGAAAGTGTCAGTGTTCCCTGCTATGCTTACATCACAGAGCTAGGGCAGTGACACACTGCCTGTTCATCTCCTGGAAGAAGCACCTTCATGCTGTGCAATTCCTCCTACTTGAGAATGAAAACTTTTTCCATACTTTCAGCATGCAGAGGCAGTCAGTTTGAACAGCTATAGTTCTTCAGCGTAAGTGAACAAAAAAGGAAGAGAAGAACCAAAAATAGTATCTTCTCTGAGAGCATGCAGGTTTTGCTTTTTCTACAGAACACTGTATCAACACTGCTCCACAAAATGGCAGCTGGCTGGCAGACAGTAGCTTCTGAGAAAGATGACGTGATATTCCCTGGAAAACTAAACAGCTGCCATGGAGCTACACATCCTGCTGTGCTGGCTCCCAAAATGTAGTTTCAGGGTGGGGTAAGGTAGGGTTGTGTGCTGTGGTTCAGGGCTGGATAGCCTCAGGGACATCTGCATGGGAACGGAAAGAGATATTGAGCTGGGATGGCATCAGGTAGCTGCTGCCCTGAACTCTTACAGCCTGGTGCATTGAGAGCAATACATTTTATATACTCCAGCACCTGAACAAAGTAAAATTAGGAATAAAATACCACTAGTTTGCTGTTTCAAACACCTTCCACCTTATACATATTCTTATAAAGCAAAACAAGCAATAACATTAAACTTTTACCCTTTTGGGGGAGAATGAAAAGTAAAAAGGGTGCAGAAGGGAAAGATGACAAGATTTTCATTTTTGTGTTTTAATTCAGAATTATGGTTCTGTTCCCAAGCTTTAGGCCAGCTGCTTGTTCAAAGTGGAAAATGGCCCAAATTTCACAAATGACCATGAACTTAAAAGGCCTGTGATGCTAAGGAACTGTTACAGATTTTATTAAGCAGAATCTTATTTTCTTTTCTTTCATGCCACTGTGTCTTCATACCTGTGTGGGGTGCAGCTCCCATGTGAAAATCTGAAGTCAGTAAATATAGCTAAAAAGTGTGCAAGAATGTTTCAAATTTCTGGGCAAAAAAGAAGCAGCATGGCGTATTACACAGCCAGATGAACAACACAGACAGTTTTTCTTCGATTGAGAAGTCCCAATGAAAAGATGACTTGGGTAAAAAAATAAATAAATTTTAAAAGAGGCCCTGGCTCTTGGAAAATCTGCCCTTAATTTAGCTGAGAATAAGGATTCCTCCTCTTCAAGTGGATGGAATATGGTAAATTTGCGAGTGCTTGTATAAGATATTAGCTACCAGGCTATATATTCTTTGGTAAAAAAAAACCTTACAGTGTCTCCTTAAGCACAGACAGAGGTAGCCAGCAGACAGTGTACAACATGTGTAACTCTGGGCACTGAGAACTTTGTGAGTCTGCCAAAAACTCATCTCATTAGTGCGCTTTACAGCTGTAGAACAACCGTTTGGCTGAAATGATGTAGGCTGAATATAAAACCACGTCCTGGAGGTGAAAGGCCCGGTTGAGGGAGTATGCTGGAACACCGTGCACCAGAATGATGTTCTAGGAATTCCCTGGCCAGGGCAAGAAAATTCATCTGCACATCTTGATACCCAGCTTTGACAGGAAAAGGTATATTCTCTGCAGTGAGATCTTTCTTTGCAGCCAGCTCAATCCTGGAACCGTTAGGCTGGAGCAGTACATCTTTTATACATAACGCTCACAGACCTGATATACTTGCGTCAGGAAGAAAATTAAGACAGCTGCCTGTCCCACAGGAGCACAAATTAAATGCTGAAGCCCAATACATTTATGCAATGTTTTATACACCTCCAAAACACAAAAGCTGTCAAGTCACAATTTTGGTGGTTTTTGAATTGTTTCTTATACACTGTCAGGGCTTCATGCACTGTTCTTTACATTTAAAGAAAGCAACACAGACTGATTTCTGACATGCACCCTCCTATCACATCTATCAGTGCAGTACAGTGAGTGTTAAATGAATGTCACCACAGAGCCTCTCTCTCTCTCTCTCAAGTTTTAAATTTCCCTTGCTAGTGTAAAACTTAATGAAAGCCCTGGAGTATACAATAGCATTTTGAAAACAGGAATTTGTGACTGCTGTGAATCATCACTCACAGCAGGGACCCAGAAATGTGAATTGTGGGAGGAACAAGCTCAGTCCCCCTCTCTTTTTTACTGGGAATTTATTACAGGCGTGTCATTATTTACAATGCACCATTCACATCCTCTAAAGAGCCAATAAACTGGCTGCTGAATATGCATTTTGCTCTGTGGTGAACACAGATGTTTCCAGCTAATATCCATTTCATTTAATTTCTTTTCTTTAAAAAAAAAAAAAATCTATCTTGCTATTTCTGTAGCAGCTGGGTAACTATTTGCCAGTCTTCGGTTTGGGAATCACTCCTCATATTTATTATAGTTGGTGCCATTTGTGTTGCTAAAAGTGAAGGTCTGTCCATATTACCATTCTCTATCTGTATCCGCAAGGATACCGAATGCAGTTGCTAGAATTTTCTCACAGTTTAAAGAAAATGCCGCTTGAGGTTTCACCACAGGTTCAAATTTCACTAATGATATGTGGTAAAAATAATGTCAGATGTTTTTATGTCGCGAGAGCACATTAGAAGCCACTGGTGCTGGAGGGGGATTTGTTTTGTTTTTGCATTCCTGCAGTATATTGTTGATTCACAACTGACAGGTCAGTGGTCATTAATTTGCAGTCCCTTCATGTATTAATACAAGAAGGCATAGGGAATTATGGCAAACTGCAAAAGGTTTGGAAGTTCAACTCAGATAATCAGTCCCAACTTTAGATACTTATCTCTGCTAGCAGTATCCCCTGGGAATGCAAAACTGGTCTGCCAGTTCTGTGAATAAAGGCTCTCCTGAGATTTCAGTTTCCTGCATCTTGTCTGACTGGAATCTGAAAGTTCAAAGGTAGCCAATAAATACATTTCTGATTATCATCATCATTTTTATTCATAGTCTGATAGCGTTTTTTTAAACCCTTGCAAGAACTGTGTTTTCACCCAGTGTGAATGCAGATAATGGCTGAGGAGGTGGCAAAGAGGGGCTCGAGTTTTATCCAAATCAGATTGTTCAAACGAGATTGCTATTCTATAAATTCCTCCCCTCCTTGTGGTGTGGAAGGCAGTGTTATTGGGAATCACCAGATGGCTGGTTACAGATGGTGTTATACATTCTATCTTCAATTAGCTCTTGAAGAAGTGCTTATTGTTAGTAGTGGTGCAGTTCTTCCTCAACACAAAAATGCTACCTCTAAGACCTGCCTTGTCTGAACATCTCCGAAGAGCAAAGCACTTTTAGACATGAGGGTGTGAGAGAGACATGTCAAAAGCACTCCCATGGGAAAGCACTGCAGACCCAATGTAGGTGGATGATCTATGAGGGAGCAGCTCCCTGATTTTGTTGCAGTCAAAGAAATAAATTATTACTTGAGTCTACACAATGGGAAGTGGAAAGCCATGCAAAGCCATGCAGAGCACAAGGAAACGAAGGTAGCAATGTTTGTGAGGTGACAAAGTATATCAGACTTTGCTCTCCTCATCCCAATCCTGCCCCTCCACCTCTTATTTCCATGGTCACTGCTGTGCTCTGGTAAAGCCTGTGTTTCACCGTGGTGTGGTTGGGAACAGGCAGGAAGACTAGAGATGTCAAGCAGTGTGCTCCAATTTCTGACTCACAGTAAGGACATCTGCATAAATTAATGTGAGGCAATTCTGCTCAGAACAGCATGCTAAGAGACACTGCCAGTATGTCAAAGAGATGAACCCACAGCCCACGTTGTACTGGTAGGAAGATCTGTTTCGAGTATAAATGGCATATTCTCCTTGTAGTGAGCTGAAGTCACTTTTTCTTTGTTGAATCAAAATCTCATCTTTTATGGGGGTCATTCCATTTGTAAAAACTCACACCAGAACTTCCTGGTATTTCCATGTGTGCTTATGTATGAAAAGCATATGTGGAAAGGACCTGAGTCAACTACTGTATTGGACCGAGTTCTTACCTCCTGAAAAAAATGCCTGGCAAAACCATCAACTCGAGTGGCTGCACAACAGTAGCAAGATGCTAGTCAGTGAAAAATTAGGTCTTTTGCATCTGTAAGACTATTGTACAATGCATAACAATCCAATAAAGGAAAAACAGTATTTATTTCCAATAGAGGAAAAACAGGTTTGTGTTCCATCAAAGTATGAAATAATCAGACAGATCCTGAGGTTATCAGACAGACTGGAAAGGGTCAGTTCCTCTTTTAAAAAAGAGGTAGAAACCCCACAGTGTCACTGACAGCTGGGCCAGATGCTGAGACCTGCCAATATCTGAGAGCAGGAGCAAGGCAGATGCAATGACTGATCCGTTATGTGGCCAAAATTTCCATGTAAGCAAATGTCCATGCCTGTGTGTGGAGCTCTCCCATAGCAGGGCTTGGGCTCCCTCTCACTCTTCAAGGTGACAAACTGCCCCTGGTCCTTCCAACCTACTAACATCTACGGGGCCTTTTAAAAACCTTTTTTTAAAGGTGCTTAATTATAGACTTCAATCACAGTAAATAACCAGGTGTGAAAATTAAATATTATCCATGCAGAACAATTCCTAAATATGTATTTAAATGACAATAAAAGTTTTACAAGTCCCCTGATGCTCTATAATCTGGTGTAATGGCTTCCATCATCCCACAGGCCCAGAGTGTGGTGCACCATGACTGCCAGGCCCGCATCCCTACTAGGGAGAGGCTGTGCCCCCCAGGAGGGAGGAAAGAACTGAGCCCTGACACCACTGAACCCTCACTCAACAGAAAGCAGGCATCCAGATTGTCCCAGAAAGACAGACATATGGTGAGCTGCTGTCTGGAAGAGTCTTACAGCAGGTAGGAAGTATGGAATGAAATACAGCTCTGAAGCAGTGCTCTGTAATATCAATAAAGATATGCCTTTAGGCTCCTATAAACCCTGTCCCGACAGTAAATAACCCCATACTCACAGTCCTGGTAGCCAGGAGCTTGGGGTGCCATGCTTACTTTCATTCTGATGTTGGAGGTCCCCAAGGTATGGACCCCCTCACTGCTTTAGCATGTTTTTAAACCCTGTTGCTTCATTAAAAAAGGCATGCTACACTTCCCTGTTTCCTTTAATCACATTTTTCACTCTGCTTCCCTACACTTCAGAGTGACCTTCTCAACCTTCATGGCAGTGGAGCTCTGTAAGGGTTTTCTAAAACTGCATTATCTATCTGTCTGTTTATCTGTCTGTCTATCTATCTATTTATTTGTCCCTAGCCCCATAGTCCAGCTTCCTCTGTTCATAAAGAAACTGTGATTTGGGGAAGTTTTGGATCTTGCTTATAAGCAAGCAAACATTTCCATGCTTTTCCTATGGTCATACTTGACCATCTCATGCCTTCTTCCTGTATGGTCTTTCCCCTGCTGCGCTCACTCTCAAATCTGCCATTTTGTGCTTTCATCTCTGCATTATTCCTGGATGTGGCTTTCACCAGAGCACAGGCAAATGGGACTAGTGACGAGAACAGGATTTGAAGTTCAACAAAATCAGACAGGTAACAATATTTAGTAGACAAAAGGGACAAAAGTGGCAAATCTTTCTACATGACTAAATCAGCACAAGCCTTGTAGGCTACCATTCACAGTAGCCCCATGCTCAATTCTGTTCTTGGTGGCATGCATTTTGTCAGTTTTCTATTCCCATTTTGCTGCTCTCCTGTGCTTCTCTCTACAAAACTGCCCTACCTAAGGCCTACAAATGCCTCCAAAGGAGAGACAAAACTATCACTAGAGAAGCAGATTATGGTAACACACGTTTCTGGTTTTGTTCCTATTTTGGAAGGCTTTCCTACTTTGCTTCTATTTTTATTCAATCACTAACGGGAGTAGAGTTATAAAGTCAGTAAAACTGTTCCTTTTAGACAACTGCCTAAAGGCCTTATACAAGCCCGCTGAAATCAACGGAAATATTTCCATTAACTTTGGTGGACTTTGGAATAGTTTCTAAATACTTATTCATATAGCAGACAACTGCCCTTTCAGGTAGCTAATACACATTTCACAATCTTCCTTGAGGGCTCTGCAAACCAAAGCAATGAAAAAGAATTAAAACAAGTTTACATAAGATTAAGATTAGATGCACTGCTCTTTCAGTGCCGCTCTAATTCAAAGGCAGCTGTCTATGCTCTGGGCACAGTATGGGACATTCTCCCTGCTTTGTGTAGTGGGAACGAAGCATGAGGGATTGATTTAGCACCAGTTTCCACTCTGAATTTCTTGTTCTCTTTGTCTGTTTACTGATACATGTGGATATGGGATATACATGTGTATGCGGTATGTATGATATGGTAGAAGATCACATTTGTGTTTTTCATCTCTTGACCTGTCAGTGAATTAAATAAAAATTAAAATACATTGGCACTCTCTTCAAAGGAAAAAGCTGTTTTTCTCCATAGATCTTCATTGCATCACATTGGATTATATTGTTCTATACAATTAGAGAGTGCCGACAACACTTCCTACGAATGAGCCCTGGCTCATTTTATTCCCTGGGGCCAGTAATGTTTAATAAGTCCAAAGCACACGGCTTAACCAGTGCCCTCCAGCTTGTGCACTGTAGTATTGCCAATAATTTATAAAAAAGGTTGTAAGAGAATATGCGGGCGGGGTGTGTGCACATGGTGTGTATGCCACAGTAGGAGCATGTTCCATATAGACAGGGGTCGTCCAGCTCAATACACTGGAGCTGCACTTAACTCAGCATCTCTATGAAGCAGAACCAGGCACAAACCCTAATTAAACCCAGGGTGTGAATCCCTGGAGGGCAGTCATAGAAGGGTCTGTGTACTAATCCAGCTTGTGCTGACTAACAGCAGTGCTGCACAATCACTGCCGGATGAATATATTCTTCTGGCAGCTGCATGCAAACAGCAGTCTTTGCGATTCTGATGACTTTTCATTTTTATGACACTGTGTTTTAGCTTCAGGTGTGAGTGTAAGACTCCCAGTTAAGTGGCTGTTCTGATTATTTTAAGTAGTCACTAATCAAAATGCTGAGCAGAGGGGGCTAGGGGACAAGGGGGGAAAGGGATGGAGACGAGATGTAAAGGAATGCGTGAGGGTTACAAGGGGAGGGAGGAGGGCTTTGCATCTGATTTTCCTAAGCAGGGCAATTTCTTTAGTGAGGAAGGTGAGCCTGTCACTACTTGGCCCCTGTCTGCTGCAAGTACTTTAACTTCTGAGCAACCGGAATGATGGTTACAGGGAGGGGGAAATGGCTGGAAGGTTTCTAGCAGCAACAGCAAAAGCAACAGCAGAAGAATACATTGTGAAAAATCAGTTTTAATAAAGCCCCAGCACTGACCTCAGAAACATAAGTATTTATATTATTGACTTCTGTATGAGGTTATTTGTTAAAAAAGGGGGAAAAAAAGAAAGAAAAGGAAGTCTTTCTGTTCTGGTCTTGGGACCTGAGGAAAAAATAACTAAAATTAGAGAAACTGGAGATATAAACGCAGTGAGTAGAATAAAGCAAAATACCTCTGGGGTGTTCATCTGCCATAGTAGTTATTTCATATCTCATCTGTTACATGAATGTGATAGCTCCTTCCCTTTTTGATAGGATCATTATGTAGACTCTACAGATTCAATTCCATTTACAAGTCAATGGTGTGAGATTTTATAACAATTCTTTTTACTGGGTTGATTCTGGATGATCTTCCTCTACCGAAAAATAAAAAATAAAAAGAAAAGAAACAAAATAAGGAAAAGGGGACAGCATCATTTTGGTGTTCACACATGAGTGTTCTGGATGCATTAGACATTTTTATGATCAATTTAATACCTCTGTCTTACCATGAATATGCCCGGATGTTCTTCAGACCCTGCAATAATAATGCCTATATTTAAAGGAGTAAAGGCTAAAAGAAGATCTGTTTCTGTTGCTCCTGTATGGAGGAATGGCTGTGGGGAGAAAGGGCAGCTGGTTTCATCTGAATGTGTAGGTTTTAACCATCACATGGATAATTTGTCATCAGATTCCTGGATGTGCTCCTGGTGCCTCACTCCCTTGACCTTCTCTCAGTCCTGATTAGCCCACGTCTGTCCTAGACTGTAGGGCCCATTGAGAGGTTGTGGCCACAGCTTTGTGCTCCACAGGGAAAGGAGTCCTCTTTTATTCTAAGTTTTTCCTACACCTACAACAACCAGCCTTGGTCCTAGTGTAGGCTAGCAAACAACTGCGTGGAAAACCTCTGCTATGGAAAGCATTTGTATGTGTGCATGGTGTCCATGTACACATGTTCTGTTGGATGGCTTTTAATTTTGTCTTTTTCTTACTGCAAACAGGAGTAGGAGTTCCTTAGAACATATGGGTTATATGCCTTTGGGATAAATGACAAGATAATGAAAGCCCATGCCTTGTGCTATGTAAGTAGAAGAGCTGTACTGGTGAAGGATTGTGACAGTGAATGTTGTCAATAAAGACACATGCTCGCAGTGAAATCCCCTCTGCTTAGGGATGCCATTTCCCTGTGTTTATTGTCAAGTTCCATTCTGTCACATGCAAGATCCACCGGAGTAATCCCCTTTCAATGCCAACAGCAGCACTGGAAAGCAAGTATCAACATCTCAAACCTGGGAGGAGCTGAAAAAGAAAATATTCTTTTTTTGTGGGACAGTGACAAGCTAAGAAAAAAACCCTTTCTATCTGTGCAGACACCCCACAGAAAGTAGAGAAGAGGAAGATAAGCCTTCCCAATTTCCCATCACAGTACTGCTGCAGTGTGCCAGATTTCTGCAAGTGAATGTTTGCTAGGGTATGGCTTTGTGTTATGATAGATAGCTTCCATGGAAATGTTTTACTGCTTTAGTGTATGTTCTGAGCATGCCTAATATATCTACCTCCATGCAGGGCCTCATGAAAAAAGGAGCTGTTTGTTTTTCCCCCCTCTCCTCCATCTCTCCTACCCAAAGTCTTCCAGATGGATGATTGGGCCACACCTGGGTGGACTGACACTGTTGCAGAGTGGTCTCAGGTTTGTATCCCCTCCCTGCAGAGGAGGCCTGGCTTGGGGGGTGTACAACGCTGGAAGAAGAGGAGGATGCTGAATAAACAAAGCAAAACCAAAACCTAAAAATCTGGGATTTTCTGACCCACTGTCAAAACATTTGGTGGGATAAGAGGAGACCTGGGAACTCGTCCCAGGCTAATTAATCCTTACAGAGTAACTGGTTAGAGCATTTCCTACTGGTTCCTGGCTCATCATATCAGCTCATGACAAGCCACACATAGGCAGTAGATTTTTTTTTTTATTTTAAAAGGAAGCCTAGATGCATAATTTAGGTTTTTGAGTTCTGTTTTGCTCACAGGGTTGAGGCCGTATAATGCTGTTAGTCACTGGTGAGTTTCACCCTAGATACCTCCACCTTGGTCACAAAAATTTACAAGGGTCCTAAAGGAGACTCCAGTAACACCTCACAGGATTTTGTTATGTTTGGAGGGAGCTGAGTCTCTTTATGATGCTTCCTCCAGACGACACAAATTGCCACAGATCCTGCAGGACCTGTTGCATGCCAAAACATCTAATGCTCTCATGAGATACAATAGCATAAAAGTGAAGCTAGCAGCTGCTATTGATTAGGCCAAGTCATTACTTCCACTCGTATTCCCATGTGAATTTATCTGACATTTATGCCACATATAATGTTGGTCCTCCTGGGTTCATGGCTGCCCAGGACACACATTTTACTCGAGCTCCTTCCCAGCCCCAACTCTCAGCGGATCTCCAGTCAGGCAGAATTCACACATGCGGCTGTCCTTTGAGCTGCAGGCAGAGGGGAACATGTCAGTGCCAGCCATCAGCTCCCTCCTCTGCTGACCGATGTCTGGACTGTTTGAGCTAGCTTTCTGCTCCGTGGCAATAATCAGAAGGGATGCACTAGCCTGTCATTTGTAATGCTCTTTGGTGGAGGAAAGTCACTTCATAAATCTAAGCATGACAGATGAATTATTTACTAATAAGAGGCCCTTTTCCCCTCCAAATTAAAGTATACCAGAAAACTAGAAAATGAGAAAGAAAGGGACTTCAGGAGCTCTCAAACCACAGGCACCTTTAGGGACATATGTGAAACAAATCTGACTGTGTTGGTTCAATGTAGAAAGTAAATACTTTGGCTTGCTCTTTGATTGGTTATGAGCAGTGCCCTGTCTCCTGGAAGGCTTTCCATGTTCTTGTAGCCTGTTGTGCAGCTGTTTCCATATGGATGGGGGATACCTGGACAGCCAGTGACTGATCAACAGAGCACCCATTGTTTGCTCTTATCTCAAGTCTTTCTTTTACAGTTCTAACAATGAATTCAGTGCAATTGGGCCAAAGGAGACGTTTCTGTCTTTCATTTTAGCATAAATTATGTGCAATAACATGACATTTTAAGTCAGCAGCACTTTAGCTTAAATAATTATGTTTTACAGAAAAAGGATTTTGTTTTACCTCAGTCAATTAATAACAAGCCATTCTGCAATTTAGTAAGTGTAATGAGAAATGCTTGTTTGATTTTTTTGAAGTCACGTGCCAGGGTAAAAGATGGAGCTGGCTATTCTTTTTGACTGGTGCACGAGGTCAGTGGCAAGTCAGTATCGCTCAAGGGTGATGTCTGTCAGCTTCGTTTCCAGACTGTGCCCTAAACGTTTAGAAATGTTACAGAAACCCAAAAGCTACAGGAAATTATATTCTCAGCCAATGTGTTTATCATCAATAGGGACAAAAAGATGTTTGGAGTATGTATATATATATGAATTCTCTCTTTCCTTTGCTATTTTGTTTTGTATTAGATATCTATGTTGAGTTTGACCCTTTCTTTCACTTGACATCCTTAGGTGCAACCAGTGTGCCTGTACTGCCTTAGAAAAAAAATTTCCACTGTAAATGCATACATCTTAGTTGTCTCCAAGGCTGTGGATCCTCTTTACCTCTGTAGATATTGAACCAAATAGTCCAAAGAAGGGTTGTTCGTTTCTCCAACTGGACACTTAGGAGAAGTTACAGCTTGGAAGGATCGCTATGTATTTTTCTATCACTCTCCCATAGCTCCATACCCCTGTGGATTGCAGGGGAGATCACGGCTTTCCAATTTGCTGTCCTCTTCAGTGCATTTACAGTGTGCAGCTGCTGCCATCAGGGAACCAGCCCACATTGTGATGGGTCCCAGCCTGGCCCCTCAGGGAGACTATTTGTGGCATCTCCTAAGTGTGCTGCAGTCACCAAGTGCCCGCAAGGTGGCTGAGAGCAGTGTGTATCCAGAGGAGTCTTGAGGAAGAGTGGGTGCAGCCTCAATTTCCTCAATTAGATTTAAAATTAATTCATAAAATTATTGGAGGTGTAATCCCCTGGTGAAGGAAAGCACTTAAGCGTGTGTCTATCCCTATTTAGGAAAGCAGTTGTAACGCTCACAGTTAGGCAAATGCTTATGTTCCTTTTTCCTCAGAAGAACTGAATTAAGGTTTTTAAACCGGAGTGGTATGCTTACAGCATGTGCAGTTCTGCCTGCTTTTGTGAATGTTAGGTCTGTCCTGCAGATGTTTTAATCTTTATACATAATAGACTGCTTTCTAATATGAATTTCAGTTTTTCATTGATGTAAACCATAGAAAATCTTACAGAACACTCTACACAGATTTAGTATTTGGAAAGCTATCTTCAAACCACACACAAGAGGGAATACTGCATTTAGGTTGAAAATTTGTAAGAAATAATCTTTTTCATATATTTTTCTCCTTTTTCAGTTCCTGGAGTACCAATGAACAGTTCACAATTTCCTCAAAATGGATTCACAATTCAGAACTACTGGCTACATTATTTCTGCAAGTAACGATTGGTCTGTAATTCACATGAACAAGCAATTGGCATTAAAAGTCAGAGCTGTTTGGGTTGGCCACTTCTCCTATAGGGTGTTTCTCCCCTTGTACTGAAAGACCCTGTCTCCGAGAGTTAGATTCCCCTTGCAGTCCTCAGTGTTTACATCCTACACACTTGGATTTCCACAAATATTCTAGTGGAAGTTTGGTTAAAATTCCCTTATTGGGAAAAAGAAAAAAGCCTCATTCTCTTGAAAATAGAGTGTATTTGGGCTATATAGCACTCCAGCTTTAGCCATTAAGCACTGTATAATCTATGTCTATGCACTGTGTGCCAATCTGCCCAGACTCCTGCAATGAGCAGAGTTTTTGAATGCACTGAAGAGTTATTAGTGTGCTTTTTTTATACAATTACAGTGCAGCTGTATACGTCTGTTCCTCTGAGCCAAGCATTTTATGTGCTAGAGGTTGGCATGTGTTGGAATGATACAAGTAAAAAAAATAAATACAGGAGAGTAATGTAGTTGGAAGCTGTGAATCTTGATGTTAAGGTGGGTCTCTCAAGCTAGGCGAGACTGGCATTTTAGAGGGGAAAAACTGTATTAAGTGAGAAAGGAGGAAGCAGAATTAGATAATTAATGCTTTGCCGAAAGTGCAAAATAAGAACTTCATAATGAAGCATCGGCTCAGGACAGCTGCCATGCAGCCACGGCAGAGCTTGAATCCTTTTGCAAACTCAGTTTTATGTCCAATCTGTCTCTTGAAGTGTACAGAAGAGAGAAGGGAAATTGCAGTGGTTAGATAAAGTAAGAGAAGAAAAATGGTGTAAAATCACAACTTAGCACAGACAAAAAATATGTCTTTGTCTATGTGTATTCTCAGGAATATTCTTGTCCCTCTGTAATATTTCTATGGGGCTGGGAAAGAAGCTTTAAGGCTTTAATCTTTCCATCAGATACCAACAAGTCCAGTGAGCGGTTGCTGCCTATAAGATCCTTTAGCTCAATTCATCCACGTCACTGACCCTGCTATGCCATTTTTATGCATAGCAAAGGTTTGCTTTTGGGGTGGTGCTGTCTGACAGTGCTGTTTGGAAAGGAGCTTGCAAAACCCATCCATCGACAGCATCTCTCTGGGGCATGCTTTTTACTGCAGGGCTCTTTGCCAGCTTCTCTTGTTGCAAACTGTAGATGAACAGTTCTTTCTCTCTGCACACAGTTCCATTCCTTTCACTAAATTTGAATGGGCAAACAGGTATTTTAAAATATTTTTTCTCCAGAAAAAGGATTTTCTTTCTTTTCAACTAAGTAGGGGGGGAGGGGAAATAAAACCTACTGTGGCATATGTATTTTCATATATAGTATGTATGCATGCGTGTGCATGTATGTGGAAAAAAGAGAAGTTTGTTTTTCAGCATTCATAAAACTCAGTTTCTACATATGCATTTTAAAATGCTTTAAAAAGCTGTACGTAAAAAGAAAAAGATTGAACTCAGTTGCTGAAGCCTCTGAAATGCAATGATTGGCTCAGTGTAAGAATGTGAACTGGAATGTACAAGATCATGGCAGGAAGGTTGGTTACTCATGGAAGAGGGCTCTCCTTGCACAAGAAAAGCAGAGTGAATTATTGTCTTTCTTTCTTTAAAACATTTTTGGTAGCAAAATAGATTTAGTCACAAAAATCCTACAAACATATATAAGGGTCGTGATGTGGGGAAGAGATTTTTTTTTAAATTTCATTTGGGAATAGCTGAACTCGGAGGCACTCTATCTGCCTCCCTGTCTGATGGCCCGTATTCTTCACAGCACTCCTGAGGCTGCGCTCTCACCGCATATAATTCCTGCCTGGTCCAGTCCTGTGTGCAGCATGTGGACTGCGCTCCGAGGGGAGGGGGATCTGACTTGGCTGGCAGTCAGAGCAGCAGGAGCAATTGCAGATGCTGCTATTTACACTATTTTCACATTCTGAAGAACAAAGAGCAGGAGGCTGCCAACAAATCTTAGAGGCTAAGCCTTTGCCCTGCACACGAGGCGCAGCCAATGAATGCCTGAAGAAACATGCAGTGCACCACTTTGTGAGATATTGCATCTCTGTTTTGGTGGAAATGCAGTCAAGATCACTCACCGAGAAAAAGCACAAACAGGAAAAAGGAGCTTCATTGCTCAGGAGTGTCAGCCTTCAAAATCTAGGGGTGCAAGACTAAATGAAATATTTCTGTCTCAGGTGAATGAGCCATTCCAGGTCGAGGGGATGACTAACCCTTAAAATTCATGGCTGTGGTAGTGACTAGGATAGATGTATATCCCTCTTTCTTCCATCTCAGCCAGGCATGAGCCCAAACACTGTTATTTGTATGGGGAAACATTATGTCTGTGAAAAAACATTCTAGAAATTCGGGGTTAAGTGCTGTCTCTGGACGGGTTTTGCCCATGTCCATGGGATTCCTGTAGGACAAGTCCACCAGGCTGAAGCTTTAATAGGATAAAAGATTTAAGCTCTCATTCTGCCTTTGAAATTCAATGATACTTCAGTTTTCTCTGAAAACGGGTCCTCTAAAAAGTACGGGCTTGGTCCCATTGTGTTCCTCACTTTTATTTTGCCTGGTGATATCTATTTGCCTTTCTTGTTCTTTCATGGGGCAAACTGGGAGATGTGTTTGACTGCAGGACAAGAGTGGGACTCTTATCTCAATCAGACCCTCTAGATGTAAGACATATTCCTAATCGTAACTATTGTTTCTAGGCATGATGGAGATCGGTGTATCTCTAATACCTACAAGCTGACATCTTTCATCATTTGTCAGAAGAGCCAGGGGATAGCTAGAATTTGAAGTGCTTTTTAATTTCTATTATTCATAGTCATCCAAAGATATTGTTGGGAAGAGACAGACCTCCTTAGCCTCTTTAAACCTGGACTGGAATTCAGGGGAGTTCGGGTAATGGGCTTTTGGTTTGTTTCAGTTTAACATTAGAACACCTTTGCAAAAAAAAAAACCACCAAGAACAAAACAGTGAGGTATGAAGGCAGCTAGGAATTCGGCATCCTCCTGCAAAGGGGAGAATGCACACTCTTGGAGTAATTTCAGACCTAGCTGTAATAACTTTTCACCTACCGGTCTTCCCCCATGTTTCTGCTGGAGTATCTATTCAGAAACTGAAACTGGCATTTAAAAAAATATATAGAACAGCTTTGTGGAACCAGCAGTTTGGAAGATCTCCCATCTCCAGGTCTTCTATGCGTTATCTGGGGGAAATTAACAGCAGCAGAAAATAGTTTCAGAGTAAGATCTTCCTGGCTTTTGAAGAATTCACTGTAATGTGAAGGAAAACCAGTTTCAGAAGAATGGCATATCTGAGACCGGACACAGGCATGATGGAGTTTTAAACTCTGGGGGTACACAAATATGCATTTCAGAGGCGCCTAATTCAGATGAGTAAACAGACAGAGCATGTCTTCACCATTAGAGTACCTGCCTGACACTAGCGCAGACTTCACTAGAGAGCACTTTCCCTGGGAACAGCCACAGGCTAATCCTGGATTTGTGTGCCCACAAGGAGCGAATATTGGCTATGCCTCTAGGGGACCCCTTTGGGTTTACTTTAATAAAAGGAAGAAATCTCAAGATTTGATGCAAAGAGCATATCCCAAGTGGGCAGAAACGTAGGCCTTTGGGCCTCGCACCTTGTGTAGTCTGTTCACTCTGTGCAAAATGAGTGTAAAGTACCAGCAGAGCCGAGTGCTGCCATTTTACACCAGTTTTTTACAGGTGTTGCTGACAAGGTGCAAGGTGCAAGATGACAGAGAATAGAGGCCCCTTTGCTGCTGCTCAGACTCTACTCCGATTTGACTAGTTTGGGGACAATTATTTTCAAGAAGAAAAAAAAAAAAGAGACTGGAAAAAAGGAACTAAACATTGCAAGGAAATTACAAATTACAACAAGAATAATTTATATTCATTTAGCATCCGAGGACCTCAGCCTACTTTTAAAATATGGATTAATTAAACTTAAACAATACCTGAGAAGCAGGTATTATCATGGACACTAGAAAGGAAAGAGAATTACCTTGCAGGAAGGCTAGGTCATGCAGCTCTGATGACCTGTCATCTAGTGCAGATGAGAAATAAGGCATTCTGGTCACCAGTGTGACAAAAATCTGGGGTGAGCCTAAGCAAGGCTCTTATTCCCTAAACCTTGGATGAATGGGGAGTGATCCTAGCCTTGCACACACAGGCAAGCTCTCACACACACATACATACACACTCATTCCCTGGGGACAGCCTCAGGTGGGGGGGAGGTACTAGAGATTTTTGTTTCCAGATGGCCACAAAGCAGTTTTATATGCAATCAGGCAGATACCCTGGTTGTTCTTGGCTATAAAGTCTTTCTAGAAGGAGCAGAAAAAATAAATCAAGCAGGAGAGTGAAAAGGGAAAATTCGGAAGAACTTTATTTCATGAGCTATCTCTATCCCAAGGATGGATTTCCTCTCCCAGAGCCCACCAGTCTGCCCGGAAATGGGCTGAACATGTCGCACCTCCAGTTGCAAAATGTTAATAATGCTTGTTTTCCCCAAACACCTGAGAGAACCCAAGGCACACAGCAGCGATAAGGACTTCCTTATGCATCCACCCCAGTAACAAGGTGGAAAAATGGTACCTTGAGAATTAAAGGGCAGGCTGTGAGTGGGGGAAGGAGGGGGTGAATGGTGTGTATAAATAAAGGTACAGCAAACATCTCCTATTTTGACAGTGCCATGACAGTACGTATACTCTCATCTGTACACAGGTGCCTGTCGGAGCAGCTACTGTAACCATGTTGTAAAATATTCAATGACTCACTGTGAATAACTGTCTCATTTAGAAGAATAATCTGGTGACAAGACCAACATTGTTAAGTTGTGTCAACTTGTTAGGAAAGACATAAAACAAAAATACCACTAACATCCGAGGGCTGGAGGCAATGTCAATAATTTTTTGGAAGTGAGCGGCTGGGGGAAAGTGAGTCCGGGCTCCAGCAGCTTAGCACAAGCTCAGTTTGCAGAGAGGAATGCAGTAAATGAGAACAACCATTTACAAATCAGCTCCATGCTGATTTACTGGCGTGAACCCACAATGGCGGAGATAGCCCTGCCTCGAAGATGAGCGGATATCTGTCCTTAAGTGAGAGACAGTGGGGACCTGGTCCCGCCATTTCTCCCTGCTCCCCTACAACAGTAGTATATCTTCTAAAGCAAAAAGCAGTCTATCAGCAGTCAGCTTCTTGTCTCCCCGCTCTCCTGAGGCTGGGACACCCACTTCCAATTTTAGCTGCTTAGTGAAATCTGTGGCACCACATGAGAGGAAAGAAAGGAGCACAGTGCAGATATCTTCCAGCCTTACAAACGCTGAAAAGGCTGGACGCCTACAGAGAGTACATCATGATGGCAGAATGGAGACTTTTGGATTGGGAAAGGGCTTCCAGAGCAACATGTAACACGATGCAATGCAACATAATGTAACTAGTATAAAATAATATATGCAATAAACAGAATTAATCTAGTGTGACTCTTACTCTCTTCCCATTGAGAAATAAGGGTGTCTGTGTGACAGGGTACTTAGGAGACTACCAGGCCAGGCGGAAGGTGAGGCAGAAAGCCTCAGTCCAACTGGCTGCTGTAGCACCTGATTTGACTGCATTAATTATTGTGGGTGGTTCAGGCTTTGCCCCTGACAGCACCAGGACACAACTCTGCAATCTGCTGCTGCCTGCTGCTAGCTCGTTTCTCTTTGTGTGGCTGATGCACGGGCTTTTGGCACACTGGCCAGCTCACACACCTCAGTAGCACCTTGTGATTAACAAGCAGAAGCACAAAGGCTCCTGGCATGCTGGCCAGCTTGTACGGCCCGCTAGCCTTTGCTCTCCTGTGGCATTGTGCAAAAGCTGCTGAGAGACACAAGCTGGCTGCCAGGTGAGACAAGAAGCAGAGCCAAAACGCCACTGACCATAGGGAAAACAGGAGGGAATTTATTCTCTATGATAGCTGTTAAATACCAGAGCCAGAGGTAAACATAAAGAGAACATGCTGTAGGTGATTAGAGTCTCAGAATAATTAGGAATCTATGGAGGTCACCTATTCCTCCCCCCCATTCAAAATAGCTCCAACTTCAAAGTTAGGTCAGGTTGCCACTGCCTTCTGTGACTGAGTTCTAAATTTCTTTGAGGATGAAGACTTCACAGCCCTTGGGCAACCTGTGCAATGCCTATTCATTCTCTTCATGAAGAAGTTTTGGCTTTGTATCCTATTGGAATTTCCATTGTTTCAAATTGAGTCTATTGCCTATAGTCCTTTTATCATCTCCTCTATAACCTTCTAGGAGATAGTTGGAGCCACTGAACAGATACACTCCCAAGCAAATGCCATTCTTGCAACCTCTCCTAGTATCACCTGACCACTGTGGTAGTTCTCTGTCAGACTCGCTCTGCATTGCCTATGTCTTTTTGTAAAGACTGAGCCCCAAAATTGAACTCTACTCAGATGTGGTCTAACAAGGGTTGTGCTTCCCTTGACCTGCTAGCTACACTCTTTCCATGCAACTTGCCTTTGTTGTTGCTGATTCATAATAAAGTTGCCCAGGGTTTCCCAGATCTCCTTTTTAGAGTTGCTGCCTGGCCAGTCTCCCCCTTGCCTGTGCTGCTGCACAATGGTTATACCTCAGATACAAGACTTTGCATTTGCCTTTGTTGAACTTCTTGAGGTTTATTCAACCCATTTCTGCAGCCTGTTGTTGTCCTTCCATCTGTTAGCTCTGCTCCCAGCACACTGTCAGACTAGACCTTAATAAATGTGCAATACCATTCCACCATTCAGGTTGTCACTGAAGCAACCAAGCAGCACAGGCCCCACTATCAGTCCCTAAAGATTGACACCAGTAACCATCCACCAATGGGTCTTCAAAATACTGACCATTACTTCTTAAGTCTAGCAGTACAGACAGGTTTTTATCAGCCTTGTAATCTTCCTTACAGTCTATCTTTTTTGTCTACAATGATCCTACAGAGACAGTGCCAAGGAATATGCTACAGTCGAGGTAGATGACATACACTGCTCTCCTCTCACCCCCATCTCTTGTGCCCTGCATCATTCAGCAGTGGACCCACATTTTCCATCTTTCTGTTGATCAATTGATTGACTATTGGCTGTTGTACTAAGAGTCCCACTAGGGAAATGCAGAGCTATGTCACTGCCCTCACCAAGAAGACTGGCACCAGCCTGGCTGTTCCATTCTGCTGAAAAAGAGCAAGAAGACAGAGTCACCCTCACCCATCTCAGCGGTATGGGGATAGCGGACTCCTCCCAAGGTGTGCCAAATGGGAAAGGTAAGAGCTTCTGCTGCATATGACCAGTAGATTACAGGAGGCATATCCCTGCTGGGAACGCAGACAGAAATCCATGCTAACCTTAGAGGACAATAAATGCCTTCTGGGAAAAGAACCAGCAATCAGCCCATTGATCTAGCTGAGACTTAAACAGCCATAATTCAGCAAACTATTAAGACACCTATCTAGTTGTCCACTTAATAGAACTACCCTGGAAAATACCCATTCACTGAAGTTGAATAAGAATGAGTGCATTATAACTTACATTACTGCCAGTCGACAGATGGAGAAAGCTAAGATGAAACCCGGACCATTATAATATAGTGATCTTTTTGCAATTTTTTTCTATCTGAAACCACACATAACTTTTGAAGATGTAAATTTGTAAAACGTCATGCTTTATGTATTACATTTTTGGCATCTACTTTAGTTTTTAAGAATGGATGTTGTCTAATTATGCAGTGCAGCTCTGGATGAGAAAATATACTAAGTGTGCATTAAACAGACAACTTTAAATAATGGCACTTGTGCTAAGAAGTGTATTTTCTGGCAAGCAACTAATTTATAATGGTCATAGATATATGCATTAGTGTATGAAATGCTTGTCTTTATTTATTGATTTGAAGGGGCAGTATTATATTTTTGAATACGTCTTCTTTATTGGATCCTGTTTTAATCTGTAACAGACCCTGTTATATTTCATGTCACAGGATATACACACCACCTGAACAGCAGACAATGAGAATAACTTTAAGTAAATAAAACAACAATTAATGCAGTGTGTTTAAAAAGAAATAAGCATGTAAAATGCCAAAGTTCAACTCTGCCCTTTTCTTCTAGCTTTTTAC
>JACDJE010000167.1:2965848-2970848 GCA_016647715.1 Pavo muticus | reverse complement strand
TAGTCCTTTCTTACGCAGGCTACAACTATTCTCTCTAGCACTTATATACATACCACATACATACGCACACACGCATATACATGTGAAAATTCCTGCCCCCCTCACTTGTGTCTGTGGGATTATGAGACTACATTGTTTCCAGTCAAAACAAGGAGGCTCTGTTTTCAAATCTCTGAAGATCTTGCCCTATTCACTAAACATAACGAACAATTCAAACACTTGGATAAGAAGGCTAAGAAATTATATAATTAGTTGCTCCATAATGCAACTTTTTCACCATACCCAAGTACCCAAACTCACAGTAAACATCACTGCAGCCACTGCTAAGGACAAGATACTGTATGACATTCATATGGTTGATGATATCTCTTTCAAATAGCTCGTCTAAAATTTGCCGAATGATCTCTTCCCTGTAAAAAACGAACAGCCACCATCTCATTAGTCAGTGCTGAAATCCTTTACCCACATTACTAGATGCCACCAATATGTCACCAGAGGCAGAGGATGTTATAGTCTTAAAACGAACAGTTCATTCTAAGTACTGATAGAAGGAAAATGAATGTACCCTGCTATGCTTTTCTTTATTTCTGTGAGTTTCTGTCCTAACCAGACGCAGCTGCACTTTAATAATCTTTGAAGTATACTGGGAAAAGCTTTTCTACATGAGAGTGTGTGTACCTAATTGTGTGTGTGTGCGTGTGTGTGTGAGAGAGAGAGAGGGTGAGAAGAGGCTTCAGGCTCTAGTGCTTCCTTCCAGGTGTCTTCGTCTGCATGATTTCATCTGTGAACCATAATCAACTTCCTTAATGAAATACGTAATTAACATATTATAATTGTGGTAAAGATGATTTTGACAGAAATCATTTTCCATATCTAATACTATGCTAATTTAATCTGTTCCTCACTCCCCGACATGACCTTTAGTGATTAAGTTTCATGGCAGAATTTTTTTCTTTTTTTTTTTCTTTTTTTTTCTTTTTTTTGTGATGGATTGATTTATCCACAGCCGTTGATACCACTCTGCCTCCATGGCTGTCATTTTTCTCTGTGCTTCTGATACAAAAGAAGAACACAGTGACGAGTGGACATATGGAAGAAAGAGGTGAGGACCTGCTCTGGGGTTTTGTTCTGTGTGGGTTCCTGCAACTTGATGATGGGAAGCTTCAAGGCAGGAGGTGTTTAGATTGCCTACTGACACAACAAACTTCTCCCTCCAGTAAAAATGTCAATAAGTACATCTCAGCAGAGGAAAAGATGTGGCTTGGTAGGTGAAAGGGAATGAAAATACAGTGCTTATATGTAACTAAACTAGAATGTTTTTAGCCATTTAAATGTTGGCTCTTTTTCCATCTCCAGGTACTTTGAGGTATAATCCTCAGAATCATTTTAAAATGAAAGGCATGTCAGTGGCACTATAGAGAAGGTTTTGGTAGCACATTGCTTCCTCCTCAAGGAGGCAATTTCTTAGCTGGATCCTGAAAGTCGCAACTGTGTGGGTGCTGAAGTGGCGAGCAAGTTTCTCAGGCCAAGGTAGAAAGCTGATTCTAGACAGAATAGACAGAGACTCCCAATTTTCTTCACTACCAAGATGATTTACTTCTGATGACAACTTGCAGAAAATAAAGAGGACTTCAGTTAGTTGTGGGCATTCTCCAACTCTTTTTTTCTCTAGAAGGGAAATGAGAACTTTTCAGTGAACTACCTCAATCCCTGTGAAAAATTTGGGATCCTTTTTTGAGATATGGAGGCTGTTTATTTTTTAAGGGAAAAAAAACAGACTGGATAATAATACGGACTGTAAAGATGGAATACATATTTTTGTGTCGCTGCAGCATTGTTCCTAAGAATCCATGGCCCACCTATTTGGGCAAACCTGCTTTGTAGCTATCACATGCATTTTTTTCTGCTGTGATTGAATGGATCCTGTTATCAAGAGGTCTGAATCATCTTTATTTTTTTATTTTCAAGTGTTAATACTGTCTTCAAAAATTAGTAGATTATAGTCATGCTGATCTCCTTTCCATTTCTATTTATTCACATCTTAGACAAGGTTTTTTATTCTTTGCTGATAACTTTCTCTAAATGAACTCCATCCATGGTGCAGGGTTCCCCTGGTAATGAAATGTGCAGAGATCAGCACACTGCACTGCACAGAGATGGACTTTTGCCTCTGTACGTTGGAGGTATAATGCCTCCACAAAGGGTGGCTAAAATCACACTAATATATATATATTTTTTACTGTGATAGCATAGTATACCACATTTTTTTGTCCACCATCATCCATGTATATAACTTTTGGCCTTACCACTGCTCACTTTTCAAATTTATTCTTCAACTTGTATATCTGTGTAATTCTTTAGGTTATCTTTCATACATGACTTTGCATTACATGCAAGGACATGTAATGTCCTTTCAAATTGATGTCATCTGCCTAATCCTGAAGGTTTAGTAGTTTAGTTGTTGCCATTGTTCTTTGTTGTTGTTGTTGCTTTTCTAATACAATCCTAATTTCTAACAGTTGTCCACCTACATTGCAAATCATAGCATGATTTGTGCATGATCAGTATTCTGCAACCCAATTAGATCATTTCAATTATACGGAATGAAAAAGAAATCGAACAGTTGATGAATATGATAATGTTTATCTTAATGCATTATTTGAGCAATAGATTGCTAGTGAAGTCTTGGAAAAGATCCTTTAAAATAAATTTTGTTATACAAATATATGCATGAAATTTTTAGTAGAGTTTGGAGTATTTAACATTCAGAAGAATGAGGATAAGTGTATGTGGAAGAGTGACAAGGTAATCAAGGGCTTCTGCACTTGGAAAGACAGACTGTTCAACCCATAAAAGAGATCATAGAATCATGGAATCATAGATAATATATATCCCATAATATCATGGGTGGCATGTGAAAGGTGCTCAAAAAGTAATTTGCTGTCTGGTTTATGGATATGGTAAATAAACTCATAAGCACAAGTCATTGTAGTTGCTGATGATGCTCAGATAGGTTCCCAAATTGAAATATCAGGGCTATTAGTTACGAAAACACAGCATCTGGTTAAGATGGACAGAGTTCCGAAAAGTAGGATGAAAAACTAGTGGAGGTATTAATATTTCTTCCTCTTTCTTATACTTTTATCTATCAATGAGTGATTAAAGTGTTTTTCTACTTCATAATTTTATTCCAGTTCTTGTATTCTCATTATAGTGAAGAAAATTTGGAAGAAAATGGCCCTAATGTCATACTGACTACAACAAGAAGTGAAAAACCTGTAGGTTTTACCCAGATCCTTTGTAATCAGTGGGTTGGGGAATGTAATGATTTTTAATTCTTAAGTACACAGAGTTGTTAATGTACAATTTTTTTTAATGAAGACCGTGTAGAAAAACAGCTCTCACTTCTTATGCTACATCTGGATTGTGGCCATTAAAATTTTCATGTGACCTGAGGCTGAGGTTTTCGAGGTGAAGGTTTAGTGCTTCATTACTGCAGCATCCCATCTCCACTCAACTGGCAGAGCACAACTATGGCAACAGCTTGACAGTATGGCAGATGAGGTGTGAGTTACATTTGGCAGATTTGCTTAGAAGAGCTTGTACCTCAGCTACCTGTACAATACTCCCCATTGTAATTAGTGCATTTAAGTCTCTTTCTTTCATTAGCAGAGAAATCATATTTACACTTAAGGAAGGGTAACACATTTCCATTAACATAGACTAAAATTGCAATATTAAACTAAACAAAAATATATCCCTTGCAATAGTTTACTATTCAGAAATGACATATGATCTTTGTTTACTTTTGTCTGTTCAATCTTAACACATCAAAGAAACTGAGAATTAGTCTTGACCCCAGTCCTCAACTGGTGCACATTAATATTTATTTTTTGTTCTGTTTTACATAAGTAGATGACCAATCCCAGGCTTACAGGACAAAACAAAATCTCCCAAATCTAATTTTACAGACTAAATTCAAAAGTGTTTAAAAAAATGAGTCTTTTCTATTCTCAGCTAGCTATGGTTTTAGCTGGTGTACCTACGTTACTTACTGCTTTATATATATATGCTGAACAATACCAGGTGAAGCTATTTACTTTAATTCCAAAATAACATTTTTTACAGGGAAGAATTGTTTTTGTTGGAGACTACAGTTAGGTAGACCTGTAAGGCAGGGAAGAGAGAGTCTACTGGTAGCTTGTGAATATACATATCTTGTATCATTTCCAGCTCTTGTTTCCCTAGGGAAGTTTCTGTATGTGTTTTCCCCCTTTGTGTACTAGCACTTCTTCCCACAGTGCAATTTTCAGCGTACTCATATATTATTCTGAATGTCTTTGGATCACTTGGCGGGTTCCCAGATGTTCATGTGGGTTGAGAAAGTCTTAGACACTTCAGTTGAGATTCTTCATAGACTCTTGATCTGCAAGGCAGTTTGTACATTTGGCATCCCATGGTGTCCATCCAATAACTCAACTCTAGGCAAGAAAATTAAATCTAAAATCAGTAAGATGGAACTGTATTATATATACGAGCAGTGCATCAAGATTTTTCTGCCTTGAAAAGGCACTGTGGTGAGTCACTGGAGTTACGTGGTGACTCTAAGTGGCCTTTACGAGACAACTAAGCAGATTCTGAGGGAGCCACGGTTGTTTTAAAATGAATTTGAAAAGTAAATACAATAGTGGGAGTTATGGATCAGCTTTTAAAAGGTTAGGAATCAAACATCTTAAAAATCTGGCCCTGTATGCCTGTGCCTCTTCTGCATTTGCTGGAGGTAGAAGGAGGGAAGTGAGGGGATAGTTAAAGATGTCAGCACAGGAAAGTTGCCAAGCTGGTCTGGATTTGTAATGAGCTTCTTCATACCTCTTTCACCCCAGGGATTTCTCTTTTCTTTTCTTTTCTTTTCTTTTCTTTTCTTTTCTTTTCTTTTCTTTTCTTTTCTTTTCTTTTCTTTTCTTTTCTTTTCTTTTCTTTTCTTTTCTTTCCTTTCCTTT
>JACDJE010000167.1:2875628-2964834 GCA_016647715.1 Pavo muticus | reverse complement strand
TGCTATCATCATGTAACAAAACTCACTATAGAACAGCATAATGTTAAGCACTGAAATATTAAACAAATAGAGCAACATTTCTTTGTCCCCCACTACTCCCCACGAATAACACAGTTCAGAGGCAGGTAGAAGCTGCTAATCTGGGAGTAAATGGATTTCCCCTTGATGAAGCAATGCAAAATAGATTCTTATGACATTAGGTTGTTCATTAAAACTGATCTGCCAATTAGAATGGAGGATTGACTACAGTTCCTTTCAGAGCTTACAGGGAGGATAAACACAATTTGTATTGTAACACTCCGTATTCAAATTCTTCGGCCTACCCAGAGGCATGAATTCTGTAGCCATTATGTAAGTCTGGCTGTAGGGTAGCATTTAAATATCAGTTCCATATGACTAGAGATGTGTCAATGACTCTAAAGATAGAGATGTGACAAGAAGCAGTTGGCTGAGTCAGCTAACTGTAATATCTGCTGACTCTTACAGCTGCATACAGTCACCGAGCCACTTCCATTCAACGCTTCAATTTTGTTTGGTGTACTGATAAATTGATAACACATATGGTACTGCATCTAATTTGGAGATGAAGTGTATTCATTTTCATTCTAGCTCAAACTCAACGCAGTATAACAGTGTTGTGCTTAGGCAAAACAGACCAGTTACACCAAGGAACAAATACTTATTTTCAGTACTCTTCTCAATTTGTTGTGTGATTTTCCTACTGGCAGCTGCGTCACCACTAACAACCTCATTTAAATTACAAATTTTCAAATAAAATCAAGTTTAACTGAGGGTTAAACTAGTCACACAGTATGTATACCTGGGGTACTTACATATATAGTTTAAAAGGGTGCTACTAGGGGGAAAATATCTCTTCCCAGATTCTGATTTGAATTTACTGTACCTTTAGTTATTAAGGTCAGAATATTTTGAAAGGGTCCATCTATTAATTTTTCCATAGCAATGAAGACATCTTGGATCCTTTAAGACAGCCCAGATTCACTGCTGTCTTGGATTAGATTTTCTTCCTGTTTTTTGTTCAGCATTTCATTATGGCTGTTCACAGCGTTGAACAGGAAAATGCAAACAAAGGAAAGGATTTCTAGAACTGCTTGAAAATCGACATACTGTACCTGTTCCTTGTGTCCAAATACACTGCTTGTGAGAGCAACAAGGCTATGTGGAGGTGGGCTTGGAACCAAATCAAAGCAAGAATCCAGTTTCTTGTGGGTTGAGGAATCTTCTTGGATTTCACCAGACCTACACTGCTATAATTGTGCAAGTCCTCAGAGCTTTCCATAGATGGAGAAGATTTTGTAGAAAGCAAATGTTCTTACTTCAGACTGTCTGAGTAGCAATATAATCACTGCAACCAGTTAGCTCTAAAAATGGTGGAAGTTTGGGCTTTCTTGAAAAATATGACATAATTCCATTTATTTCCCTAAGAAGCTGCTTTCTCACTGCAGTTGAAGGCACTTCTTAATCCAAAGAAAATGTATTTCCATTGTCTTTGCTGCTTTGCAACTTTCCACCCTTTTCTGACCGACTTAACAATTTTAGGCAGTGTCATTCAGTGCAATCACAAACAGTTCTATCAACATAATTTTAAACCCAGCTGCAAAGCACATACAGATGGGATTTATCATTATGTTAGAATGCCCAGGTTACACATTAATGAAACTATGATGCTCAGTAGACAAGAGCTAAAGTTGAATCTTTCCAGCCTGCATAAACCACAGTCATGTTTCGTTTTTTGTATGATAACTTCTCCAGATTTATAGTGAATAAGAGCACCAGAAAGCAAGTTTTTGCACACTAAGCATCTGTGCAATTAATAATTAATTCTACCTTTATTAGGGATGCTTATGGGAAAGATTTGTAAGCAAAGACAATGCTAGTCCCAAATAAATGAGAGAGAAATCCTAAGCAGGTTTCAAATAAAATGAAAGAATCCTCACCCTCCACCACCTCAAAAAAAGAGCCTACATATCTGCATATTAAAGTTTGCCAAAGAACAGAATAACCCTTCCCTTTCCCAGCTGATCAAATGCTGACCAGTATACAGCGAAGATCAGGTGGTTTGGTATCACATATGTATGGAGGGATGATTTCCATAGTTAGAGGCTTAGCAGAGAGAAGACCAGCATTTTACCTTGCAAAATGCTGCAGTCCAAGATGGTCAAAATGTTTTCCCAGTGGGATATTTTTCCATCTGAGAAAAACCACCTCATCAACAGCCTTTTCCTTACTGAAGGAAAATGACTGAAGATAATTTAAAAAGCTCAGAATAAAGTGCTTCACTGACAGTTTGCTTTTCCATTGGAGAAAGTAAAATGGTTGCAAGAAACCCTTACATTTTTGGATTCTCTGTATCTGTTAACCTGACCACATAAGCACAGGTATGTGACTCCTCTCCTATTCAGTAACCAACCAGGGACATATTGGGACTGAAGTCTCCCGTCCAGGCAAGAACTTCATGAACCTCCTGTTGGAAGTTTCCACTGCCTCATTGCTGAAGAAATTGTTAGACACTGCAGTAGGCCCTTTTTCGGCCCTTTTTAAAAAGTGACACAATCTCCTTGTAGTCCCTAAATTTATCCTTTATTTTTCTGTTTAATTGTGTATTAAGGCTGAGACTTACACAATACTTGTTTAGCATGGAATAGTTTACACATGTGGACTACCTTAAGTATATATATTTTTAGTTCTTTCCTTCTTAAAAATATAATCAAATAATAGTAATAGAGTCTTTTCTTTCATCATGTTGGAAAGTTTATGTATTCTTATCCCCTCCTCCACAAGTCCTTCAGGGATTATTTAATTATGGTCTTGTAGAAAGCTCTGCTGTATGGGATTTGGGTTTATGGGAAGTTCAGTTTTGCCTTTTCTTTTCTTTTATTTCTGCTGAGGGTCTCTTATGCAACATTTGACTGTTTTATTTTTATGATTTAAAGCAATAAATTGTGTTTTAGAGAAAGAAAGGAGACAAGGTCTTTTTTGAATTTGCCTTTGTATTTCCTAGAGTACCGAATGCAAGCAATAATTTCTAGCAGTAATTTATATATATATTTTTGAGGGGGTGGAGGAAGGAAATTACTACCTACTTTTTATATACATATATATTTTTTAACAAAGCAATAGGGATTTATATGGACACAATTGTTTAGAAAGTCCCAGAAGAATAATTCTGAGATGATGTGAAGTCATACACATATGCAAGTCTTTCAAAAAGTCCACATGGCCTACAGTCTTCAGATTCTAAACAGCTTCTGACTGTTGCACACATAAAAAAAATGTTTAGAAAAATGACATATTTTTATTACTTTTATCTGACAATCTAATTGAGTCCCAGACCATGCATATATCAAAAAGCCGTTATCAGCGGTAGCTTAATGTAAAGGGAGGGGCACCCATCTCTCCCCATCTCCTTTGCTTAGCCCCAGGGCTTGGCTTCTTCTTGTGAAAGGTGTCTAAAGACAGAGAGAAATCTTTACCGCACTGAATATAGTGAGAAAACAAATCTCTTCCCACCCACCACCACAACAAAAATATTCTCTGCTATTCAGTGAAACAATTCAGAATTATGAGTTGCCTTTGACAAACACAGCCCATAAGGGTTTTGTCACATAAATCATATACTGTATGACCCTAAGACATTTTTCTATTATTTAATATTTAACAAAGGATTTGCACAATGGTGACACCATGCCAATCCTAAACCCATTTAAATCTTCAACCAACGAGTTTTTAATCATGGGTTGAGTAGGTGAAATAGCCTCTGCTGAGCAACACTTATTTTTTCACCAAATAGATGCAATTTAAATGCTTCTGTTCTCCATAAGAATTGTTGACCATCTAATTACGGCAGTAGTAGGTAATTTACATATTGAGCACCACCAAATTATTACAAGCTAAAGAGATGACATTTTTTCTACTTCTAGAACTAAAGCATAATTCATATTAACGGTTGAATGGGTGCAGATAAAATAAGAGCCAACCTGAGCCTCTGAGAAACTGAACAGAGCTAAAAGCAAACCTTCTCACATGCAGACTAGTTGCTCTCGTAGCGAAGAAGTTCATTCTTGGGTCGCATACTGCCCTTCAACAACGGGGTTAGTTAAGGTCAGTCAGTCTGTGGCCACTGGCCGATAAAAGTCTCCTGATATTGCAGAAAGGAATATTTCTAGTGCCATGTCATACGCACCCAAACAGTTTGGATAAATCCTGAACTCTCTGTGTTCTCCAAAAGCAGCTAAGGTCAAAAGTTTTCTTCTTGCTACAGGATACTCTGCTGCTGTATGTACCTCAATTAGATGGCACTTACGACAAGCTACAGAGGTGACTTGTGAACTCCTTTCATTTGACATATTAAATAGCACACAGCATACAGACAGCTGATAGATCCTGAGGCCAATTCTGAAGTTTAGAGTCAGATTATTTTTAAACTAGAGATACATTTGCATTGTAGGTTGTTTCTGTGTGTTTTTTTGTGTTTTTTTTTTAAATCCATTACCAGTTCTATAACACCAAGGAAAAGATCATTGCTGCATTTTAAAAACAAATTTTACATACTGATAAGGTGAAGAAATAATTCAAGGTAAACAAAACAAATTGCTTTTAAAAGTCGTAATATTTAGTTTTCAATGTTCTATTTCTTAAATAACAGTTAAAATGCATTTAAAAGAGTCAGATGCATTTAAAATATAATTTAAATTTCAAACAGCATTGAAGAGAAAATTTAACTGAAAAATAACTTCAAACTGGAAAAGTTTTGTTTATCAAAATTCTGACACCTAATTTATCATTTTTCTTTCTAGAATGTATCTTCTAATGAAAAAAAAATAAGAAAATTGATAAGAAATTGCACAATATGCATAAATCAAACTTTTTTTTTTAATCGAGACATCTTCTGTGTAGTATTATTTTCAAAATTACAATTGTCTTATAAGGCCAACATCTTTCCTCATCTTCCTAACCAAAAGGCACAGTAGCCCATAGATAAGGCTGCTTTTGGAGAAGCTATAAAGCATCTGGATTTAGCAGTTCAAAAAATCTTTTTAATCAAATTGCAAATGGCATGGTTTATTTGTATGTTTGTTTATTTGTTTGTTTGTTTTTAATTGGCACCATTATAATGAGTAGTATTAGATGTTTGGAACTGATCCTAGCTGGCTGACTGTATTCATACCAAGCAACACCTTAAACCTGAATTATCTTGGTATTTTCAGGGAGGTTTTGAGTTACTGTAGAGGTGGAGTAATGAAGAAAAATCCTTAATAAACACTTTTCAAGAGTTTTTAAATAGCTGCTCAGTCCTGATGCAGCTGTTTTATGTTGATATTACATATTAAAACAATTAGAAAGCTGGATTAACTTGCTTCTCATAGATTCTTTGAACGTTGAGCTGTCTAAAATGGCATAAACCCACTTAAAAAGATTTCTCACCTGCCCATCGACAGGGAAGTTAGGAAGACATAAATGTTAGTACTTAAAACTAAATCCTGAAAAATATGCTTAAAATTGAATTGGTCTTAAATGATATCCTCACTTTGCAGTTTGGGATTATTAAATTATCTGTATATATTATGTTTTTCATTTCTACAATGTTACTACTTTTGGGTTATAAACTTAGCATGTCAGTCACCCAGATCTTAATCAAATCCCTTTTAGTTTCACACAAGGTGAAATTCTGATATCAGTGAAATCAAAAGCAAATCTCCCTTAATTTTAACCAGATTAAGATTATTAGCATCCCAGTTTAAGAATCAGGAAAAAGTAAACTCATATATACTAGATCTACCAGAAATGGTAATGTAATCTTTTTAGACTGGAAAACTGGTCTATTGCACCTTGTGCTACCGAGTTTTCTTCCAGTGCCAACATTAAAAATGAACTATATCATCTCTTTTTTTTTCTTTTCCTAATATGTTTTTAATATGACTTTATTGTAATGTTTCAGAAAATACAATCTTGTGTCCTATTCTGACATTATTTGACAACTAGATTTTTCACTTCTGTGCATTTATGCCCATGTATATTTCAGCTATGAGCACAATGCATGTAAAGATAGATATTATTTCTAATCAGCAGTAGAAAAATGCAAGCCAATGTCTGTGCCTTTCCTGATGATCTAAGTTCACATGGGGAGCACTAGTCCCTTGTGAATAAGGCTTCTGTAAAACTTCAGTCAATAAGTGTTTAATACAGATATTGACGAAGTTTTATAGGGTCTTGATTCATAAAGGACTAGCGCTAGCAGTATTGAGCACTATTCATGATTTGCATTCTAAATCACCTTGCAAATTGATGGCACTTATCTGAGAGGAAAGTTAAAAAGTTAAGTGTTGAGCATTCATTGCTTGGGAAGGTAACTGATTAAGTGTCAAACCAGCTAGAACTATAAAAGAGATTTATGCTACTCAGAACATCTTGTCTAATTGAAAAAAAATATTTATGCCAAGTGTAGGAATGGATGTGTTTATGCTTTGAATTTATTTTTCAATGATATGGTTCTTAGCATTCTGGCAGTATCTTGCTACGGAGTTTTGGGACCCTGCAAGTGATGCCTGCAGACATCAAGAAATATATGTGGATAGTAAGTGTGCCTTCGATAAGTCATCTTCACTGTGTGACACTCTTTAGATATTTCACGTATTGGCTGTGGGACATATTCAGATCAGGCACCATAGTTACCTTACTTAATCACAAGCATCACCAAGAATTCTTTTACCAAGAGAATACAGTTGAGATTCCTGAATATTTAGGGCTGCCAAATCACATTCCCCATCCTGTCAGTGGAGAAGCTTCTTACAGTTGTCAGGATGTCTTACTTAAAAACCAGGGCTATCCTCAAAATACACATATATTCAGGAAGGAGGTAAGACTTTCTGTAGTCATTGTGAATTGCAAAGTTTGTAGTTGCAATGCTGGTGTGTTGAAATTTTCCAAAGAACAGGCAGGACAAATCCAGCTGTCAAGTTTGTGGATAGTAAGCCTGCTAGGAAGTCCAGAGCATGACAACAGAGGTATAACAATAGAAGAAAATCTGCAACTATCTGGGCTTAGATTTGGGAATACTTCTATGGAGCAGTTCTTCAGGTTTACCCTAAAGATAGTTTGTTCTTGCCTATAAGAACACTCTTCCCTCCACTGTGGCTTTTGCTGTATGGATATTTCTGATCCACATGGACTAATCTTAGTTTCTTCATTGCCTTCATATACGGCATTAAAATTGTGAGAGATAAACTATTTATCTGAGACTTATGGAAAGAATCAAAAGAACAAATAACTTAGACTTTTCAGCTCTTCAGATTTTACTCATGGAAGATCTTCCTCCATGGTGGACAATCCTATTGTGAAAAGATAATGGGAGACAGCTGGGCCAAAGGACATAAGAAAGCCAGTGCATCCAGAGTAAATCATTACTACATCACATTTGCAAATATAGTTATTGATCATCATAAGATAAGGATGTGAATGCTTGCACGTGTGCACATGCATTAGCAAACTTCAACCCATGTGCTGCTCTGACAGCTGTTCATTCAGTTGGAGTGTGTTTTGTACGTGGTCATATAAGATATGAGCCTGCCAGTGTGATGGATGGTCTTTTTATTATTGTTTAGAAAAAAAGAAGACTACACTATTTTTGGTATTTGACCTCTTTCACTCCACAAACTTGTAAGAAAAGTATCAGAAATGCTCAGAGGACACAGAACTGTGCTATTACACACTTGCAATCCAAAACATAAATTACATAAAAATCAAAACATAAAATGCATAATGAATATAATGCGCTTAGGAGGAGCAGCAAGACTTGGGTCCTAGGCAATATTCTGTGCAACTATCTAACTACACAACATTTTAGTTAGTACTGTCAAACAAACTGAATGGGAAAGCAGCTTTGTCTGTATTCTTCTCAAGCCTTTGTTCTCTTTTTAGGTCCTTGGGCTAATAGCTCAATCTGTGCGTTTCATCTTCTCTATCTGTACAGAGGTGTTAATAATCCTTACCTTTGTACAAATCCTTATCCTTCCTTCATCTCAGGTGGAGGAGCCAGAAGGACTTAAGGCTGAAGTAGCTCAGAATATTGGGGTCACTTTCAATATTGGGGTCAAACTGGGGGTTCTGCCATGGTTTTTACACTAAAATAAATCTGATCTTTGATAAACTCTAAAGTATTAAACAGAGTTGGCAAGCTATAATCAATTGTGTTATGGACAGACTGACATCAACATGTTTACACTTACTCCTGTATAGTTTATATCAGTTCCTAAAGCTGACCTGCCTTATAGTAGCAAATTTTGGCAGCACGGTACAGTCATAACATCAAAACCATCCTATTCTTTCCCTAGGCTTATTTTCTTCATCAGAAAAACAATGCTTCTCTCCTCCTGCAATACCTTTTCTTCACAGTTTGAGGACAGACACTGTTACATGTTTGTATGCAACAAAATGTTTCAAAACTGGTTGGAGACTATGCATTAAGGGAATACAGAAATGAAAGTACAGCTTAGCACATTTGATTTGTGGCTTTGGATTCCTAGTTATTCATATTACTAGTTAATCCTAGATGCTACAAATCTTTGCTCACTGAATTAGTCTTTAGCTATTGAAACCAGTGAGACTTTTTGTATGGCCAGAGTCAATTTACATGAATCAAAGTTTGTAGTATTGGCTTTTTAGTTTTATTTGCTCTCTCAAATGTTTACTTCAGTATAGCAATATTTAAGCATTTCATTTCAAGATCCTATATGGTTCGAATCAGCTGACAAGCATGTAAAGAGTTCATATATCTTGGATGCAACACTTCATCTAAACTGGTGTATCCTGGAGAGCTCTATCATTTCCAAATCCAAAAGCTTACTTGTCCTGATCCCATGTAGGAGCCCGAGCAGGGGATTACTAGTACTCCGTCCTCTCTCTCCCTCCCCTCCTTCACCACTTCTCTTCCTTGGCAAAAAAGGGAACCACAAGATATAAATATAAGACAACTCAGATCATTTGGTTAGCAGGGACAATTAGGAAAGTGGATCCTTCATCTTGCCACTGTCCACAGCCCCTTGAGAGCAACCATTCTGCTCTTCAGGTGCCCAGAAGTCCCAGCCTTGCTCTCTCTTCTGAACATAATTGCTGTCGAATATATAGGGATATTATTCTCCCTCCCATGCTGCATACAGCAACAAAGAGCATCACAAGCTGGTCCTCAGAAGCTGTGGAGCAATGCGATCTACTTCATAAACTTCAAGGCACTCCAGCTTGCGTTGCACTTTGTTCTCTACAGAATTTTTTGGTGCCCTGCTTATTTAGACAATATTTGTATGGTGCTTAGAAAATCTAGAGCATTTGAGGTCTTAGCCAGCTTCTGTCATACTAAATAGGATATTCCCATTTACACTGCTAACATCCAAGCTAACCTCTTAAATGTAGCTAAATATTATTAGTCATTATTCAGAAAAATGTAACTCTTGCCACATAGAGAATCTTTATATTTATGGCTTAGAGAACAGAATTACCTGATTTCATCAGTTATTATCCACTAGCATATTCTTCACTTCCTATCTAGTGTTACTGGTTTATTATACTGACCTAATTTCCACTGTCACTGCAATTTAACTTCCGTATTTATATTTCACAGATATTTTCTATAATTTAAAAAATTACAGCTACAGTATGAGAGCAGTAACAGCCACATAGTAAACTTTGCATTCAAATGATCATCAGTGCTCCCAGTTTAAGGACTCAAGAGGAGACAACCTGAATAAAATCTGATTAAAGTGATAAAAATGGTCAGACAGAAAAATGAGGGAGAAGAACAGGGTTTGTAATATTAATATCTTGGAAACAGCTTCTCCTGAAAACTCAAGTGTCAGAATTTCTTGTCCACAGATCTCTTGGAATAGAGTGCAGAAAAGGAACTTGCTAAATGTCCTCTTCTCCCCTGCTGAAAAGTTATAGCCAGAAAAGGACAGGTACGTTTTCCTAATATTATCTTGATCATGCTGGCAATTACTCTGTAGTGCTAGTTAAGTAAGATGGAGGAAAAGCTTGTGTATCTGTATGCCTTGGTAAAAAAAAAAAAAAAAAAAAAAAAAAAAAAAAACCTGTTAAGTATTGGACTGTATTTAGAATTCTATGGAGCATCAGGGAAGGGATTATTTTTCCCCAGTTAAGTATGAAAGTTTGTGACAAGAAGGCAGAACAGATAGAGTTATGGATAGACTCAGTCATACATGCTTTGCTACCTAGCCAGATCCAGAGATTACAGTTTACATAATTTCTTAAACTGAAAACAATTGTTTCAAGCACAGTATTCCTGCTTAATATGATATTTATCATTCTATAACATATGTTAGTGTCAACAGTTGGAAATGTATCTCTGTTGAAATTGAAACTCAAATCTGAATCACCTTTCTATTGTTTCTTTACTTTAAAAATGAAATGTTGACTCATTAGAAAAACACCGCAAAATAAAGATCTTAGATGTAGCCTCGCACTTCAGTGACCTGGTCAAACTGAGACTTCAGTCTGAATCACCTGTGTTTCTACCTACATTTTTCTTGAAGCTAACTCTGTTGATGAAGATCTATGTTAACAGCTATGGAATTGTTTCTTTTAAATGTGAAGGAGGATTATATATTCTTACCACAATATTCTAAACCACACACGGTTTAAAGATCCTTGATTGTTTTTCTGTTTGGTTGTGGAAATTGGTTGACTTCAGGTGAGAAAGCAGGAACTTATGTAGCACCAGCTAATTGCACGAGACACAGTCACTGATGAGGCAGCTCAACAACTGGCTCCAGAGATCCTGAATGCTGAGTCTCCTGATAACCACTGAGCTAAAAAAAGTCAGCACAAGGAAGACGAAGAAGATCTGCAAGGATATAGAAACATGGCCCATTATCTCAGTATTAAGATGAAGAATGGGTAACCAGACTGTTGCTTCATACAAAAGAATTTTTAGAAATTCATTGGTTTAGACCTCGGGAAGATTACCTGTATTTTCTGCTGGGAGTTTATAGTATCAACTTTACAATTTTAAACTCTATTAAAAAAAAAAAAAAAAAAAAGAATAAGAAAAAAGAAAAAAAGAAATATTTTAGGGCATTTTTTTTCTTGCAGTAACAAATTATTAGATGAAATGAAACTGAGGACTCAACCAACCTGTCTTCTTTTCAAATCTGAAAACTCTTGAGTAAGTTTAGCTAAACTGCTATGGTTTATCAACAGACCCCCAACCACCAAAGTGAAATGATAATCCACAATTTCTATTACATTTCATACCATTCCCATCTCAGCAACCTTCCTCTTCTAAGGATGTAAGATATTCTTAAATGCTGCACAATTTGGATTGTTACTGCAAATTACACACTGCAAGATTCTTCTATGTTTCTTCAAAATTTTTATCAGTAAACATCTCTTAGAAGTATCACTGAAAAAACAGTCTTGCAACAACTGAACTATCCAAATGTTGATGAGACTGATCTATTCATCTACTCATCTACATATGCATCCCAAGTCCTCCTCACTCTATATTTTGATATGTATTTTCTATTACCTGTTCAATTTCTTGGCTTTTGTCCTGACCTAATAAAGTGCTTGACTTTATGTATGTCTTAAAGTTATTTGGGCACAAATAAAAAAGCTGCACCTGGCTATGTGCTTTCTATGAAATTCTTACCACAGTTGTGAGTGGTTGATGTAATGGTGGCCAGTTAAATTACACGTTTGTATTTACAGGAGGATGATCATATGACAGTGCTTGTAGAGAGGGAAAACAAAAGTCTTCCTTTGTCCTGCTTCTGAATTAGAATCAATTGACTCTGCTTTCAAGACCAGGCTGGATGTGGCTCTGGGCAGCCTGGTCTACTGTTTGGTGACCCTGCACATAGCAGGGGGGTTGAAACTAGATGATCATTGTGGTCCCTTTCAACCCAGGCCATTCTATGATTCTATGATTCTATGATTCATCGGAATTCAAGGAAGTGTGGAAGAAGATAACCTTTCCATTTCTAAACAGAAATTACATAAGTAGTGCTTTCTTGCAAAATGCGGAAGAATTCCTTCACCAAATAAAACAAAACAAGAAGTTCAAAAGAATATAAATGTATGTAGTGAAAAATAGCTTGTAAGAGGATACTTCAGCAAGGTTTAGAAAATAAGGAGAAAAGATTTTTAAGTCCAAGAAATTGCACAGACTTTCAGAAATAAATTGTTATATTAACCACAGCTCAAAACTGAAATCTTACAAAATTAAAGGTATCTAGAAATTTATACAGAATTCAGAATCTCTCTACAAGGCTGTAGAGGTTTTTTAAACTCTTTCCAAAGGTGATTTTTTAAAAAAGTGCCTAGATAATGGTATACAAATCTTTAAAAATGTACAGAATATTTCTTAAAGTTTTTTATTTAACTTCTGTTTGTGATATTGCTATTATTAATTTTAAATTCATACTTCAAATTTTAAAAATATCTTAATAGCTCAGGTTAGACCAAGTTGATTTTTTTGGTCTGAAAACTGAGTTTCTTCATTGGTGATCAAATGGCTGTGATTCAAATGGATTTTTCCTCTAGGATTAGTCCTACTTTTCTATCTATCAGAGGGAGTACAAGTTAAACAACATAAACTCCTTCTGCAGGCAAGTGTCTAATTGGAAATAAGGCTTTTCCCTCTATACAAACATGTCATTTTCTCAGAACAAGTTACCTGTTTTCTGTTCCTCTACCACATACCTATTCTGGGACTTCCCAGTCCTTAGTCATCTGAAATACAGCAACAAGCTGATCTAAGCTCTTAAAAGCCAGCTTGTCCTTAAATAACATGGATAACAAGCTTAATGATTCATGTTTCAGAATAGGTGTCATCAAGAAAATAAACTGATGATTGAAAGAAGAAATAATTCTAGATTTCATGTGAGAATCTGGCTGTTCTTTACTACCTACAGAACTCACTCTGCCAAAATGCTTTTACAGCAAAGATATCTTATTGCAGCTTCTGAGGCAGGAGTCCAAGACATACTCCAGGTTGTTTTTTTTACCCAAAGATGTTCTCAGCCATCTCAGCTGAGACCATTTGGCCTTCCATATTAGAAATAAATACTGTCCTCAAGACCTTCTTCTGTGGCTTCATTTATGGGAAAGTTTTGGAGAACCTGTGATAGCAGCTCACCTACACCATTGAAGACCAGCACATATCTTATGTAGAAAAGTACAATTATTTAGTATAAACAGCCTTTGCTGAGAAAATCAAACCGGATTATGAAAATTAACTTTAAAAAAGAAAAAGATAATTGAAATAGACCCGTAATTATCTGCGATGAAATTAGCTAAATTTAAAAGTGACGCTGCGTGAGGGAGGAAATGGAAGGATATGGAATCTCAGTATTGTGCCATTTATTCACTTGCCAAGTGTCCTGGTCATCATGACAAAACATGAAAGACAGTGAAGAGGAATAGTCTTTCTTCATCTGTAAGAACATCCAACCTTGGCTCCAGTCCTACAGCTTCTAGCTCTTCTGTATCTAACCTATAAAAGACTGGTATTGGAGTTTCATATTTTCTAACACATTTGTTAATACAACACCTAATTAGGAGGGAAAGTGATACCATCCTGTATTAAGCAGGAAAAAGTTAAGTGCAGGCGGTAATTGAGATTTACCTGAGACATCCGATGGCTTTCATTTGGATTCTTTGCTTAGATTGTCTTTCTGTGAAAACTACTCTTCTATTTCTTTCTTCCTAGTGGCAGAAGGAAATAAAATGACTCACAATGGAGCAAAGACTGCTAAAAAATGAAGAGCATGGGTAAATTTTTCCTGAAGCTGAAAAAAGAATTGAAAGTAGGTCTTCTGTGTCTGAAGTCAATGCTCTAATTACAATTCAGGTGCAGGAGTGGGGAGCATATAGGATCATTTGATAATGCTATATTTTTTATTGAACTAATCTAGTTCGGTGTGCTAAGTAAGACAGGCTCAAAATAATTCTAGCACACCATGTTGACTGGAGACATCAGCACAGTATATGATTCCAGCTAGACTCAGAGATAAAAGAAATACTAAACCACTTCTACTAAAATGATGGTGCTTGTGTTTACACACAGAAGCAGAACTCTGGGTATCAGGGGAATTTTAAAAGTGAGAGTGTTGGCATCCACTGACTTCAAAATATGTTACAGTTCAGGAACCTAAATTTCACACACATGGATCACTTTTACAAACAAAATACTTTTGTGAAAGTGTTCTAGATGACTTGAACAATATATCACAGGAAGCTCTTGTTGGAACATGAGATTGAACCAAGTAATTAATTGTCATGTTTACAACTGGATTCTTTTTCCCTTGTACAACGAGAGGAAGCCTATGTACAAGATGGCTCAGGAGCCCTTTGCAGTCATCAAACATCAAGCTGTTTATTTATGAAGCACTGAAAGATATGCAATACAATGAAGCAAATTATCAACTGCAAATGCAAGTATTTGTCCAAACAGAGGATGCTGGCTAATCAGAAAAATAGTGCAGACTTTGCAGTCCCCAGTCTTTTTCCATGATAAAAGAGGTTAAAAAAGCTGAAGTGTTTCTTGAAATTACATTTTCTGGTAACAACTTGTAAACATTTATCTCAGAGTATCTGAGCACAGTGAAATCCCACTATGCTCTTGAGATGTTTCCTGCATTATGCTGAAAGAATGAAAGAATTAGTAGAGGAACTTCAACACATGTGTTCAGATCTGTGTAGCAGTCTTGCGCTGTGGGTGCCACATAGTCCTTCCAAAGGAGAACTGAGAATCTAGTATTTTCTATCATTCATTCATGAGTAGTCACTGCCAAAAATCTGGAATAATTTACCTTAGTAAACTCATCTCCATCTCATCTTCTCTCCCATGATTAATTTTTCATTCCTCCAAAACTAATTGCTTGATTCTGGATGTAAATTTATCATAATTCCATTGCTCATAGAAAACCTCGACATAAGTGAACCTTGTCTGATCTCAGTATCTCTGTCATGGTAGACAGAAGAAGGACAAGAGAAGTCTAGAGAGGAAGTCCAAAAAAAAGTTTTTTTTTTTGAGTTCACATTCAAAAAATAGAGAATTAAGCATGTTGTTTATTTTGGATCTGATCTTTTACTTAAAATAACAGACTTGATTTGGAATTCAACAGCAGTCCTGGATCTAAATAGTCAAAAGCAATCTGTGTAGTTCTGCTCTGTGGTTTTGGTTCAGGTTCAGTACTAGTTCTGAGAAATATTTTCATTAAGATGAGTAGCAGCTCATTCTGTCTAAGATTTGCCCAAAATTTTCAGAGGCATTTGAGAATGACATAAACTGTTGTATGGATTATTGGGCAGAACTAAAGATGAAGAATTGTCAGAGCCCGTATTCATGGATCCTTAAGAAAAAAACACATAACATAACTTAATCACCTGTCGTGTTTGGGTTGTCAGATTCAGCTTTCTGTCCTGCTGGAACTCCAATACAATCCAGAGTTCAGTTTTCTGCAGAGGATCCTTGGCCCTGAGGGGTTCCAGTGTCATATCAGTCATTCTGAGTACATCCCTGCAACAGATGAACACAGAGCTGAATTCTTTCTTTCCTTCATCCTCTCACCAGTCTTTGATTAGTCTATAACATAATTAACATTATAATCTACACTATAAATGAAAATACAAATTGAATTAAATCAATTGTTTTACATTTGTCTTTTACACTTAGTGCTCAGGAACACTACATTCCATATTTCCCTCATGTAATTTAAAACTCAAAATATTGCAAAGGGGAAAAGTTGAATAAATATGAATGTATATGATGACAAAATGGTAGCACCATAGGAGACGGAAGAAAAAGCACCATTGTCAGCACACTGATTTTTTATTAGCTGCTGGGCATTGCACTGCAGAATGGGAACTGTTGTGAAGATCCAACATGTTGTTGGGCATGGCACATAGAAGAATGCAGGGAGGAAGAAAGGAAAATATACCTGATGGGTAGTTAAAGCCTGCTGAGGTTTCTGCAGCTGTTATGGTACAAATTTGGTGAAGCTGCCCACTGCTTGAGAGCTCTGTGCCTGTGGAAGGACTATTCTACAGAGTTCCAGGCTGCAAGACTGATTCCTGAGGTTAATTGCATGAAGACGACAAACTGACTGCTGCGGATGTTGTGTTTGTTTTTATAAACTGCTCCTCTCCACACCTTTTCTGCATAGTCAGTTTACCTGCTGGAGGAGGATTGGTCTACTTTAAAACCAGGCCAGGGATCAAATGGAACATCATTTGTAAAGGTGCCCAGGAATTTTGCTATCTCAGCTCTGCCTATCCACCTACAGTTTCCAGTGCTGGCGTCTCTGGATATTTTAGTGTGAACCTCACAGTATTTCACTGCAGTCAAAATGAAATATTTTGGAAAGCTTCATTTTGTGAAAAATTCTCAATTTGCACTTGTTTCTATCTGGAGCGAATCCGTATTTTAAGTTCTTGGAATTTCCTGTAGGAAGTACTATTTTTCAACCAACTCTACTCCAGAGGGTAAGACGAGGCTTATTGGCAGCAGAGCATGAAGGAGCCTCTGTGTCACCATCTTTGTTTTAGTTTTCTTTTGGTCAAATTGAAGTTTGCCAGGGCTGTAACTAAGAGGACCCATTTAGTTCATACAAAGTACTGACTTCCAGGTCTTACAGCTTTCTGTCATTGCTAATCTTTCAATTTGCAAGAGGCAATCTCTGTTCTACTTCACTGTACCCCATGTACAGCTCCACTGAATTTATAGAGATAAACCACAAAATGCTCTATTTTTGTTTCTTTATTCTTTGAAAAGAGAGTTATTGCTTTTTCTGTTTGGTCAAACCCGAAAACATATTCACAGGTAAGCTGAAATATTTCCAAGAATGCTAGGTAATTACCAAGGTCATTCAGTAGATTCATGAGCAGTTTCTAAGGCAAAAGAGGAAGTCTTTATTTAAGATTAACCTTGCCCAGGTTGTTGCTGGTGATATGTTGCATTCTTGAGGTCCCTTGGGATGAAGGCATTAAGCAACTGGAACAATTATATGCAGTATGGAAATATCTGCTTTACACATAGATTGGCAGATATTGTACTCTCATGTCTGAATATATTTCTCTACACTGGTTCAGCTCGTAACTTATTATGAACATTTTTTATTCTTTCTCACTAGCATATGTCTGCTTTTATCTCATCCATTACTGGCACATGTATTCTCACAACACAATACCATAGCGGCCATTTTAGTATAACAGATGAGCAAGAGGATTATTTGTCCTGATATTTCATTCAGAAACCATGTTTTGTTTATATTTTGTATTGGCATTAAAAAGCTTTTCAACCAATGTGGTTTTTCTTCTAGGTTCTTTTTTTTCTTTTTTTTTTTTCTTTCTTTTTTCTTTTTTCTTTCTTTTCTTTTCTTTTTTTNTGTGTGTTTTATTTAATTTTTTAGTGTTCCAAAAAGGCATACACTTTTTTTTTTTCTTTTTTTCTATTTCAGGAACAGGATGATAGCACTGCCTGGGGGTTACCCACAGTGGAATGCTAACTTCTAATGCAAATCAAACATAAAGTTGTGACACAAAATTGCTACTGTACCACTGGAAATAAAACTTAAACATAAAATTCAAAGTCTCCATGCTTGATAATGCCAGAGGAGAAAGAAAAAAAAAACTAAAAAACTATTAGAGAAAAAAAAAAAAAGCTATCAGGCATATTCAGAACAAATAATAATAATAAAGAAGCAGATTCCTTGCAAATCAGAATGGATTTTGAGATTTGCCAGATACATCTTGATGACAATTTCTGTACTAACATCAGTAAGACATGCAAAGCAGGGAATAGTTAAATTCTTCGGGGAGAAAGTAATGGCAAAGGACATTGGGCTTCTGACTGTGTATAACTGTATATGATTTGTGTCTTTCTTCTGTTGGAGCACTGGAAGTTAATGCTTCAGATATGGATGACCTGATTATCATGAAAATACTCTTCATGGTGAATAGAATTGTTGTCCCTCTCAAATAGGGACTTGCCTTGTCTGAGATTGCACACTTTCAGTAATCACTGTCCAACATGAAAGCTATGCTAAGCTTAATGTGTTATCTGTAAAAAGAGATTCATACTCCCAGATCTTACAGTCCTCACCAAAGACATAAATCAAAGTAAAGTTTTACTGTCTAAGTATTACTGTATCTGGAACATACCACTGAAGGGATTGATATCTTCTAGGTTAAACAATTGACACTAATTGAAAGAGCAAAATCTGGACTGAGTTGCATGTTTACAGTCAACACAGTGCAGAAAACTCTAATTCAGGGTTTAGATCAACTACAAGATGCACTACAAGATCACTGATGGCTGATATCAGTGACCAGTAACTGTGAGATGGTAAAATTGGGTTCAGATTATAATCTGGAGTATTTAAGGAACATTTAGCCAAACTTGAAACATCCTAAATGAAACCTAAAGTATACATGAACAATTGAATCCTACTTCTACAGGTTCATGGCCAGTTTCTCCATAAGCTTGTGTATAAACTAAGACTGGAAACGTGTAAAACTGTACTTTCCATAGCACAATTTCTACTACATGCTAGGGTGAAATAGAAGATATTTGATTTTGTGTTGCTTCCTTTTACAGAAGAACTCAACGAGAGAGTAGAAAAAGCAAAGAACCTGCATTTATAAACTATACAGAGATGTTCCTTTGTGGAGGATTTTAAATGTTATCTAGAATACACAATTAATGAAATTTGTTGCTTGCAATTTCATTTTATTGATGGCATCACTCAAATAGGTAATAATAAAAATAATAATAATAATACATAGGTGGCTCTGAAAATATCAACTCCTCTTTATTTCCATGAAAACTACAACAGATACAAAGAGCACAATGACACTATTTGATAAAGCAAATTTTCAGCAACAGGACACTGTTTTTCAGCATAGTCAACACCATTAACTATCCATTTTGGCCAGCAATGAACAGAGTCTTCATGCTGCTCTCATAAAAACCTACACCAGTGGAGGTGACCCAGTTTCACAGATGCAGTGACAGTGTTGATGCTGGGAAAATGTTGCTCACACAGTCCATCTTTCACTGTGCTCACATCCACTGTTTGGTCTCCATAAACATTCAGCAAGCATCAATGAATATCAGTGGGTGCCATTTTTTCTGCATGGAGTAATTCAGTGATGCACTTGTGATCCATACACACTTCCATGTCAGATGCCATTCTGACAGACCGCCCTCTGCTACCATCTGTCGCACAGCAACAACATGTAACTGGATGTTGGTAAGAAGGTGCAGCCTTCGCTGCCATACAACAACATGCCTCCGACGTTGTGGGCCAACATAATAAAATAGGAGGCATTACTTTTGGAGCAGCCCTCGGAACTAAAAAAATCTGAGCATTTTTACTTTTTCCTTCATTTCTTTTGTACAGTTTTAGTGTTCTAGTGTACACTGAAACACATATACGTGAACCTAAGAATGGATAATATTGAACTTTTTAATGTTTCTATTTTCCGAACATGCCAATTACTTCCAGGAAGTTTGGGTTATCTAAAAATGTTTCTGTTTGATTCATTTTCTCCCTCAACCTTTTCTGATTTTCTGGATTTCCTGGTTATTCAACTGAGCACAAATTGCTGTTCATACAGATGCACTGCCATGATTTCTGATTTGCAGGCTGTCACTCCCATTAATAACCTACTAGGCTGTCATGCTGTCATTCCTTGTTGCTGCAACGATTTGTTTCAAACATAGGGGCTGATTCATGAAGAATAAAAAAAGCAGTTGTCCTGTTTTACAGGAATCTCAAAATATTTATGCAGAAAATGTGTGAAAAGCACACATACCACTTTTATCCTGAAGAATGTGATTGCCAAATACCCAACTTGTTTTCTTGAGGGTAGAGAGAAAGAATATAGACTGGATTCTCTGTTCTTCTTCTTTTTTTAAGTATAAAACCAGAATACTTTCAATAAAATCTTCCCCTTCTAAAATATCCCAAATTGAGTTCCAGTGCTGTGATGAAACCACTCAGGAAAATGCAAAGGTTTAAAAATTGATAACAAAGATGATTTTAAGGATTTTTTCTTATTCTTCACCTTGTTTTTCCAAAAAGTGTTAATAACAACTACCTTAGTGACAAAACAGGAAAATATATCAGTGCCATTCAGTCTTTTGTTTTCCTTTCTGATTCACAAGTACTTGGCCAAATTTCACTCTCAGTGTTGCTGGTGCAGTCTCATCACCTCTTACAGTGCTGTAGGAAAGGCAAAAACAATGTGATGCGCTGGATTCATTGTTCAGTATATACTGTTGGACTACTGCATGTCTGTCTGCCAGTGCGCGGGGGTGTCTGGATTGGTGGTGGTGGGGCCAGCTCCTCTTTAAACACCTTCTCCCAGCTCTCTCCATTCGGCTCACATCCCCACGGCCTCTCAAGGAGTTAGAGCTGCCAGGAGCTGAGCTCCTCCGCTTTTTCCACCACCAAGGCTTGGAGGTTGGCACATCTCCCAAAGAAACACTCAGAATAAGGTTTCTGAAGAAGGAAAAGAAATAAGCACAAGGGAACAAGGCAGGATGCTTATGTAAATCAAAACTGGGAGGAAAGGCGAGTGCAGAGGCTATTTTGGTGTGGACCGCAGTGCTGGCTCTCAGTTTCTCATTTTTCTCCTGCCATTCCCAAACCTGTGCTATTAATGCAATGCAAAAGTTTCTGCTCTTCTTCCCCTCCTCTCCCACTCCACACTCCGCCTGGTCTGAGTACTGCCTACAGATGGCTGCTAATGAGTGAGCTACTTTAACGTACCTACTTAAAAATACTTAAATCATTAGGCAGACTTTGTACACTGTAATTTAAACTAATATTTTAAAGAGGCAGTGTCCCAATTACAGCATTACTCTTATCTTTTGTAGCAGTTGCACATTAACCCACTTGAAAATTTGTCCCTGCCAAAGAGTATCAGCAGCCAGTCCTAAACCTGTCAATGTCATAGTATTTTTTAAATTGATGTTTAATTAATGAAGTACTGTAGCAACAGGTTTTCTCTCTCCTTTTTTTAATTCGATCTCCATGGCATTATAGGAACCTAAAGTTTCCACTAGGCATATATTCCTACTGTTTCCTTGTCAGAGGAAATGTATATTCATTTTAGACTTGTGGAGGCAATTACAGTAGCCACCAGTTGCCTACAGCAGCTAATCAAAGTGATAACCTGCAAGTTCTCAACTCCCCGTGAGACAGCCCACTTGCCTCCAGCTGATGAATGCCAAAAGAGCAGCATGGGCCCACCAGTAATGACACCACTATCTAACAGAAGTTTTTAACTAACCCATGCTTTTATAAAGACTCTATTAACATCTCATAAAAAGAGATCTAGATAAAAGATTCTAATAAGATTTTTTTTAAAGGGAAAGACCAGTGCTGATGTAAATGTCTGATGTAAAATATTAAGCTGGTATTTGCCTATGTGTAACCTTTGTGCTTCTCACATTGTGAGAAGTATCTCCAAGCATGTGACTAACCTCTGACTGATACACTGTCATGTCCTTGCTCCAGTCCAGCCATACAGTCAAGCACGTGCTTCATCTTAAGCAGATATCCAACTCTATTGGTTTCAAAAGAACTCAGAGGCTTAAATCTAAAGGTATGGAAGCACTGTAGAAAAGCAGGCATAATCTGTTAGAATGTAATACCTCAGACTGCTAGTATACTATCAGTAGGTGTTGCCTACAACAGAAATAAGCAAAGCAAATTTTAACAAGGAAATAATATTTATAAACAGCTTACAATTATTTGCTAGCAGAAGTTCATTGCACAGGTAGGAAACCTTTAGTTTTTCTACGTGGGCAACCTCTTTTGCTGGACTTTAATTATTTAGAATGTAGGTGTACTTGGCAACAAAGTGACCCGCTCTGCAGTCTGCCACCTTACCAGTGACAAAAGCAGCATGAAAGATATACACACTATATTTTTGTTTCATTCCATCAGCATATTTCAGAGTTCGGTATACACAAATAAAAAGTAAGGTGAATGAAAAGATTTGAAGGCTGTGTCTCAGACCTTTGCTTGATTCAATGTCATTCAGTCTGCAGCCAAACAGAAAAGAACAACTTCATAAATTCATTAAGATCTTCTGAAGAAGGAAAAAAAAAGAGGAAAGAAAGGAAAACCCCACAGGACTCCTTCCCTCCTGAAATGTAAAAGCAACCCACATGAAGCAATTCTCAGTGGCTATACTGTTCCTCTAATCCAGTTATTACATCTGAGGTTTCTCTTTAAGGCTTCCGGCCAGGTTTTGACATTGGATTTCGGGATATCCTAATTAGCTGCATTCCCAGAGGAGGCATTCCTGGCTTCTTCCCCATGCTGGGAATCCTGGAGGAGCCCGGTCTGCAGGCTGCAAGGCGAGTGGGCTGTCTTAGTACAGTTTCCTACCCATGCTGCTCTCATCGTCCAGGGAATGGACTTCAGCTCTATCATTTCCTAGTCTCATTAAAAAGTTGGTGAGCTTTTAAAAGCTTGAAGTTTCCATTTTTTTCAGAGTTTCACCACCTGCAACAGCCATTTCAGGCTTTGAAAGACACACATCATCATGCTATTATTACTACTTGCTTGTGCTAGCTAGCACTCAAAGGACCTGAACAAGGCCAGTCCAGCAGCTCTGGAGACTTCTCGGCAGTAGAAGAAGAGGTGATTAGGAGCTTAGGGGTTACCCAGCCCACGGAGCACACCAATTCAGTGGTGTAGGAAAAAGCAAATTTGTCCCATAGCAAATCTGAGGACAAATTGTTTATCTTAACGTAGTAAGATAAAAAAAAAAGTAAGATTAAAAAAGGCTTTCAGTGTATTTTTCTCCAAAAATCGCCAAGACACGGGTTAGAGGCAGCAATGTCTATCCAGAGGCACTTGTGTCCTGTGTTGTGTGTTGAGTGGGTGCCCTCTTGACAGTGCCAGGCATCCTCTGCCTCTGGAGGAAGGAGTGTGGTGAAAACCCATGACTCCCACCCTGAAGTGGGCTTTGTGGCTCTTCTCCAGCACAAACAAGGCAAAATAAGATGAGAGATATGAAAAGAGGGGCTCAGGCTCTCCAACCAGCTGTGCATTCATCCTCCTGGTACCAGGGCTACTATGCTTGCTATAATCCTGAAGAGGGTATTTTTATGACAAAAAGGGTATATAACTTTGACACTTTTCTACTGGCTATTTAAATCTTTCAAGAGATTGCAAAAGGCAAAACTAACCAGTTTTAATAGGCAGAAGACAGGTGTGGTAGATAAAACAAAATGACAAACCTGTCATTAACAAATAGATTGTCATTATCCTTACGAGTTAATGCTTATCACTCATGTAGGCTGCTTTTCATCAGTGGCCCTTCAGTATGCCTGCATTATCCAAAGCCCAGAACCTCTTTGCCCATTAAATTTTCAGGACATTTTTGTCTTTGCCTGAGTGTAGTGGTAGGCCTGCTACAAATTCATCTTTGGCGGGACAGGCTATTGTAAGTGACCCCAGCCTGATGGGATGAAACACAGAAACACCATCAAATTTTTCACCTTAGTAGGAGTTGCACATGGCTGTGCCAAGGCTTCACTCCATTCCCTTACCCTCCTTGATAGTCTCAGGAGACAACCAGTAGAAGGTAAGGTTCCACCTCAGCTTGTTTTTTTGTTTTTTTTTTCTATTTTCACATTTCCACCAGTGTTGAATGCAATTAGAACACAGTGGAAAAGTCATAAATAAAGACACATTTTTACTCCACAGCCCTGTTTCCTGTTTGTGACCAAAGACAGAACAAATGGCTTTCTGTAGATTTTGAATAACATATGCACATTTCTAAAATTTTTCATTCTCTCAGCTTAACATGCTATATTGCTCACATATTGGCAGGATAATCTGGCTAGTTTGGGAAGAGAAGCTGAGAACTGCTTGGAAAGTGTAATAACATTTCCTTGAAGATTTTGACATTTCTTTTTTGCGTTACAAAGTTCAGAAACACAAATGTACACAAAGATTCAGGACTGAAAACTTCAAAATATTTTGATTGACCTTTCAGTGTTGTGGTGAGCTAAATTCTAACTGCAGGACCAAACCCTCTTCTTATAAATGCTTTACATGAAATATAAAAAAGTTGCACATTTTGCAGTTATGAGACAAATCAGAGAGTTTGTAAGTAAGAAGCAAATTTGTCCTGTGTACTCTCTGTTATGAATGATGACCCTCATGCAAGGAGCAGCTTTCCTTTCCAGGCCAACAGGAAAGTGCATACATATAATTTGAGACGCTGAGAGAAAACAGCCAAAATCATTCCCACAATTATAATTCAACAGGCACTTTTCAGAATCAAATTTAAATTTTCTCACTTTAGAAAGCATGGAGTAAGATACTCATTCTTTGTATTTCAGATATCAATTGAAATAAGATAGTGTTCATCAAATCTGATTTCATTTTCCTCCAGTAGCACAGAGATGACACCAAATAGACGATACTAGCTTTCAGCTTTATGCAACCATATCCATAGGCTTCAGACAATTATCTGTAATCAATAGCTATAGCATCATGGTAATAAAATTGTAGTATTTACATATAATTACACTTACGTTCAGATACATTCAGTTCCATTCAGAGCATATATCAATTGACTAAATCTTTGTAAGTCAGTAATTCTCAATAGAGAGGATGGAAGGTCAGATATGTGTTTTCCAAGAAATTTAGTTCAGAAAGAAAGAAAAAAAAAAAAACCCTTTTCATTTAATATTGCCATCCTATTATATTTAAAAAAAACCATTCCAGGCAAAATCTTTGCCAACATATCCCTGATAATCCGTCTCATGTTGCTTTTTATTTTTCTACTAATAACATTCTTGCAATTATATGTATATGACTGAATATAACAGAACCTATCAGGTGCTGATTTACCTAAGGTCAGAATATAGCAGAAAGTTTTGGATACACAATTGCTTGTAAATCCACCAAGATGAATTTTTCATGCCAGCATAAAAATAGGCCTGTATTGTATTTCTCATTTTGCGCTTCCCCCATTCAGTTTCAATGTACTGCCTCTCTCTACTCCTTTTCTGCTCTCCTTCTATTCTTTCATTTTCTGAAAGAATATTCATTCCACCTTTCTCCTTTAATTTTCTCACTTCCTACTACTTTTAAATTCTTAGCACTGACATTCAAGAAAGTATTCTGTGTAAAAAGATGTTTGTATTGATGTTAAATAGACTTCTGCTCTTCCTTCCTTACTTTCATTCATTTTTTTTTCTCCCATATAAATATATTGTAATACCTTGGTTGCATTACAGACCCTGATTTCAGCGGTTACAGGACTTTTCCTTATGTATATAGGTCACTCCGAAAGTAATGCCTCCTATTTATTTCCACCAAAACTACAACAGATACAAAGAACACAATGACACTATTTGATAGAGCAAATTCTCAGCTACAAAACATTGTTTTTCATCACAGTCACCACCATTAGCTCTGCATTTTCATCATCAGTGAACAAGAGCCTGCATGCCACACTCGTAAAAATCTGCACCATCCGAGATGACCTGCTGTTTCACAGGAGCTATGAAAGTGTCATTGCTAGGAAAATGTTGACCATGCAGTCCATCTTTCATTGGTTTGAACAGATAGGAGTCAGAAAGAGCCAAATCCAGAATATATGATGGGTGTGGTAAGACAGTCCTGCCAAGATTGGCAATGTGTTCTGCAGTCTTCAAACTGGTATGGGACTTGGAGTTATTGTGTTGCAAGAGAAAGGTTTCTTCTCTGGCCTGACTCTGCAAGTTTGGGCCTTCAGCTTAGTCAGCATCATGATATTGCTGTCAGAGTTGACGGTGTGTCTAGATTCCAGGAAATTCAGAAGGATCACCCTTTTCCTATTCCAAAAAACAAGGCACATCACGCTACCCACTGAGGGCTGCATCTTGAACTTTTTCTTTGATGGGGAATTCACGTTGCCACTCCATGGACTGCTGTTTTGACTCTGGCTTGTAGTGGTGACACCACGTCTTGACACTGGTAATAATGTGATCCAGGGAACTGTCACCTTTAGACTTGTGTTGGTTCAGTAGGTCCTAACAATCCTGCATATGGTGTTCTTCTGTTCCCACATGAGCATTCGTGGGACCCACCTGCCACAAACTCTGCAATATGCCAACATTGCCACCATTGTTTCCAATGCACTGAAGCCAATATTCAACTCCGTACACGGTTCCCTGGTCATAATCCGATGATTCACGTGGATGACCTGATTGATACACTCTTCATTTCATGGTGTGACAGTTGTGCATGGCTCTCTGGAACATGACTTGTCTTTCACATCACTGTCACCGCTGCTGAAATGCAACACCCACAGCCTCACTGTGCTCACATCCGCTGTTTGGTCTCCATAAGTGTTCAGCAAGTGTCAGTGAATATCAGTAGGTGGCATTTTTTCTACATGTAAGAATTCAGTTCCACACCTTTGCTTCATATGCACTTCCTCGTCTGATGCCATTTTGTCAGACTGTCCCTCTGCTGCCATCTGTCACATGGCAACAACATGTAACAAGATACTGGCAGGAAGGTTCAACCTCTACTGACAAACAACCAGTATCCCTCTCTGATGTCATGGGCCAACGTAATGAAATAGGAGACACTATTTTCAGAGCAGCTTTTGCACATAATGAAATCCTGAGTCCCAGTAACCTTGCTGTTATGAAAGGAGGAAAAAAAAGACTCTTAAAAAAAATCCCAGTGTGCAGGTATCTGGGCATGTATCCCACTCGCCACTGTTGCTGTTTAAATACATTAAAATACAGATCAGTGCAAGCACCAATGGGTATGAAATGAATGGCAATATAAAAGGACTGATAGAATTGTTCTTATTTCTTTATGACCTACATGTATCAGATCTCGTCAAGAGTTTTCCCTATTTCTAGAAGAGGAAGTTTTCTTAAAAAGTGTGGTGTTTATGGTCCAATTTCGCAATTTCTAAGAGTTAATCACAGGTTTTACACAGAAATGCATCTTTTTGCCTAGCCATCACTACATGTAGTTGAGAAAATGAAAGCAGTACTCACTGATGGAGTGCCTGTTTTGGATATGCCTGTGAAGAAGACAGATCTGTTCTGAGACAGTTTTAAATCAGTTGCCTTGGTCCTGCCAGCAGCAGGAAGACTTCTCTCCTCATTCTGTGGCCTTTGCAGCCCACCCAGGGTTTGATGCCACAAATGTGGCAGCATGAGGAGTACATGGAGCCAGACTGCACTACTCATGTGCCTCATGTGGCTCCCACTGGGCTTCAAGAGGAAAGGTTCTTGCTTTGGGAATGATGAAGACAGATGAAAATGAGAGACAGCTTATTTATGGTGTACTTCCAAAACCACACAGAGTGTGGGCTTCTTTTGCAAATTGCCCTGATCCTTGCTGAGAAAAATAGAGATTGAGGGTCTTTCCAATTCTCTTTACATCAGGCCTTAGTTGAGTAACATCAGATCTTCAATATTTCCTAAAACTGTAACACAGTGCCATTATCAAAGGGAATTGAAGTGTTTAAAGCCTCCAAAATACGGGCATTTTGGGCAAATATTTCTATTTGGGAAAATATGCCATGTCCTGACAGCCAAGGATAGTCAGATGACAGTTAGTGTGTCTTAGGAAATCCCTATAATTCCTAAAGTGCTAGATAAAGAAATAATGTATAGACAGAGAAAAAAACTAGAGCTGTTATACCCTGAAAGATCTGATTTACAAAAGGATTTTCATTTTCTTTTTTTCTTTTCTCTCTTTTCTTGCTAACTAGAGATAAAAATAAGGTAATCACACTGTAATTATAGCTTTGATCAGTTCTCCGATGAAGACAAAAACTACTTCTGTGTAGGTCACTTGCTGATGCCTAAGTTTTGATAAACAGACTTATATCATGATAATATCAATTTAAAATCATGTGTGACATGCACACACAAAATCTGCAGCTGTTTCAGGTATTGCCGCTAACGATTTATCATTTATTTCACTATAAAATGTTTATAAATTATGTTTATTGTCTTGTAATTAGTAGTACTAGCAGTGCATAATATCAATAAGGCCATTAAATATGTAAACAATAAATAATAGTAATATTAATTTCACCAAGCAGCAATGCTTGACAGCATCATGTATATTCAGTCAGCCAAAGAGTACATTTCTCTGCACTTCAATGTCCAGACATGAAACTGTGCCAGTCATGGGTTTAATGAGCATTTAGACAAGTTCAGAAGAAGCAAATGTGGTTCACAGCTGGTGTAAAAGAAAATAAATAGATAAATTAAGCTAAAAAAAGATGAAATATATCTTAACTCTTAAGTAAGTACAGGAGAAGATGTGGATCTTTTGGATCATTTTGCTACTGCACTTCTATATGCCCATACCCTTTTTTCTGGACAAGCATTGAGACCAAGTTATAATATCCAAACTGGTGGACCTAGTCAGTTAACTATGAAAGGTGGAGTGATAGATTTGACTACTAGATTGCATAAAAATAAGCCAATAAAACATAAAAAGCTAAGCAAACAAGCCCCTGACATCAGACAGTAATTCCTTGTTTTATTTTATTTATTGTATTTTATTGTTTTATTTTAATTTTAGAGAGTTCCTTTGGATAAGGGCTAGTTTGCTTTTCTAATTTGTTTTTCTAATGGGAGTATTACCGTCTGACCGGCTTTTAATATCTGTTGAATTTGGCTGACATTATCAGAGAGGCCAGTCATGGAGTGAAGGAAAATTATTTGCAAACCAATGGAAGCCATGTAGAAGCACCGCATTAGGTTCTATACGGACCTTCCCTTGGGAATAGAGGGGTATATAGATATGCCTTTATATGTACAGATCAGTATGAAGTGTTTCAATTTCCTTGTCTCTCCATGCCAGCTGGCTAGAAAATTGTTATAAAGTGAAAATGGAAATTATTTGTTGCAGAAAGGGCAACATCACCCTTTTGCTACTACCAGGATAGTGCACTGAGGGGGACTGGGCACTTGTAAATATTTGGCATAACAATGTCTTGTCCAATGGATTCAGTTGTCTTCAGCTGCTTTACTCTCCTGGGCAAAATAATGTGTGTTACCATGTCTTAGAAAACTAGAGTGACTGCATGGCATAAAAACTGCTAATACAGGCCTGCTTCCCAAAACTGTCAGAACAGGCTCAATAGTGTCATTGCAAGTTTTCCCTTCCTTTGAGTTGTGTGTTGTTTTGTTTTTAATTATTGTTTTTAAAAGCCAGGGTTTTCTGGTGCACTGATGTTTCATTTCATAGAATCTAGAATCATGGAACGGTTTGGGTTGGAAGAGACCTTTAAGATCACCTAGTTCCAACCCCCCTGCTATAGGCAGGGACACTTCCCACTAGACCAAGTTGCTAAGAGCCCCATCCAGCCTGGTCTTGAAAGCTTCCAGGGAGGGGGCATTCACAGTCTCTCTGGGCAACCTGTTCCAGTGTCTCACCACCCTCATAGTAAAGAATTTCTTCCTAATATCTAGTCTAAATCTGTCCTCTTCCAGTTTAAAGCCATTTCCCTTTGTCCTAACACCAACTGCCCTTGTAAAAAGTCCCTCCTCAGATTTCCTGTAGGCCCCCATTCAGGTGCTGGAAGGCCACTATAAGGTCCCCTTGGTGCCTTCTCTTCTCCAAGCTGAAGAGCCCCAATTATCTCAACTTGTCCCTGTAGGGGAAGTGCTTCAGCCCTCTGATCATCTTTGTAGCCTTTCTCTGGAACCACTCCAACAGCTCCATGTCCGTCTTATGTTGGGGCCTCAGAACTGGATGCAGTACTCCAGGTGGGGTCTCATGAGAACAGAGTAGAGGGGCAGAATCGCTTCCCTCAACCTGCTGGTCACGCTTCTCGTGATGCAACTCAGGATAAGGTTGGACTTCTGGGCTGCAAGTGTGCATTGCTGGCTCACGTTGAGTCTTTCATCAACCAACACCCCCAAATCTTTCTCCTCAGAGCTGGTCTAATGCCATTTTCCACCCACCCTGTATGTGTGCTTGGGATTGCCCAGACCCAGGTGCAGGACCTTGCATTTGGCTTTGTTGAACTTCATGAGGTTGGCATGGGCCCACCTGTCAAGCCTGATGAGGTCCCTCTGGACGGCATCCCTTCCCTTAGCTCCCTGTATGTCATGATTGGGACAATATCTGTGTTAAGTACCTGTTGGCTCATTTTAAGAGAGGTAGCACCTCATAGGAAGGTCCATAAACTTGCTGACTTTCTGTAAAAATAGAAAGTCTCTGGAACACCAGATTAGCTGCAAGGTGGGGAGGCATTTATTCAGGAACACTGACATAATTAAGCGCTTTTCAGAATCACACTATACTTTACAGGGAGACTTTTCCTTCTTTTGCAAACATCATTTTAAAATATTCACATGGAGCCCACAAAAGCTCCAAATCTTATAATCATATCTTTAGTTTAAAATATTATATGTTGTCAATTTAATTCTCCTTCATATCATAATGTAGCTAGAAAATTCCATTCACATCACTGTAAGCACCTGCAGTTTTAAATGTGTTGAATTCCTAGCTAATACCCATGTCATCCTTCCTGACCTCAAAATATTGGCCCTCATAACTTGTTCTCCAAACACTCCTCACAGTCTTTGAAGTTTCATCTTGTCTATCTCAGCTTCATTAGCTCATTTTCTTCTGTTTATTGGATAACATTTTGACTACAGAAGATCTCTTAAGGCTTTAAGAAATCTCTGTGAAGACAAATAATGTAACAAGAAACATCTTTGTATTTTTCTCCTCCCTTCTTACTTTTCCTCAGTTTCCTCTATCTCTTTTCTTTATTCTGTATTGAATTTCTTCTTCCCCGGTCTTTTATTTCTAGCTCTACTATTCAATGAATCCTTAGTTTCATCATTCTCTATCTGAAACTTTGATCACTTTTTATTTAATCACGTACTTTGAAGTGGCGTGCATTTTGTACAAGCATGCAAATTTCACAGCACTTATGACCATTAAAAGTGTGCTGAAAAGTGATCAGATGAAGTTGCATGATCACAAGGAAGAAATTATTAAAATAAATGGACAGATGGAAGTAAGAGAACTAGGGATATGTAAATGAGGGTGGATGGATCCCAAGGACGTCAAAGTTTTAATTACTATCAAATTGTTCCATTAGGTTGCTACTCACTGGATTTTCTAAAATTGGAGGTACTTAGGTGCCTGGAGGACTGATCCTGGGCATTCCCAAGACTGAGCAGAACATAGCCTCTAGCGTAAGATCACTTGGAATGTTGCCAGCAGGTCAAGGGAAATGACCCTTCCATTCTACTCAGCTCTGGAGAGACCATATCTGGAGTGCTTTATCCAGTTCTGGTCTTCACAGTAGAAGAGAGATGTGGTCACACAGAATAGAGTCCAGTGAAGGACCACTAATTTGATTAAGTGACTGGAACAACAGAGGATGAAGCTGGGATTCTTTAGCTTGAAGAAGAGAAGGGTAAGGAGGGGACTCATCAATGTGTATAAATACCTGATGGAAAGAAATGAGGAAGGAGCCATATTTATTTCAGTAGTGCCGACTGGCAGGACAAGAGGCACTGGATACAAATTGATCTGAATGCACGAAACAGTTTTTCACTGCAAAGGTGGCAAAAATCTGGAAGAACTTGATGAGAAAGGCTGTGGAGACCCCATTCTTGAAGTTGTTCAAAATAATGATCACGGGCACCCTGCCCTTGTTTTCCCTGCTTGAGCAGGAGAGGTGGACTAAATGATCTCAAGAAGTATCTTTCCACTTAAATGACTATGTAAATCTGTGAAATCCCTCAGTCTGAGGGAGAAATTTATCTCGAGGATCTTCCCAGTCTAAGTGTGCCATTTTCTAGGCTGTTAATACTTGGGCCTGTTTGCTTGGTTGATGTAAGTCATCTTTAAATCACCTTTTCAAAACAAAACACAGTTACAAGGCCATTGCTCCAGAGTATTTGGAAACACTGCAACTGAAATTGTTTAGGATCATATTTCTATTCTTCTCAGTACTGTATAGCAAGGTGGTACAATGCAAGTGAGAACAGTTCTCAGATGCAATCCCAGTGTTGCAAAGTCTTTTTAAAAATTTGAGTTAATTAATGATTTCATTAAAATGAAGTCAGCCTTTTCCTTTAGTCGTGTACACTCCAAATTTTTCCTTAGGAGTGCTTATGTTCCTAGAAGTGGGCTATTTAACAAATACTGTTTATTCCCCCCATACCAGAACAACTTTGGTTTTTTTTCCACAGATCCATGCATTACAACAGGTGAACTCCAAACTCCACTTCATCCACTCTTTATTTCTGTACTATAACTGACAGGATTCAGAGACAGCTTTATGTCCCCAGAAAAGGTAATTTCACTTCTTTCAGATTAAATTTTTCAATAATATTCTCTTTGTTTTAGTGTTTTAGCAACCTGTTCTGCACAAAACAGACTTGAAACAACCTTCTTGCTTTCCTTTTCTTGTGTTTTGCTATTTTATCACTCTGCCCATATTCTGTTTCTCTGGTTGCAGATAGTTTCAGCTTTTCTGGCCCTCTTTCCTTGTCAGCCTCTTACTTTCAATCCAGAAATCTTTTCCATTCTCCCACTAGAAATACAAAGCTAGATGTTTAACATACGAATCTTTGAAAGTGCTGGGCACTCTCTAAAAGACAGTGATAGATCTTCCCAAGTTTCTACTGGAGTTGAATTTCCTTGGCACTTTCTACTGTCATGCCTGTATACTTAGGGCTTTTCCATTTCGGAGCTCAGTCTTCACTACCTTTCAACACCTCTCCTGTTTCTGAGGGCTGTCTTTCATGCAGTTCCCATTGCTATTTTTCAGTCTGCTTAAAATGCTATCTTTAGCTGCCTTCAATTTTAGCATACTCCAATTTTGTTTAAAAAACTAAATCAGACTACAGTGGTCAAGATATGCATGAGCATAAACTTCAGAAAGGGCTGTCGCATTAGATATTCCAGTCTGCAACTGGAATGTATTTCAGTTTCTTAGTGTGATGATTACTTCCACCTAACTAAGAGTAAAACAAAGAACAGAGTTGTGAATAGGAAACAGACATTCTGCTCTGTACTGCACCAAACTGCTAATAATGCTAATTAGAATAGCCACCTTGGTTGACGTTTCATCTCTCAAATTCCCAGTTTGAATCCCTGAATGGTCTGATCTTGCATTCCATGTCATTTCTAGAATAGTATCGGTCTGAGGGCCATGGAAATAAGGTTTTGCTTACAGCTGATCAATAGAGGGCATAATTAAGGACTGTAGGCCAAATCCCCAGCCAAGGTTATTCACAGTGATTTGCTCCACCTGCAAATCGAGCTCCCAACATGGAACTGCTGTTGTTAAAATGTTAAATCACTCCAAATAAAGTCAGAAAAAAATGTCTTCTGTGCTTACTTTCCCATTCATACTTCTTTGAATTTTCCTTGATTTGAATGCCTGTCCCTGAGGAGATGGAGATAACCATTTCCTGAAAAACAGGGCAAACGTTAGTTTTAATACAAGGGTCTGCTTGATCCCTCAAAACAGGTTAAAGTTGGAATAATTATGGTATCTGACTGATGTTCAGATGCTTACATTCCCTGATGAATCTGTAACTAACTCTATGTGATGGAAATATCTCACATTATTCCTGTGTTTGCCAGCTTGCAATGTCATTCCAGATGGCAAACACAAAAATAGCTTGAAAAATTTCTTTCTGAATTTCAGGCTCTAAAAGGGTTTTGTTAGTCCTACAACAGATTTTCCAAGATGTTCTAACTGCCCGTTCCTTATTAACATAAAACACCTTGATAGGAGTATCTTGTAAAACCATCACTGCAGTAAATTTCAGGCCATTACTAATTTAATTACTAGCTACTTACTAGAAGTATATTTATTTCTTCGTCACTCCTCTAAGAAATCTAGATTTGCTAGATTTTTTTCCTTTTCTTGATGCTGCTTTCATTAGAGTAGGAGTATCTTCAGAGCAATAGAATTGTAAAGGTCTCAGTTGTTAACATGAAAGTGGGACTGCTTAAATTTGATTACTGTGTTTAATGAAGTGTCACATTTATTTACAAGATGACATGATGAATCACATTACAGTTATTATAAATCAGCTTATAAGAATGGACAAATGGTTCAATAAAGCAATGGATTTACAATTCTAAGATGAACGCATTTGGGTTCCTTGTGATATTTCCCTTAAAAAAAAATAAATGGCAGTGCACTATTTACTTTAGCACAGGAGCTAAATTGGCAATTTGCTTTAGAAGGAAAGAGAAAAAGAGAAAGAGAAAGAGTCAGCATTTCATTTTGTATGTCCCCCTCATTGGCACATATGCTGGGCCTGAAAGTGGGGTTCAAATTTACCCCCAAAATACCACCCCTAGGATTAAAATAAAATTTCACTGGCTTGCCTTTTGATACTTTTATCACCTTGCCTCATGTGACAATATTGGTGTGATTTGCCCAAAGCCTGAAGAAAACAAAAAAAGTGAATAAGCATCCATGCAGACCTTCCTCCCCTCCCTGGCCTTGGAGTCTTCATTAAAAAGGTCTTAGTTCACTTCCATACAAGGGAAATTGGCTCATTTGTCTGCTCTACTCCCTCTCTTTCTCTGCCTGACTTGCAGAGGAATTTGTTTGAAACATTTTTTTTTCAGCACATTTCTGTTTATTTGTGTTTGCCCTGCAGAAATGCTAATGCAGGTTCATCGCATTAAACAGGCCTGATAACGTCTGAGTGCACTCACATATGTGTAGGCTGAAAAACAGCCACATACTGGGGAGGGAAGGGGGGCTGAGGATGCCATGTGCGTGTTTTGGGGTGTGTATGTGCATGGGGGGAGGCTTCTAAGTGGCTGAGCTCAGGCTTTCGTGCCACATCTGCATTTAGCCCTATTTGAATGACAGGTGTACATGGATGCCACATCGGCTGCCAATATGTTATGAGACCATGGTAACAATCGTTCATCTCTGGGGAGCTATGCTGCCTCGTTCCTCACTATCAGACATGAAAGAAATAATTTCAGGTGCCAGAAAAGGAACTGTGATAAAAGAAAACATTTCTGCTTTCATGGCACTGGAGTTTGCCCTGAGGCAACAGCTTTGATAAAAAAAGTGTCTCTTTCTTTACATTCACAATTAATCCATGATTATCTACAAGCAATCCTTTGGCCTATATGATACTGACAGAAAAGTTGTTTTTCTTTTTTTTTCTTTTTTTTTTTTAATTCCTTGTACACTTCACCTCTGTTTTTTTCCTGCTACATGCACCTCTATTGTATCACACAAATCTTCAAACCCTGCTGAAGCTAGAGACAGCTTCCCACCCCCACTTAGGGAAGTTATGTAGATATCAGACATATCCGTGTAGAATAGCTATTGTTAGCTGAAGTATTAACATATAATGTTTCTCCAGTTGTGTATTTAAGAAAGATATGAAAGAGGGCTATTATACTGCAAGCAAAGGTGAACCAGTCACTCTTTTCTGCAGCATTCTGTGTCATCAGCCAAAAGAAAATTTTGGTATATATTTTAAGAGCAAAACAATGAGCTTCATTCAGAAGGTGATATTATTCCTCCTTGCATGAATTCACTTTCATTTGACATTGGTTGGATTCAGTGTTTATCATGTCCAGTTGATATCGCTAAGACCATGCTTCACTGTCAAGGTCAGGTCCTGTCCAAGGGACACGTGGCCACAGCATAAAACAAACGTCACTGGAGCTTCAGCCCAGGCAACCTTAATATTTCATTGAGCCCTTGTGTGCTCTGAGGGTATGCAGCCTCCTCCATGAGGACTTCGATATCCAACACTTCAAGGAGGACTTACAGTCCCATCACCCGGCAATCATTCCCTACCTACCAGCCTGAGCAACTTGCATCTACAAGGTAGAAGGTGATGCCCAAGCCACATACACAACTTTGTAAGTATATATGTGCACGTACATATACCTTTCTTGAATTCAGTTGTTGAAGGGACATGAGCGTCTCACATTTTTGGAGCTGGGCTAACTAGGGTCTGTAAGCTGCACGTAAGCTGCAAGGACACTACCTCGCTACACCCTCCTGAGAGCCTCCTTCAGCATTGTGGCCCATTGCCAGCCACAGTGCTGGGTCAGCTGTGTTTGGGCTGAGCCTTGCTTCTCTGACTGTACATAGCCAGGTGGCACAGCATGCCCTACGTTGTCCTACTGAGCACCTGGACCTCCACAACCAGGTATGTCCTTTACATGCCCTGAGGCACAAGGCTGGGGCTCCTTTTCAGATCTTGTACAGATAAGATGATGCCTGGCATGAAGGAGGTCCAGAATCACACAGGAAAGGACCCACCAGAAATTATCTTGGGCACAATTCCTGTGGCCCAGTTTTAGCACTTGCCTTTCTCAATCAATGCATCCCAGCGAGCTTCCAGAGCCATGACTTGACACAGTGCTACTTTTCATTGGTAGAGAAACCTCCATTTGTCTCAACAGTCAAATAAATCTTCCAGTAATCTCCCAGATCATATGATAAATTATATACTCCAAAAAATTGTTCATTTAATAATTCCAAAGAATAAACCCTTTTGTGTTTACTGGAATATATTTACTTCTGTCCAATGACAACATAGCGGCCATAAATTAAAAAAAATATGGCAGTGTTTGTCCTACAAGGTGTGTGGCCTGGGACATAACTGTCCACACAGAAAATGTTTTTTTTTTCCTATGATTTTTTCTTTTTTTTCATCATTTCAGGAGATGCATGAATAGAATAATAATAATAATTAAAAAAAAACGTCCATGCACTTATATTTTTCATATTCTTCATAATGCAAGGATTTCAAGTACTTCAGGTTTTGGATGAATATCTTGAGATGCTGAGCATCCAAAAATTAGACTGAACAAGCTAGATCTGTAGGGATGTTTAAATTATTAATGAGTTATTCATCCTAGTTAGGCACATTCTGTCTATCTAGCTTTATGCACTTTCACTTGGATATCCCAAAAGAATGACAATTTTACTTATATACACCTTCACATCTCTTTGCCTCAGTTTCTTTTTCCAAAATATGGCAGTATTTTCCCTTATTCTGACACACATCTAAAAATACCAGAAATTGATTCAGCAAGAATCTTATATATCACATTGCATGAGTTCAAATTTCTGTTCTTATTCATCTCAGTCAAGGTTGACTTCTTCAGCTCCTCCCGAACTTCAGATTTTATAATTTTATACTGGGACTCTTAGGTTGTATGATGTCTTCTCTTCATGTTACTTATTTCAGTTCTTTTTAAGGGGTGCAGTGATGTAGAGTGTTTTCTCCTGGAGGAGATTAATTTTTGCAAAACTGTCTGCCTACAGGGTATCACAATTAAGCAGTTTGTGTCAGAAAATGAAAAAAAAAAAGAAAAAAAGAAATTATACTGGTCTGAACTCTACAACAATTACAACAATTGAAGAAACCCAGTGTTTCTCTTTTTTTTCTCCTCATTTTTCTCCATCTGTCCATATGGATGGATGTCTCTTTTTGTTTATCACTATCTCTCTTCCTTTCTGTTTTTTTTCTTTATGAATCAACATGCATCATTGTCCAGTTTTATATTACTGTCTTCCAACTAATCCAACTAGTAATGTTTTCAAAGATGGGCTGATTGGGAATTAAAACAATCTGAAGAACAATAAAAAATGGATTGGGGAGATGAAAGAATTATCAGGGAGCAAAACCCTAACATGGTATTATAAGTTATGTACTGATAGCTCCCTTGCTCTAACAAGCAGCTGCATACAGCTAGGTAGCTTTTCTTCTTAAACAAAGCTAAGGGGAAAAAAAAAAAAGAAAAGGAAAAACACAAAGCAAGGCTTCTGTGTGTATGTTGGTATGTGTTTCACAGGAAAAAAAAATCAGGACATTGTGAGCAAACTGGCTCTGCAATGGATCGACAAGGGTTTATTATTCTGAGCAGCACTCAATCAAATGTGGCCCCTATGAACAGAGAGTAATGTTGGCGAATCATCCTGGGGGCTTTTTTTCTGTGTGTGAGTGGTATCCATCTGTCAGCTGTCAGTGCCAGTGAGAGATATACAGAGCTGTCACTTCTTGTCAGCCAGCATTTGTGAGGCCTTTTGCAGCTGCTGCACAACACATACTGTCCTTACTGAAGGCCAGCAAGGAGTCTTGGAGAAGATTCTGCTGGGCAGGGTGAAAAGGGGAAGAGAGATGTCAGGATCACTGTAGGAGAACAGCCTTGACCCATCAAAGATTTTTAACTTCAGACTCAAAATCCTATTCTTTTCTGAATATTAATGATGGAGAGCTGAGGTAGTGGCATAGCTGTATGCTGTGCATTTTGAGATTCAAGACAAATCTTGTACTCCTTTTGGTACCTTTGGAACCTGTAATAATATATATGGTGGGATGAAGGTAACAACGCATTCCAAAGAGTCCAATGCTGCATTGTGAATGAAAAAAGAAAAGGGACAAACAGCTATTCCTCCAAGGAAAAAATCTCCATCCATCACTCCCCAGATATGCATATACATACAAGATAGATGTGTGTCTGTGAAAAACATGTATGTGCACCCACACATTTTAGAAGTGTTGGAGCTGCACTGGGACTGTGCTGAATTTAGGGCTAAACCGAAACTCAGGTTCCAAGGCGTTGAAATCTTGCCAGCAGTTTTCTCTAAGTGATGGCTCCAAATGCTGAAAATCTCATGAGATCAGCTGTTCTTCTGAGCATTCCTCCATCATGGGCTGTATCAGAATGAGCTCCAGCAAATAAGGAGCCTTTTTGTTTTGCAATCTGCGCAGATTTACAGCATTGATAAGGACCAAAAGTTTTGTGTCCTGGCTGTATGATCTAGCATATTATCAATTGCAGATGGAAGTAAGATACTGTTTCTAAGGATACTGATTTAAAAATATTATTATAGAATTGCTGAGTATTATTATGCATGTATATGTATGCCAAATTGTTTTGCATCATTTAAATAAGAGGAATTGTTTAAATTATAGAGGACATTTTGTTTTGTTTTAAATATTTACAGCCACCTTCACAGCAAAACTAAGCTAACATGGCAAATTCAAGTCAGTGGAATAGAAGAAATGAGTACATGTGGAACTGGGAAAAGTGAAACTGCTCTTTGCTTTTCTATAGACTCTCCAAGTGGCCTCAAGCTAGTCATACCAATTCTCTACCTGTTTCCCATTTGGCAATAACATTTAATTGCCACCCTCACAAGGGCACCATATTGATGACTCTTTTGATCATCCTCATAGCTTGTAACAATGTCTACAAGTGAAAAGCTCTCTCAAAAATATCACCCACTCATCTGAACTATTTGATTCCAGTTGTAGTACAAAGCCATGAAACTTTGTCTTAGTTCTCCTCCAGTAATTATGCAATGATGGGAGACTAAGTGATGTCAGTAACTCTCAGTTCAGGTCAGTTTGTGCATGAGAGAGCCCACATTTAAGCATAATATCTCATATTAGAGAATTATTTTGGAGGTAATCTTACTTTTCTGTTGAGATTTTTTCAAGAACTTCGAAATTCAGGGTTGAAAATGAAATCAAGGATTTTCTAACAAGTTTGTATGTGGAGAAGTGGGGGTTGACCTCTTCTCTCACTTAACTAGCAATAGGACGAGAGGGAATGGCCTCAAATTGCACAAGGGGAGGTTCAGCTGGATATAGGAAGAATTTCTTCCACCCAGGGAAGTGGTAGAGTCACTAACCCTGGAGGTGTTCAAGAAACATTTAGATATAGTACTAAGGGACGTAGGGAAATATTGGTGGTAGGTGGGTGGTTGGATGAGACAGTCTTGGAGGTCTTTCCCAGCTTTGGTGGTTCTGTGATTCCATGATTCCACATAAATCAGTGAAGTCCTGTTCAATGGCTAGAGCTTCTGTATACTACTTAATACTGATAACATAATAACAGTACCTATAATATAATAATTAGATAAAATATTATGTGTACTACATAATATTAAATAGAAAATAGAAAAATTATTGTAATTATTTTGTATGCTTCAATTATTTTACATACCAATGAAATTTTAAATCCTGTAGACTGCTAAATAACAGTGTCTGAAAAAACATATTGCTTAATATTGTTTATCAGGGTGACTGGGTTGCAGAGCCCAAGCAGCAAGTACTTCACTGATTCATTTTGTGCCTGTGGATTCTTTTTTCCTTTTTTTTTTTTTTTTTATTTAAAAGATGCAAAAAAGATTTATAATTTAGCTTAGGGTTGCTTGAAAGCCTGCTCTGTTTGGTTACCAGTTTCAAACACATATGGTACAACTCATATTGCTGCAAGTAAAACAAGACTGACTGTTGAATGAGCATAACACTGTAATAGCAGAATGTCTGCATTTAGCCCTTTTAACTCAGATCTGCTCACAAGCCAAAATCAAGTGGGAAACAATTAGTGCCTGTCAGAAAATGATTTCCCCCTTCCCCTGAGAAAATCTAAAAATGCAAAAGAAAAAAAAAAATTCAGCTGAAAAGTATTAATTTTGTTTTGGAGGTGCTGTTCCAATACCTCATGGGAATTGTAGTTCATATGCCTCATGTCCCAATTTCTTTTCAATGACTTAATCCCTTGTTAGACTGTCTCTTGCCCTCATCCTTCCATGAATAATTTTGATATATCATAGAGGATACCACCATTTGCAACCTGGAATATACAGGAAACCCTCTGAGGGAGCTCCACCCATAAATGGCAGGGAGCGCTTGTGGCTCTGAACAACTTATGTCAACTCTGTAAACTTTGGGTGATTTTGTGACTTTAATCAGAAGCCACAGATAACATTCTCTTCTCTGAGTTAAATTCTTAAGTTTACCACACTGCAGAGTAAGGCAGCTCTGCATACTCCTCTTTTTCATTTCCTAAAATAAGAATAGCTAAGATTCTGAGGTATCATCCATGATGAACCCCTTAAATAAGCTGAATGATGCACTTGAATAAGGTGAAAGATACAGAAACCATAGCGCCAAAGCACGGTACACCAGATAGTTTTCAGCATTTCTTGTCAAAGTTGCAGGTATGCACAAAATCTCTTGGGTCACAGATGTGAATTCTTCCTCATGAGCCCTCTGGAGGTGTACGGTATTATGGCCTTTGTCCACCAAAGCACAATTGTCTGGATTATCACAGAGTGCTTTATAAGTAAGTGTCATTCTTTCTTGGGGGAGAAAAAGAGAAGGACACTGCCTCAGAAATGGGGGGCATGATAGTCGTTATTGTGATTAGGAAGAATAGCAGCCTGGGGATCTTTTTAAACTTGTTTATTCTTCGGTTTGGAAAATGACAAGCCTGAAGTAAATTGGAATTGAGACGTAGAAGCTTGTTTACAGCAACATGCAGTCTAATTTCTATTCTGGAAAATTCTAGTGGAAACAAAGACACTCCATTTTTCCCGTGTTGCAACAAAAACAGCATGGTGGTCTCAGTAAAATATGGCTGCTATTTTTCTATTAGTGATATATATGCACATCCCATATCTCTCTATTGGGCATTTCCTCAGCCTGTCTACACCATTTAAATTTAAAGAATTCTGAAACTCTTCATGCTCCTCAGGCTTGTATACTGTCTCTGTTGATCCCCCCACTTCTTTCCCCTGCCTATTCACTTGGAATTCTCCCCTGGATTCTCCACAGAAAAAACAAAACAAAACAAAACAAAACAAAACAAAACAAAAAAACAATCATGTAGAACTGTAGGCAGACATGGCATAAACAAAATACAGCCCAAAGCAAGAGAGAGATTACTCATGACAGTGGCCATGGCTCCACATCTAGCTCAAAGAGGCTCAGTTGGGGCATCATCCTCTTGGGCTCTCTCCCATGTAGGTGTTGTTGGTTTTGCTCATATTCTATGTGTTAGGAAAGAGTGGAAATAGGTTTGGAAACTGGCTGTGCTCTTGCACATCTTTTCTGACTGGCAGAGGCTCAGCAAAATTAGGCAACAGGTATGACCAGGAGCAGAGCACCAGACCCAACAATTTGTGTGGCTATGACAACCAAAGCTTCCTAAGTAGGGTGTAGAAATACATTTTCCTCTATTCACCACTGAGAAACATTCAGATATCCTTGGTAAGGTCAGAATCAGGCAGTTTGCAAGAAACAAGATGTGTATAAAAGATAACAAATAGGTGACTGAGAATGGAGGTAAAATGAAAGGTATTGGAAGGGCCCAAACAGAAGAGGCAAGAGAAACTACCAACACTATTTATCCCTCTGTGCTACTATCCTATAGTAGCAATTGAGATTTCCAGCACTGCTCCAGGTAACTCAGATGGAGAAAGAATTGCAGTGGGAGCTCAATGAGGAATATCCCTTGTTGTAATCATGTTGCAGTTAACAAGAAACAACTATTAAAATACAGGAAATTCAGGCTTAAGGTTAAACTTAAAAGGAACTTGAGACAGATGTTATGCCATGACTTCAAAGAATAAGTTCTAGTAAGGTTTATTACAGAACTACAAATCACAGACACAGCATGCCTGAGGGCTGGCAGAGCCCTCTGGGCCCATCAGGACCCAGCCCCGCTCCAGCAGGGCCACCCAGAGCAGGGTACCCAGGCCCACGGCCAGGCAGACTCCAGAGATCTCTGAGGAGGAGACTACACAGCCTCTGGGCACCCTGTGCCAGTGCTCCAGCACTCACACAGCACAGAACTGCCCAACTAAGCCAGATTCATACAATCAAAATCCAGTGTAAGCTAATGAAGTTTTTTAATTAGTGACAGGAAAACATTGCTATGTTGGATATGTAAGAGAGTTCAATTTTTAATTTTCTGAGGTTCTCCAAACACACTGGCTTAAGGTTTGTTGGATATCTTAATGAGTAACTATTAACATTGTAGAAAATTAGACTCTTTTTTAATGTATCTATATTTATGTCCATTTAAAATGACAGGTTTAGTCATTTTTGATCTTAAGCTGTGCACAGATTCATTCTATAATTTTTTAGGTAGTTTGTCTTCATTTACTTTTCTTGATTATCTTTCTCTCATTTTTTTCCTTTTAATATTTTTTAAATTATTTTTTCACTGCTGTATGATACTATGTGAAAGCAGGAGCAATAATCAGAAATGGCCCAGTCCTTCTTGTGTAGTAACATTCACTTCCAGATCCTCTCCATTCAGTTCTAGTAGAAACCCATGGAAGTCATCCACAGTCCTTTTAGGTTCAAATCCATAGTTTGAGGCACTTTGCTATTAGTCTGCTCAGACTTTTATCTTCTAATATTTGAAAGAGCTTATAAAAACTATCTTCTGTGGGTCTTACAGTGGATGCAGATTGACAAAATGCAAAAGAGAAATTCTTGCTTAGAGAGACACCATCTGAGGAGTCCCACTGAGTCTTTCATTATCTTTTTTTTCTGTGTGTGTGTCATGATTATTTTTCCATTTCAAGACTCTGAAGAAAAATGCAGACAAAAAAGAAAAAAAAAAAAGTGGGGAATAATGTACACATATCAAGTTAACTTCACTTGAAACATATCTGAACAGCTGTCTTACACATGAAGTGTTATTCTTCTCAGTGATTGCCAAAAAAGAAAGAAAATCCAGTGGTATTAATGTGTGCAGCATTCTAGATTTCCCTGGCAATACAACAGAACAAAGAAATTAAAGGTGGTGGGAAGAAAGAAAGAAGGAAAGAAGGAAAGAAGGAAGGAAAGAAGGAAGGAAAGAAGGAAAGAAGGAAAGAAGGAAAGAAGGAAAGAAGGAAAGAAGGAAAGAAAGAAAGAAAGAAAGAAAGAAAGAAAGAAAGAAAGAAAGAAAGAAAGAAAGAAGGAAAGTTACCCCAAAGCAGGTTGTTTGCTCACTAACAGGAGTGTCAGCAATTTTTCCTAGAATAGTCACTTTGAACAGCGTAGAAGCAAAAACATTGAAACATAGGACAAAAAAGATCAAAACGTGCCTATGTCCCCAGGATCTTCCTCCCTTTCCTTTACCAACAACTGCAGGATATGAGTCATATGCAGTAGAGCCACCAAGCCCTAACAGCTGATCTCTGCTCTATTTTCCTGGGAAAGGAGACACTCTTTTCAACTTTATCTATCTGTCAACATGTCATGGCAGTAAGGAAAGCCATGTAGAAATCAAGTCAGAGCTTTCCCAGTGATGAAGCTTTTTACAAAAAGCAAATGTTTTCTTTAGAATTATTACCATCTGGGCTATTTCCACATTGCAGCTGAAGGCCAGTAGTTTGCAAATGCAAATACCTGGGGGGAGGAATAAGGGAAGAGGGACCGTTTCCATTTTTGCCAGCTTGTAAATCTTGTTTTCTGCTGGCTGCAATGACCCTGATGAACTTAGACTCGGTGAAGACCCCACTGCATCATGACATGAATATAATTTTGATGTCCATAATGTAAATGCTTTCTTATATTCCATACAAACAAGGCAAGAGAAGAAATAGTCTCATTTATTGCCAAGGTGATATTTAAAATGATCATTAGATGTGTATTTACCCAAAGCACCAAGCTCCAAAATGTCCACATACGTGTATCTACCACCTAGGTCATTCCACCAAAAAAGCTGAGAACACAAGTAAGTCTCCTTGGATTCATCAATTCTGATGCTTTTGGCACAGTTCTTCATCAGCCCATGTTCTTTTGCCTATTTGCTTTTTTCATTGTCTGCTCATATCATCTGATCCTGTAAATACATGGAAATAACTACATTCTGTGATTAAAAACAGGAATACTTTCTCTTGCAGTAAGTAAGGTTAATAATGCTCAGAAATGGGCTCTTAATGCAGCATCCCAAATCTCTTCCTAGAAGATGTCCTGTGGGTCCTAATTATTTCTCTCCAAATAAAAAGGATTGAGTCCAGAGTTTTAAATATCTGCTTAGTTTTCAACTAGATTTTACTGGTTGTTTAAGTAAGCACGCTCATTAACATCTGTCAGCTGTCCAGACTTATTATTTCATTGCTATGTGTTGATTTGATTTTATTAAGACCTACAAGCCTTGATCCTGCCTGAAAGATGGACTCCAGAGCAGATCTGCTGCAGCAGTTACAGTCATCTGAACAGGTTATGCTCATGCCCACAAGCTCACAAAGTCTTCAGTCCTTCCCTTCAGAAGGTTTTCACCTGCAGTTTTTTTCTTTCTCGCATCTTGTAACTGAGCCCACAGCTTTTGACTGTTAGTACACAGTGAGAATGTTCCTGGAATCTAGAAGAACAGATAAATCAGCCAAACAAATAGCAAATTTCTCTCTTTCCCTGTACTCTTCTATCTTCTCTCCCCAGCCCCTCCTCCCAAGTGAGAAATGTTAATCTACTGTGTGGTGCAGGAAGAGTTTTGCATGTTCCATGCCTGCCCTAGGGCTGATAATTGTTTTGGACTATGATATAATTCCTGGAGCTGCTTTCAGCATGGTGGCTTTAGCTTTGCAGGCATTGTTTGGGAAGAAGGAGGAAAAAATATTCCTGTGGCAGCCCATCTTCATTTTCCATCTCAGGGAGGAAATTCACAAATATTTTTTGGTTGGGGTTTTGTAATTTTTACATATGTTTCTAAAGGACTGCTGGTGGGAAAGGCTGACAGGCCAGTGAGTGAAGAAACGACACATGGGCCTTCCATGTGATTATGCAATGGAAGCACTCCTTGAAGAGCAGCTGGCAGAGTGTGGCAGTTTTCACATTCTTTTCTTTTCAGATTCTTACAAAACTTCATCAGCCCAAACAGTATCAAAGTGCCTTCTGTGGACATTAAGTGGTACAATGCATTTCTAGTTTTTCTAGTTCATTCATTTCTTTCTATTATTTCTCCCTTTCGTACTTTCTCACTGCAGGAGCCTTTCGTTTTCCACCCAGGTCCTGTCAAACATAATTATTACTCTTTTAGTCCAGTTCCTGTCTCCCAAATGCTTTCGGATCTGTTCATATCCTGGAGACGAAAGATTGTCCCAGGCTGCCCCCAGCTGCTGTATGCATGGGATGGATATCAGGAGTGTACAATCCAAAGGAGCATGCCGGGAGCCCAGTGCCACCAGATGACAGGTGGTGCTGACTTCGGGGCCAACCTGCAGCCTTGCCTTGCCCACATACTGTTCAGATAACAGAAACATCTTCTCTGCCAGTCAGGCAGCAAAAAGGTCTATCAGCCTTTGTGCCAAGGTAGGGCTGAAGAGGTAAATTCTGTTTCCTCACGAGAAGTAAAAGTAGCTCCCTATCATCTACAAGGGGCTAGCTACAGTTTAACTCCACATCTTTCCTCGAGTGACAAATACTCACCAGGACTGATGAGCTAATTCCAGTCTGAGATGAATTACCATCCATGTACTTAACAAAGAAATGCTGAAGCAACAACCTGCTACGCCACTTGGCCTGGGACAATGTGCCATCAATAACCTCGTATTTTAAGTCCTTTCACCTAGCAGTGTTTGCGAACACTGCCCATTAGCCCTCCTCCAGCCCCCCAAAGCCACCTCTAGAGATGATGAAGTAAAATTCAGTTCAAGATCACACTTATTCCTGCATCCAAATCAATCACATATTATAGCCTCTCATGTTAGCACAAACATCCTTTAGAATGAAACTTTCCTATTACCATTTCCATTACAGAATCATTTCATTTGTAATAATTTTCCATCAGAGACTGAAGAGGAGTCTGCTGCAGCTTTACCTGCTGTTCATACCAGGCACGATAAAGCGATACCATTTTTCTTTGTGTTTGAAACCAACAGGAGGAGGAAAAGGGTTTATAAGTACAGCTGATCAAGAGTTTTTATATCAATTGGTGTGCTGTGAAGCCCACCTGTAAGAAAGTGGGAGAGCAAGAGGAGTGGGGTGAAATTTAGGAAAAATCTGGGCTGAATTAATCCTTCAGACTAAGCTGCTTCTGCAGAGCGCGGCTCTACAGTCCTGCCGGCTCAGAGGGCCATTATTCAAGGGTTAAATGTCACTCAAATCAACCTCATTATGAACTGAGGGATGAGGAGGGGCTCGGGGGAGACACTGCTTTCTTATGCATTTCCAATTGAGCCGCTCTGGCCTGGAGATGACCCGCCACACGATTTTTAAATTATCTCTGTGCGCGCTCTGCTTGTTTTGGAAATGCTCTAAATAAAAATAATGGACTGTCTTTTAATAAGTCTCATTGTGAAGATTCCACATATCAAACAACGCAGCGCAGCTTGGAGGCAAGCGACGGGCATGTGTGATCTAGCTGGAAGAGAGACAAATGGTGATGGGAGCAACTCCATCTAGGGACCGCTGACAAGAAAATGGCATTCGCAAACTGACACATCTGTCAGGGTGGAGAATATTGGCACCTGTCACGCAATTTCAGTCATGACTTTTAATAAAGCTGCTTTCCCTTAGGTAAAATTGGAACTTGACTGTAATATTAGCTGCAAGCACGTCTTGTTTTCCCCTTCAGAGCTCTTTTGTACGTGAGACGTTTCAAATGAATCTTAAAGCTGAAGTAATGATGTTTACTACTTCTTTCCTTCTCCCCCCCCTCTCCTTCCCTTTCCAAGTCTGGATTTGAAAGAGATGTTGTGCCGAGTTTTTTTCTTTGCAAAATGTCTCCCCTTCATCTACCACTTCCAGATTTTTTGTGTGTGTGAGTGTGTGTGCGTGCGCGTGTGTGTAGCGCTTTTTCTCTATCACTCTTTTTTTCCCCCCCTTTCCTCCTCCTTTTCAGCTGGGCTGTTGTTTGAGTGAATTTAGCCTGGGGAAGCATGTATATCATAAAAACTGGGTTGGGATTTGTTGGCTGTCAGTCAATAAATCAGTCAGAGTTTAATTACCAGGCATGTGATGGGAAGCGGTGACAGGCACCAGGTCTGTTGGATAGCATTTCTTATGGGGCAGCCGCTACTAAAAACAAAAAGTTAGAGAGTATGTGTGCGTGAGTAGACGCCGGATGGGAAGGAGGGGGAGAGATGGAGGAAAGGAGGGGGAGACATGGAGAAAGAGGAAGGGGGAAAGGAAAAGTTGAGGAGTCCTGCAGCTGGAATCCGCTATTATGAGGGGGAAAAAAAGTGTTTTGTGTTCTTAAAACAAAGACTATGAGTGTGTATTTCAGGGCAAAAAATAGGATTTTAAGAGAAGCAATCCCATGTTTTGCTTGAAATATGGCTGTGTGTCCTGAATGTCAGCTGATGCCTGTACTAACTTACGTTGCACTCGCGTGCGCCTCTTTGTTTAACACTTGCAAATATTTTATCAGAAATATTGTTTTAAAAGGAAGGAAAATAACTACAGTTGAGAGAACACATCGGGGAGATGGGGCTGGAAGGAGCAGGAGAACTATTGTATTACAAAATGACATAATGTGTTAGAGGACCTTTCACAAAGTGAGAGTAAAGTTTTTTAATAAAATATGAAGGTTATATAACATTCCCAATGAGGAAATCAATAACTTTTTTTTTTTTTCCCCTCTCTCTTCCCCCTTTTTGGAGGGTTTCCAGGATGCCTGACCATGGAAATCATGTACAGTTTTTTTCAAATGCAATTCATACTTGACATGGTTTTTATTTTTGACTAGTGATGAGAGATGTCATCTTCTTCCTGTCATATGCCATGAAGCATTATGTGGAGATACCGCAGGATGTTTTGACTGAAAAGATGCTCTATTTTCTTATAACTATTCTCCTGTGGTGTGTCTCAGTGTGTGTTTCAGAAATCTTTTGTCCACTTTAAGGCATTATGGGTAACGGACACAAAAGTCTCTGGCTTGAGGTAGTGTAGCTGCTCCTCTACTGGCAAAGCATTTGTCTGTGAGCACGAGGGATTTGTGAGAAGAGGAAAGAAATGATCGGCAGGAGAAGTGCTTGTTACAAGTGGTCTTCAGCTGGTGAAAATTTACCGGAAAGAGAGAGAATGGTTCAAATTTCATAGAAACGTCTCTGCACAAAAAATGTCAGATTGCACAGGGAACTTTGCCCTATTTAGACATCTAATTTAAGCAGTGTCTTGATTCAAAAATAAGAACAAAACAAGCTGTTTTGCTCAGATAGGTGGACTCCCATGCTGACAGCCTGTTTATCTCCTTGTCAGGTTGCTTCACAGCTGCCTCTGCGACTTCATCTCTGTGACTCTGGATGCCCAGCAAGACCTCCCACAGTTCACCTGTAGGACCTCTTCCCATCCAACTTTAAATTGTTCTTGTCATTTCTAGCTGACTATATGTATACTTCCTATCATTTTTCCCCTACCCTCTGTCAACTTTTTTCACTCTCCTTAGATGGCAAACTCGGAGCAGAAATCTTTCTTCTTGAATGTTTGGCAAGTGCCTAGCATGCAGTGGGGACTTCTATAAATGTGCAACAGTAACTCTACACCTTACGCTTAATACATATTCAAACCATATGGGTAGTGATATACAGATCTGGGTTGCAGGAGGCATCTCTTAATTGCAGTCGCAGAGGGCTGGGAGAGGGAGAGAGAATAAGGGAGGAAAGTAAGTTGCAGGTGGGATGTGTTATGGTCACATAAAGACATGCATTCACTGAAAACTTTTGTGAATTTTTCCCCTTTAAAGAACGTTTTTCCTCTCTTTGCCTCTCTTTCCTCTGACTGTGGTCTGGAGTTTTTGCAGCAGAGGAAAGGAGTTTTGAAATCGATGCCTTATTCTGTCTCATGTGAACTACAAGCAGCATCAGGTTAATCAGGCCTCTGTCCTAGATATCTTGTGAATCTAAATAAAATTAATATACCTATATAAACCTTCTCCTCAAAGATCTTTTCTCCATTTCCAGCCCTGTCCTGGCAATTTTGCAAGTCCCAGGTCGGATTTTCTAGCAGACCACTGGAACTTCCTATGGTTTTCTTCCAGGGTCAGCTTGCCCAGTTTCACTAAAATTTGTTTGAATAGTACATTGGTTAAGCACTTGTTAAAACAGGTTTGATGGCAGCAGCAGCACTTTGTGGATGATAGGAATGCAGCCAGACTCCCTTGCAGGGCGCTCCACCAGACCCATCCACCTGGGACCATGGGAAATTTCACTAAACCAAGTTTGCCCTGCATGAGATGGCCTCCCTACATCTCAGTGCGTGAAGAAAAAGAGTCTAAGGGACTCTGGTGCTCAGTGATGTGCACAACTGGCCCATCTCTGTGCCAAACACACCCTAGCAGTAACACCAACTCTCTGCTACCAGATTGGGAAACAGAGAATCAGCGAAACTAGTTTGTAACTGGTTAAATCTCCTGCTGTGCTTCAAAGCCACATGGAAACCTGTCAGGGTTGAAGTCTTAACACAAAAATAATAATGGGACATGCAGCTCTGGATTTGTAAGTCAGAATCAGCCTCCTGAATGAGTCACTCTGGCTATTAATGTAGTGTAAGAACATCAAATTATTGTAATCTTTGTCAGAGGTCAACCTACATTAGAACAGCAGCTCAACAGGCATGGGATATATGCATCTTAATAATTCAGGGAAGCTGCCTTTTTGCTGCCGATAATTAACCTCACTTTCCAAACTCTCTTGCTGCTGCCCTGCTGCTCTCTTCCTCAGGCAAGTGTGAGTGCCAGGCTCTCCATCACGGAGTTCAGCCTCCCCATAGACCTGTTGGAACCGTTGGTGGCATCTCCACAGGATTTCTGGGATCAGCAGTTCTAGTTTGGGCTGGGGAGCATTGACGCTTCCCATCCACAGCTTTGAGTTTTGTAATGAAATCTTTTCAATACATAGAGCCTTAAACTTTAAATCACAATCAGGAGTTATTCTGCATTTCCACAGAGAAATCTGGATGCTCAGCTACTCAAGATAGGTCTTGCTTGCCAGCAAATCACCCATGTCTCCAAATGTCAGACAACGTTTACTCATGCTGAGTAACTTCTTAGCTGCCCACACCCACTAGAGCGAAATCTATGGAACAAATTATGACTGTGTGCCACAAGGAGTGGGGAGGTCTGGGTGCAGGAAATTGCTCCAAGCTTGATTCTGTGACACTGAAGAAATTTGCTGAAAGGGAACAAGACACGGACTGCATTTGTACCAGAATTTAGAAGCAGATAAACTTCCCCTATCACTCATTTCATTGTGAGTTTTGTGTTCTCTTCTTCATAATTACCTGAGAAAAAAATGCACTTCTTTCACAGATATTTTCCCCTTTTCTTTGATATCTATTTCTCACATTCAAAGGAAAAGGAACTTTTGATAAATGACATGTATGGGCCAAAGGCTTCCTTAAAAAGTTCTACCCACGGAGTGTACTTTGCAGCACTCCATGAGCCGAAACTCCTGACCCTTGATCTGAAGTATGAGTGTTCAAGGACAGGAGAAGAGGATGGGGCCAAGATCCCACCTCTAGTTTTCCTTTCAACTGAGTGTGTTAATTGATATTTACTTAGGGAAGTGTGTGATGGCCTCTAGTGGTGCACGGTAAACACAGAAGCGTCGCAGCTTCTCTGCTCGGTCTTTTGAGAGGCACTGGAGGACAAGTATTCTGAGTGCACTGACATGGGTGTATTGTTACCACACGGGCAATGAAGCAGAGTGGGGGCAGACAGGCGGCTCCTCTCATGCCACTCATTCCTCCTTGCTCTGAGAAGGAGGGTGCTCGGTGCATGCTGGGAGCAGATGCAAGAGCTGATATTTAACAGTGACACATTATGTACAACACATTTCCTCTGAACTCACCGTTGTGTTCCTCTGTCCAGGGCTGGGGAATGGCAGTAGACTGATTCATCATGGTTTTCTTTTCCTGCTACCTACCAGGCACATATGCACATCGATATGCCATGCTCAGAAACAGTAATCTTGATTTGTGTCTTTTCTGCTGTGATTTTTTCCCCGTTTATCATGATATATGTTGATTGCATAATCAAATTGAGACTGCGACAGAAGAACCAGGACTATGGGACGTTTTCTGCCAGAGATGAAGCAGGCTGACCCCCAGCAGCACAAACACACCAAGCCTTCCTTCTGTAAGGGCAGCCTCTGCCATTACTACGCTGAACGTGATGGCCATTAACTAATCACCATAAGGAAAAATATAGCTCTCTCTCCCTCCTCCACTGCACACGGAGGCACATACCATATAAACATCATAAAGGACACAGCGAGAGAGGAAAAACACACTAGAGGCCATACTAAACCACATATAACCCTGATTTGAGAAGAGACTGTTATTCAAAGCAGTGAAAGCTTTCATATACAGTATGGCCAGAGAGTCGGATGTTTTCTCAACAGTTTCCTAAGCAATAATACATAGATAAAGAGGCTGGAATCTGCCATCCCCTTTATAACATATGCATGTCTATTTATGAAGACACTTAAGCATGGATTTAGTAAGTCCGAGACAAAGCTCTAGAGGCGGCTGTCTCTTTAAATCCGTCTCCTACCAAGTGAAATTTGTGGCCCTGATGAATGGCAGAGCAGAGTCATCCATAAAAGGGCAGAGGAAAATCACACTCATTTGCATACAGTAATTATTCTCTGAATCAGGCCACCTTTATTGCTGCCAGAAAATCTACTGTCAGCATCGCTCCATAGATCATGCTGGAGAAGCCGGCAGCCGAGGAGCAGGGTGGCTCGGGACCCGCCGACCAGCCTGGCACTGGGGCACAATGCATCGCGCCTCGCTCCTCATCCCAGCGCTGTGTACTCATGGCAGTCCTGGCCTGGTGTCTCATGCAGTGTCATGGGAGGGCAAATATTTGCACCCCTACACATTGTAAAGGCATGGCAGAGCAATGTGGCTCTGATTGACTGGCGTTTCAGCCTGTTGTGATAGAAGTAACAGGGGAAAGGGCACAGCCAGGGGCTGTGCAGGACAAATACAGCGGCAATCCTGAATCAGCAAATTAGTAAAGATCGATGAGGCCAGGATTCCCATCACAGCACAAACAAACTTACTGCCAGCCTGCTAACCCTCTGCAGCTCCTCTGCTGTGATCCAGCAGGCAGGTCACAATACGCAGCTTGGAAACAGAGCCTATACAGGTACCCTTGAGTACCTTGCAGAATGACACTTTCCCATCTGGCCATCCATCCATGTGTGTCTGTCTACCTGCGATGCTATTATGGAGATGAAGTCTGTCAGACCTCATTGTAAGGACATCCCTGGCATGAATCCAGTTGTGATCACACTTCTCGTGATACCAAAACCTGACATGCAGAAAACACACATTGGGTGAATGAATCACAAAGATTAGAGCAGTTTGGAGCTGGAAGCAATGTTAGTGGCTTTTTTGCCAATGCAGCCATTTGCCACACTTCCTCAGCTACGACCCTAAATAAGAGATCTCCACCACGATCGTTGTTGTGCAAGATCTGCCCACCAATTGGGTGTATGCTCATAGAAGTCAGAGCACAGGCCCAAGCCTATGATCAAATCTAATTTCACATCTCCTCTTCTGGGTCACAGGATATAACCTTTCAGAGTCGGCGTGGATTTGAGTTTCTCATCAGGGTAGGAATTTCTGTACATCTGTAGTGTTAACTGGACAAAGGCAGCATCCTATATCCTTCACAACCTGAGGCTTCATCAATTAGCCAGTGTTCTCTAGAATATTTAGCTCTTCCCTGAAGGAGCACAATTTTGTTAGCCACAATATGAGACAACTAAAAATACATGACTTCTTGTCAAAACACCACTGCCTGATGGAGGAGAAAAAAGGTGTGGGGGAAAGGTGATGACTTCCCAAAGACACAGTAAGGCTGCCTTTGTGTTATGTTAGCAGCAAATTGTTTTGTTCACTGTACTCAGTGGGTACTCCAAGCACTTAGCATGAGAAAACAGTAATAAGTACACTGGGAACTTCAGTGGATGAGAAGTTTTCTAAAACATAATCAAACAAATCCCCCAGTTCTCCTGTAAACACAGCAGTCAAAACTGCCAAATCAAAACTCAACTGATCAAAACTCTACCTGACCCTGCTAATCACCATTGTTTCTTGGTTGACTGCAGGTACCCTAAAGTTACCATTTTTCTCTGTATTCCCACTTTTAATAAGAGATAAACTCAGTACCTTTAAGGTTAGTTGAATTTCTGATTTAACTAAGTATGATGGACTTCCAAATATCCACAGCCAAAAAGCATTCTTCCACCATTTTTTAGTTAAGCAGTATTTTAACCCAAATTGAAAACTGTCTGATACAATACAATGCTTTTCATTATTTCCTGCAGGTTCTTTCAGCATTATAATACCATCCAATCATGGACTTACTCTGGGACTGCAAGGTGAGGATCTCTTTTAACCTCTGAAAGCTGGTAAGCTTTTAGGGATTTTGTTAGCAAACAACATTTTGTGCTTCAAATCTATAGCAAAAGTTTCAGTCAAAGCAGGACCTTGTTTTTTTTTCCAATAAGTGAGAGGTGATAGAAAGCCACTTTAACTCAGATGTCATTTTCTGTGCTCAGGTATATAAAAATTAGCATGAAAATGACTGCAACCTACCATAGCTTCATGAATCTTCACTGGCCTATTTAAAACAGGCAGTAACTCACAGTTCTGTTTCCAAAGCAGGCATCTGTCCACTCCAAATCCACACTGACAATCAGAACTACTTTGTTCCTTTGTCCCTTGGCTGATTCCTGAAGAAAAGAGTAAAGCAAACCATAGGGAAAAACTTCATCTAAAACAGGTTTCTGCTGACCAGAACTTACCCTGCCATTGGTATGAGGTAGGCATTTTCTTCTCTGGGGCTGGCAATAAGCTATTTTGCAAACATTAAACTAACTCAAATAAGAAGCAGCAAAAAGAGAAAAAAAAAAAGGAGGGGAAAAAAAATGAGAAGAGGAGAGTCAGCATTGCTGAGCAGTGATACTTTTCCTTGCCTAAAGCCCTGTCAAAGTACCTGACCCCTGACAGATCTAAAGTAAAGTCATTTAAATGATGTAAGGGATATAAATTTTTTTAAGCAAGTGGCACCAGCTCATGGCTTTGCTGTTTATTAGTGAACGAAGCTGCCAATATTGGCTTGCTCAGATGAGCACTTATAAAACCACACCGATATATGTGTTTGCATTCCTCTTCGGCTAAAAATTTGTCAGAGAAGAAAGGCATTAAACCTGTCACCTCAGATAAAGATCAGATGTTTGATTTCAAGCAGAAGAAAGCAAACACTTCGCTATAGACTCCATTAACTCCTTGAGTACTCCAGGGGAGCTGCGGGACAGGCCTGGCAAAATGACACTGTGCCACCAAGTTTTCCTGGGGGCTGTGATGGCTACACGCCACTTCCTTCCCTACTCCCTGCCTTCAGAGGTTGCAAAGCTGAACACATTGGCTGTCTGCAGAGAATGGTGCTGTTCAAAACAAAACAGATTAGCAATTTGTTGATTGTCCTGTAGCTGCTGTAGGGCTTACGTTTTCACAAGATGCGTACTCAGGGCATCTGATGGGCAGAGCTCTGATCCTCACCACTACAGTGAGAGGACAGTATTTTAGAGACTTCTCCGTTATCTCTCGGATGAGAAGCTGTGCTTTTTGTCTGTACCTCTTTCCCCCTTAGAAGTAGACACTGGAGTAAGATTACAACCTGAATTAAAAGTCTATGGCAGATATACTACCTCTTTTAACACCCCAAAGCAATCTGGAACCCTCTTATAGCTAGCCAGCTCATAGGGAAGTGAATAAACTTTCCTGAAGAAGGAGATAGGAAGAAGTAGCAGAAATCTACCTTCCGTTTCCTCATCTTCATGCATAGATCAGGGGTTAAATCCTATGAAAGAGGGGTGTAATAAGAAGTGTTAATAAATATTTTTATCTGGAAAATCCAAGCCATGCAAGACTGGGAATGCAACTCTGAGGCAAACTTTTATGGTCTCCAGTTTGAGGCAGATCGTTTGGAACATTTGGAGGCATGTGAGATCATGGCACACAAGTGTTTGCTATATTAATCAAACAGCACAATAGTTGCCTGGATACCCACATCATTTCATCAGCTGTGGTGGCCTGTTACCAGTTTTCAGAAAATGAAATGCGACCCCTGAGGACTGTAATTGGGTGAGTGTAGTAATTTAGGAACGTTTGGGGGATCTGGAAAATCTGTCCAGCCAATTCGCTTACAGCCAGCCAAGGCAGAAGGGTATTTCAGCAGTGAAGAGTCACGCACGGCGCCGGTTATCAGCACTGATAACCAGTACCTTCCCTTTGCTTGTTTGCTGCTTGGTGCCAGTTGCGATGAACTCCAGAGTCCTAATGAGCTCAGAGATAATTTTGTTTAGTGAAGGATTAAGGCTGTGCTATAGAATACTTAAAAAAAAGAGGGAGTGTAAAAAAAAAAAAAAAAAAAAAAAAAAAAAAAAAAAAAAAAAGCCAGTCCTATACTGGAGGAAACCATGGTGCATTTGCAGTATAAACTGCTGTCTCCTCTTACACAGAATGTTTGTTGTGATACAACTTGAAACATAAAGGGCAATGATCTCATATTTTAGCACAGGAGGCAAAAGCCCTTCGGGATTCATCCAGGCTTGTGGCATTTAGTTTAACCCAGTGTAACCTGATGCAGTTTTGAGGCAGGTAAACTGTGCATGTGTTTTAATTACATCTGGGCTATGTAACCAGTCTGAAGTTCAGGTCAATAGAATGATGAATTCTCTAGCCACACAATCTTTAATACTGGCTGGACTGGTTATTAATTTTATTTATTTGCACTGTTAAAGACCTATATAATTTGTAGCTTTGATCGTTTGTTTTTTAAAAGCTTGGAAATGTTCACACACTTTTAATCAATTCATTTTCTTGGGGTAACAAACTTATTGCATGTTGTTTTTGTTATATATACTGTGTGCAATTGTTTACAAATCTCTTGTTTATTCTATTTCTAACAGGGTATCGGGCTTCCTATTTCTGTCGTAGCAGATTGCATTAGCTGTATGATATAGAAATACTAAAGGGCAGAAGAAGACCATATGCTCTATCATAGGCTGCTTTTTAATCCCTGAAATACCAAATCATCAGCTTAATCCTTCCAGTCTACTTGAGAGTTGTCTGTTATAACCCTGGAACTAGGATAGGGGACAGAAGAAGGCATGCAGCCAGAACTTCTGCTAATATAAGTCAGTGCATTTCCACTGACTTTAGTGATAACATCTTTAACACCAGCTGATGTTATGTACCAGATCTTTCAATTCAGTGGTGTCAAAAGGAAAGGTAGACTTCTCTGTGTCTGTTTTCCAGGTCAAACATGGATAGCACGTTATTCAGAGTAAGCCAAACCATCTGAACTCTTCTGAACACTGCTAGATGTATAATGCTGTAATAACGTTATAAAAATTTAATATGCTTTGCTTTGGAAAACGCCTCTAACATCATGTCTGAACTCTTTCAAGTGGAGTGCATGCTCCATATTGTATGAAGATGGCAAAAATGGCTATACTCTATATTTTGATTAGTACTCATCTAAGAAACTTGCTTTGAAATGATTTTGAGCTGCTACTGGTTAGTTTGTTAGGAGGCTTTTCAATTGTTCCTTTGAGTGTTGCCACTCAGCTGGCAAATGCTCCAGAAAGCATGGCTGGACATTTTAATTCTGTTGCCAGAAATGACGTCCTTCTATGACAATTCCAGATGCAGTCAATGTCCTGTTGCCATTCCCTTGGCAATTTACCCAGGAAATTCATAGCTAGTCCTCTTAGGGGAGTTGCTTTCTCTTAAGTTTTCAGTGATCATTGCAGATACTCAGTTGTGTTTCTGCAATATATGGTAACACTCCCAAGAGTTACCCTACTGCACGTGATAGCATTTTGAACCTGCTTAGACCAATTCTGTAGGTACGCTGTGTCTAAGAACATTTCAAAAGAATCAGTATCATGCTGCGGAGACGTTCCAAGTGCAGCTTTTCAAAGTGAACTTACTTCTTATTCAGGGGTCACTGACTGCATTCAAGTCAGCCTGGTGCAGTACACTGCTACTGTATGTGAGTCTCCTCTGAACAGGTTTCCAGTTTCCATTAGTAGTGCAGCCCTGGGTTACATGGTGGATTAATTCCAAAAGATAAATTTGTGTGTAGAACAATCAGCTCTTCTGAAAGAAAGAAATCCATGAAGAATAGTCCATCTGAGAACAGGTTGCCTAGTCTAACCACAGCAACAAACACAACTCTATACAGTCTGTGAAAATGTATTTTAAAATATTTTGTGAAAGTGTTAATAAAAATTATGTAAGCTTTTGTATGAAGCTTTGTGTTGGTGTGCCCTCTTGGAAACAGCTGGGAAACAGAAAACCTGCCTTTTTAACTGATTTTGTAAATACTTTCAGCCTCCAAACTGCGTGTTATTTTATTGATATACCCTTACTCCAGAAGTCAGATTTCATTGTAGCAATCCTTTCTGAACTCTGAAAAAAAAAAAAAAAAAGAAAAAATTGAAACAAGAAGATGGGTGCATAATACATGGCTCCTCTGAGGCAGACATTGCTACAGTTATTCACAGGTTTCTGCAAAACAATATTTAGTATTCTCTGTATTGGAGAAGAAAAAGACTAAATCTGAAACATCTCTCTACCCACTTCTGTGCACCAAGAACATTCCAGCTGTGATGCATGGCACTTCAAAAGTGGGGAAAATGTTATATTGGTAACAACATTAACAGCGAGAAAATCCTAAAAGCTGCTGAAGTTTGTGCTGATCAAATTAATACTCTTTTTAATATAGTGCACGAAACAAAAAATCTGACAGAACAATGATAGTGGAGGCTTAAGGATGAGGGAAAGAGAAGACATACTGCATTGCAATAGTAGGCAGGATAAAAAAATCCTAATGATTTCATAATTTTTTTCATCTTTAGGTAAGTTTCCCATGAAAAGACTATTTTCTTAACAGATATGCTTTTCAGAATAATGCTCTGAACCTCTGTATTCATTTCAGCAAATGAATTTCTTGTGAACTATTTGCTGGATATGCTGGATATTTGTGAGTCAATATTTGCACAGATTATTTGATTCCCCAAGTCATATGGTATTATATTAGTGGCTTTATGCAAGACCTCAATGAAACAACATGAATGAGAAACCATCCCCTAAAAACACTTGTATGNTACTTCTGCAGAGCTAATGTATTCTCCTTGTTTTGACAGTTGCTAGCAAATAGAAGTCTTAAAGTTTACTTTTTTTTCCTAGAAGAAATTCTAACAATTTTATGAGATGCTCCATGTGTGATCTAATGTTTGAAAATTCACAAAAGCTAAAAACATTCTTCTGTATACAATACTGTCTTATAGTATAACTATTGCTAGCATTTGTGCTCTGAGCAAAATCACTTATCCTCTTGCTCCAGAAGGTACTGATGCTTTGATGCTTTCTTTTTTTTTACGAAAACTATCTTGTCTTGGCTGAATATTTTATCATTGCTGTTACTTAATCATAGAATCAATCACTGAACCATAGAATCATAGAATCTTGGGTTGAAAGGGACCTTAAAGCCATGCCAGCCCCACCCCCCTGCCATGGGCAGGGCTGCCCCCCACCAGCTCAGCTGCTCAGGGCCCCATCCAACCTGGCTTTGAGCGCCTCCAGGGATGGGGCACCACAACTTCTCTGGGCAGCTGTGCCAGCGCCTCACTGCACTCTGAATAAAGACTTTCTTCTTTAGTTCTAATCTAAACCTACCTTCGTTTAGTTTAAAATCCTTACCGCTTGTTCTGTCTTTACACTCCCTGATAAAGAGTCCCTCCTAAGCTTTCATCTGGGTCCCCTTTAGGTACTGGAATGCCACAGTGAGATCTCCCTGGAGCTGTCTCTTCCCTAGGTGGAACAGCCCCAGCTTTCTCAGCCTTTCTTCGTGGGAGTGGTTCATCCTTGTGTCCCTCCTCTGGATATGCTCTTATGTTGGGGCCCTAGAGCTGAATGCATTACTCCAGGTGGAGTATATTTATGTATGAAAGTGTATATATGTGTATATATGTCTACTGGGACATGTATTGGGAGGTATATATAAAATTAATTTTGTTATGAGTAGAATTTGACATTCAGCAGATCACAGAGAAGTTTCGTGTGGTCTTTGGACATTCCCACAAGGCTTTGTCAATACAAGAGCAACATTAAATATATATAGAACACATACATACAAAGGGACAGAGAAGTTTTCTAAGTGACATTATCCAGGTCTTTGCTATTCTTGACCAACATCTCTTAGAGGTCTGTTCATAAATGTATTGACCTTCATCTTAAAACCAGTGACATTTCTGATTAGTGTCTCTTCAGAGTCTCATCTCTCTGATGAGTAGAAGCCTTCTGACAGTGTCTGGGCTAAGTTTATTTATGCCTAGATTTATATTCATTTGTTCTTGTCCCTGTAGCTTTAATATATGTATCTTGAGTGTCTTTCAAGTATGTATAGCAAATGCATTTTTAGAGCTTTGAGAATTTTTATTTTGATAAGACCTCAGAGATAATAAAAGTGCAACTACAAGGAGCTCACAACTTATCTCATCTAAGATTTTTTCCATGTTTTATAACCTGCTTTTATGCACAGGAAGTTGTAGGGAAGCTCAGAGCAATACAATGCTATCATATCCTGATACATTTGAGCAATACAGAAATAGCTAAGAGAATTAAAAGGATTCAATCATGAATGAACCTGGTTCTTTTCTCTAGCTAATATACCTAGCTTGAGAGCAAGCAATCCCTTTCCTGTGCCTACAAGCTTCCTTTTTATTGAGGTGATTCCAATGGGCAAGAGGGTCTCGTTGCTTACCTCATTTGGACTGTAAGGCTCTGTGAAGAGTACTTTAAATGTTACTGTAGCCTTACTTTTGGATGCTGGAATCTCAGACTTTTGACATTTCAGAATTTAAGGAAATACAAGTTGTCAGAGGAAGTAGTGAACAAGAAATCCTTTCTTTTTTTTTAAGTACCCGGCACTGGAGAGCTTTTAGAATCATAGAATGGCTTAGGTTGGAAAGGACCTTAAAGATCTGGTTCTAACCTCCCTGCCATGAGCAGGACAGCCACTCACCAGCTCAGGCTGCCCAGGACCCTACCCAACCTGGCCTTGAGTGCCTGCAAGATGGGGCACTCACAGCTTCTCTGGGCAGACTATGCCAGGGCTTCACTACCCTCTGAGTAAAGAATTTCTTCCTAGCATCTAACCTATATCTTTACTCGTTTAGTTTAGAGCTATTCCTCCCCTCAAGTACTGGTACACTGCAATGAGGTCTCCCCAGAGCCTTCTCCAGACTGAACAAACCCAGCTTCCTCAGCCTTTCTTCACAGGAGAGGTGCTCCAGCCCTCTGATCATCTTTGTGGCCCTCCTCTGAACCTGCTCCAACAGCTCCATATCTTTCCTGCCCTGGAGCACCCAGACCTGGACACAGTACTCTAAATGGGGCTTCATGAGGGCAAGTTAGAGGGGACAATTTCCTCACATGCCTTGCTGGCCACCCCTCTTTTGATGCAGCCCAGGATACTGTTGGCCAGGCTGCAAGAACACACTGTTGGCTCATATCCAGTTTTTTCTCCATCAGAACCAAATCCTTCTCCACGGGGCTGCTCTCAGTGAGTTCCTCTGCCAGTCTATAAACATATCTAGGATTGTCCTGACCCAAATGCAGCACCTTGCGCTTGGCCTTACTAAACCTCGTTAGATTCTCATGTGTCTACTTTTCAAGCATGTCCCTCCTTTCTTTTATGTCAACTGCACCACTCAGCTTGGTGTCATCAGCAAACTTGCTGAGGGTACATTCAATCCCACTGTCTATGTCATTGATAAAGACGTTGAAGAGCTCTGGTCCCAAAATGGATCCCTGGGAGATGCCACTCATGAATGGCCTCCACCTGGACATAGAGCTGCTGGCAAAAACTCTCTGGCTACAATCATCCAACCAAGTCGTTATTCACCCTGTAGTCCACTCTTCAAATCCATACCTCTCCAATTTAGAGGTAAGGATATGGTGCAGAACCATGTGAGAGGTCAAAGTAGACAATATCAGCTGCCCTTCCTTTGCCCACTGATGCCATCGCTGTATTGTAGAAAGCCACCAGATTGGTCAGCCATGATCTGCTCTTGGTGATGCCATGCTGGCTGTCTCAAATCAACTCTTCATCTCTCATGTGCCTTAACATCTCTTCCAGGAGGATCTGCTTCGTGGTCTTTCCAGGCACAGACATGAGGCTCACCAGCCTGTAGTTCCCTGGGTCTTCCTTTCTCCCTTTCTTGAATATGGGACTTTTTCCAGTCACCAGGAACTTTGCTTAACAGCCATGTTCTTTCAGATATGATGGAGAGTGGTTTGGCAGCCACATCAGCTAGTTCCTTAGGAACCCTGGGATGCATGTCATCTTATCCCATAGACTTGTACACATCCCATTTTAGTGGGATGCTTTGGCCAGACCACAGTCATTCATAGTTATCTTCTACCTTTGTTCCTGCTGAAGTTGTTTGGGCATAACTGGGACAGGGGATGCAGTTTCCTCCCTTTTACGGATGTGGACAAATTACCAGATAAGTGAATGCACCACATACCATAAAGCATTCTTCTCTCTTCTTTAGTGTCACTTCTGATGTGATCAGGCTAACTAATTCACTCTGAACATCCATTATTGCACTGATGAGGTCTGACTGGCTGCCCTTACTGATTGACAAGAAAAAATGAGCCTTCTGAATATGATTCTAATCTATATTCCAGACAAAGGGAAAAAAAAAAAAAAAAAAAAAAAAAAAAAAAAAAAAAAAAAAGCAAGGGGAAAAATCAGTTCTGTCTCTTTAAATTTTAGAAATTACAACGATTATGCCTCCAGATTTTTAATTTTCAATTTGCAGATGTGGTGCAGTACACTGAGTCACTTGACCTCCCTAAGAAGCAGTCTTGTCCTGGTGTCCTCATAGGTACCTGTGTCCATCTGGCAGAGATGTTGTAATTCAGATCTCAAACTATGACTGACTGCTGGGCTGTGAGCTGTGCTGCTTTCATGTGCCTTGTCATTTCCCTCTCCCTAACTTCAAAAGACTTAGAGAAATGTGAAGGGAACAATATCATATGGTGAATCCTGTTTACTTGGCATGGTTTAGTCATCCTTATTTACATCACTCTGCCATCTAAGCAGACCTATTCACAACGCATAGCTGTCACTCGGGCCGAACCTTAGATTACTGCTAATGTTTGCAAAGGGTTGGTTCTGCAACACTACGCAACAGCACATCAAATATAAAATCCCAGGGCAATAAAACTCAATCCAAACTGACCTAAGGACACAGACTTCCGCTCTGCATGCTCATGTATCTCATTACAACAGAAGGCAACATCTTTTTTTAAATACAATGAAGCCAATTTATTTTCACACAGACTGTCATTATTACCTCATGTTATCAAATACAGCATGTACACACCCTCCAAGAAAAGTAGTCAAGCCAGATTTGTTTGCAAGTAGCAAAATGTTTCTTCTTTAATTTCTATATGAAGTCATCACAGCAATTTTATAGACAGGAAGCTTTGGAGCCATAGAGTGAGGGATGGGTGATTTAATGAACAATGAAGCATCAATAAAAGAACATCTTATCACACAGATAGGAGACAAAAATGTAAAGTTTAAAATCAAAGTGATTAACATTTAGCTGAAGTCCTGGTCTATTATTTACAATGCCATTCAGTCCCCAGACTTCACCATCTCCCTCCCCAAAACCAGCACAGCCATCAACAAGAGGATGTAATGGATGCCCTGGAGCAAGCAGGGGCTGTTCCTGAAAAACCCAAAGCTGATACAGAGCCATGAGGCAAGGCTGAAGGAGGCCTGTTTCCAAAGTTAAATTGTCTCTTCATAGTTCCCAGAACAGTCTTTGGAAGCTGCTGGCACCAAGGAGCACCTAGCAGATAGCTCTGCTACATGGCTCATGTGCACCCCCGTCCTCAAGTTGTGTGAGATAAAACACACACTTTTATGTCTGACCATACGAGAGGATTAGGAAGATGGGTTTTGAATGCTCTGTTACAAATACCCAGGCAACCTGTATAAACTACTGACTCATCCAGTCCTCTGATGGCCATAACAGGAAAGTCAGATGATTTGTTGAACCAAGAATTCAAAGGGGACCCTTTTTCTCCACGTATGATCTCAGTAGTCATAAAGGACAAGTGGTAATGTCAGGCACAACTCTGCAGCTTGACTGCCTGCTAAGGGCCCTGCCCAGATGCCACCTGGGACTCAAGAAATTAAGTCTTTCAGATGATGCTTAATAATAAGGAGCCTAAGGAGAGTTTTTCAAGGCAAATTGCGCGTCAGGTAATGCACTTTATTTCAGTTTTCAATGAAGCTGTACCTGGTGCAGCTACAGCAAAAACTTCTTTTTAACCAGTCCTAGCCTCACTAATCTGCCCTTTCTGCTTTGGACTGTCATGTAGAAAGTTTCCATACAGAGAGGCCACTGCTCTTCTGCAGCTGAGGTGCCTGCTGAAGGTGCCAGTGGACAGAAGTGACCCACAGCCCTCTGTTCTGAGCATGAGGAAGAATTGCACTGCAGAGGTTAGGCTAGTGAGGTGAGCTCCAAACTGGAGGATAATAATGCAAATGCTCAAGATCAAGGGTTACTCTAGTCTCCTACATATTAAAATGTAGGCAGTGTATACATCTAACACGGCCTATATTCTTGCCAAAATCAGTCTGGCACAGGGTTAGATGAATTGCCAGATCCTCAGCTGTCATAACCTGAGCTGTGGCAGTTCATCCCAAATGAGGAGCTGGCCCCAGGCAAGCCCACTGGACATGACACATTTCCAGAAACATAAGTGCAGTGTGAAAAAAAGAAATGCATTGCAGAAGCAGAGAAGGAAAGTGACTGGGTAGAAGAAGAGAGCAGGACTGCAGAGCAGAGTGGGCAGCAGCAAATTCTTGGTAGTTCTGACACTGCCACCGCAAAGAGCTTTCTAGGTGGTTATTTACCAACCACTCAGCACTGTGCTGTTTTTAATAAGTTATTACTTATATCTCAATAAACTGAGACATGCAAGTAATTACTTAGTTGGCTGATTCCATTCCCTCTCTCTTACTCCTTTCTTCAAAGAGATTTTAAAGTGAAAGCCATCTTCTATGTCTCTGTGCAGTAATATACACTTGAGCTTTCAAGACCATGTGTCATAGAATATAAGAAAAAAGCAACCAAATAATAGAGAGCTGTAATTCCACTGATGGTTTCTGGTGATAAGAAAAGCTGCAGTGGAACAGCTCAAAAGGGTTTGTCACCATAACTCCAGGATCAAATTTCCTCATATTACAGAAAGATGGCAGAAAGAGTCTGCAAAGGAGACTCAAGGAGACACGTAATAAATGCCATGAAAAGAGCAATTCTTTCTGGTAGAAGAGCTTTAACACAGTCACAAAGTGCCTAATCGTGGAAGTGCTGAGTGACTTCACTCCCCCTTGAACTTCAGCGGGACATGCGGTGCTGAGCCCCTCCTTGGCAGAAGCTCAGCATTTCAGAGCATCGCGTCCCGAAGCAGGAGGAAAAATCATGTTCAGAACGACATGTGGCAAGGTATAAATTCCTGCCTAATAAGATAAATCAGGTTATATTTAATCACTGGCATACAGAAAAAAAGAGATCCTGGACAGGGCCATACATTTAAAACAATCCAGTCATTTTTCTCCTCTAGAGAAGAAACCAATGTAAGAGACATTTTAGAGTTTGAGAAGGACTGACTGGCTCTAGCTTGTAGTAGCCACCTGCAGAGAGGTGAATTACAGCCTTTACACATCACTTCAATCATGTGCCAGGCCACAGCTCAGGCATATCAAAGGTAAATAACATCAGAACACATAAAAACATTTTTTGCTCAATAAAGACTAACTCTTGGCCATAATTTCACCCTCTTCCCAATTATTTATGGTAAGAGCTTTTTATAACAGCATCTCTAGTTTTTAGTTTTTGTTGGTTTTTTTTGTTGTGGATTTTTGTTGTTGTAAAGATCAAAATCAGCTTAGGATGAAGACCACACCTGAAAGAGTAGCCTATGTATGGGAGGTAAGCACGATACGGAGATGGTCCTACTGGTGTCAAATTCCTTTTCAGTCTCCCAACAGACAGAATACAAAGTATATGCAAATTCCTTTACACAGAAGCAGAGAGCTCCAGGGGAGTCCAGCTTGAGCAAAGCTTATCTTTTTCCCCATTCTCTTTGGAGTGTTGGAACAAGAAATCCATGCACTGTCTCCAGACTTGCAATTGCTTTACTAGCTGGTCTTTGTACAGCTAGGTCAAGCACATCTGTTTATGACTTGCCTGCTGTATCATGAAATACAAGGCAGCATCAATAAGTTAAAGCTCACAGCAGCAAACTTGGAGAAAGAGCATGCTTAGATCTTCCCCTCTTAAAAAGCCATGATATTCAGGAGGCTCACAGACATTCCATATTACACTTGCTATGCAGTACTCCTTCAGGAAGTCATGATTGTGAAGCATCCTGATAACCAAACACAAAAGGATTTGGAAACGATAAACAATCACCGATTCTGTCGGGTTCATTGTCAATTCCAGTTGCAGAATCAAGCACAGTGAGTATGTGTTAATAATTTTGAAGACCTCTGTGGGAGCAGCATTGAGATATTCCAGGTTTCTGGTGCTCTCATGAGGCCCCCATAGGCAGCCTTCACAATTAGAGCAAACTGACACTCATTACAATTTCCAGAGTGAGCAGGCCAGTGGTGTGCCATAGGGTTTTCATGCAAGCCTGGAAGTATTTGAGGCTTGCTCAAAACATGGCCCACACTCAATGAAGAGACATCTAAACTGGGGCATATCCGAGAACAGATAAGCCATGTCGTAATCCCACAGCAGGGCAAGTGCTGGGCATACACTCTGTGCCATCTCCATTCTCTTTCCCCAAACATTAATCTGAAGCAAATCTGAAGAATGATCTGGACAGCCAGAGAGGTCCAGGGTCCAAGGTCATAAAACAATGTGTACAAACCCTGCAACAGAAAAACTGCATGCATGAATCTTGATGAGCTAGACTGGGAAGATCTAATAAATCCAGAATTCTGTTGAATCCCCTGGGAAGCTACGTCATTCTGTCTGCTATCCTCTGTGTGGGGTGAGCATAGGGAACTGCATGAAGCTGAGATCACAAGGCTTGTCCAAGCACCTCTGGTTTCTTGGCCATTCAAACCACATGAATGTTTCTGTCTTTATTAGGAGAATCGCAGTATTCCAGATTTTGTTTTTGTTAGTTTTTTTTTTTTTCTCTTCCTTTTTCTGAAACCTCATTTATTTCATTTTTTTTCCCTGTCATTCTGAGCATTTCTGTGACTCATAGATGCTCTGCATCATCGCCCAGTTACTCATTAACCAAAAGCTGTTCCTCAAGTTTAGTAAAATAAGCTGTATGTCCTTCTCTATCTTAAATGCTAGTGTAACTTAGGGATACTGGATATCCATCTTCAGGAGTCACACTTCATTTTCTGGTAATGAGCTGTAGGGTTTGTGCACTGGACTGCCTCTCACTGATTGCTAAGGTGCTAACGTTAAAGAATCTGGTATGCCCCATAAAACCACACAGTTGTAAATAGAGAACCTTTCCCACTGAGCTATCTTCATAAATGAAGTTGCTGTAGCAAGCTTTTCCAAGAACTCACAGTCCCATATGCTGTAGTTAAACTGGAATAATGATTTACAGTGTATGAAATAACCTCCTAAAGCTGAACTTTTGGGATTGCACAAGGGACTGTTCATCCACATTCCAGGTTTGATTGCTCAAAATTTATCTTAATTATGAGAGGCTCAATTAGAGTGAAGAGAGAGGGACAGAGAGAGTGAGAGTGAGCGATATTAGAGCTCTACGCTGGATGACTGACAGTGATATAATGCGATCAAAAATGAACATGTCGCAGCACAGCATTTAAGCAGGCCCCATTCTTCGGGCAGGCCTGAAAGGTCTGCTTGCTTCTGCTGTCATTTGCAGGTAGCACAATAGGTAAAGAGGCGAGGATAAATTCTACAGACACACAGCTGTATTGTTGCTTGAGTAACTACAGCTATTTAAGCAACGAGACTCCACAAGGAAGAGTGACACCGCACAGTAAAAGCATGCCTGTGGTGCACTGCAAGAGAGGATTAGAAAAATAAAAATTCCCTTAACTATCCAGCTCAAACAGGGATAGAACATGTCACACTATGCCTTTCCCTAGCAGATTCAGAGCACTCCCCCCAGAAAGGGCTAATGGTGGTGTGGTCCCATCCAGCTTCTTCACAGGCTTATTGTCCCAATAGTTGTTTTTCCTTTTTATTGTGATAAAAATGAGTGATTCACCCGACAGTACAGACACAAAGCCCAGATGCCAAAGAGCCTGCAGACATCCTGGACACAGAGCAGTGAAGTCACAGAGCAGTAGGTAGAGAACAGAAGGAAAAAACACGTGCAACAGTGAGATCATTCGGTTACTCATCACAGGCACGCACTCATGATGTCAGAACATTTTTTACAAAATGTAGCAGAGTGAAGCAGGGAAGAAGCTATTCTACATTGTGGTGACCTTTAAACTTTTTTTGAGGCTCTCCTTAGTGGTGTGAGCACTCAGCGCTTGCACCTCTCTGGAAGCACCACCTGAGCAGAGCGTACCAGCCTGCCTCCAGCAGTGCCACCAAGCTGTGTTTGGGACAGACTGGAAACAGCTGGTGCGGTCCTCATTATTTCCATGGCAGCTGAGGATTCTCCTGCACTCCAAGAATCCTCAGCTGCTGCTTTTATCCTCCCTCCCCTTTTTTGTAAGAGGGTATATATTTCCTTTGAAGAAGCAGTGGGGCTCATAAATTAGACTGATTTCTCCCTGCAACTGCTTCTCTTGTTTTTCTGCATTCATTTACTCTTGGTCATATCTTTCAGCAGCAACTCATGAGAACAGCACTTGGGATGTATTTTTTTCATCTATGTAAGTAGAAAACTTCCCTTCTTACCACAGTTCTGAATAGGACATCACAGCAGATTTGTCATGCCCTCAAATGTGGGCCAGTGGCACATGCAGGGACAGTGGGAACCCTGAAGGGACACCACCCCCGCGTCTAAAAAAAAAGAGTGAGCAGAAGAACATGGCCACAATGAGGGAGAGAGGAATATGGTGTGGGACCAAGATTATATCTTCTTCTCACACTAACAAATAAAACACTCAGAGCACCACAGAATGATACACAGTCCACGGCTTTGTGGGGGAGGCTATACAATTGATTCAAGTCCCTCCAGCTAGCAAAACTCACAGCCTCACAGAGAAATTTTCTAATAAACAACTGAAATTAAAGCTCCATTGCTAACAGCAAAATTACAATTTACAGTTTAAAGACGCATTCAATTATAGTTACCCAGAGACAAAGAAGACAAGAAAAATAAAATAAATCTGGAAAGAAAAGGAAGGGCTTCAAATTTGCATCAAATCTTAATCCAATAATCTGCCTTTAATTATCCATGGCAGACTCTCTCCTAAAGTGATCAGTTTTGCCTCAGATCTCCAAATCTTTTGGCCCAAAGTCAAATGGATAAGTGCTTTATCACTTGAGGCTGGGAGAGCATCTATGTCTGCAGGCTCAGTGAGAACATTTATAGCTGGTATGCTTGGCTGCCATTGTGGATTTGGTTTAATCTGCTGAGAGTCTTCTTACGTCTTTGACTCCATTTCATGCTTTGAACCAGTGGTAAGACTTTACTGGATTAGTCCATTTCTGAGGACAGAAAGAATATTGTTCCTTCACTGGTGTCTGGAAGTTCCCACTGTTTGTTGTCTGCATTTTCCTTCCATTTATGTACCCTTTGTCTGACACTGGAAAATGTTGCATTGGTGAAAAACTTAACAAAGGCTAAGGAGCAACAGAGATGCCTACTTCGACATTTTTACTTCAGTTTTGTATGTCCTAGACATCTGATGTGGTGGTGTTTAAAAACCATAGTGGAGAAAAAACATTCCAGGTAGTCCCTTCATTGTCTTCTCCCTTTCTCTTATTTATCTACCTATTTATTTATTTATTTTTATGGCAACACAGGTAACACTACTTTTCCTTATTTTCTCATCAGGGCTGCCTCTGCTCTTTCCACGCTTCCCATACCTGATCTCCTTTACCCAACATCTCAGGACACAAAAGCTTTTCACTCCAATTATAAGTTGCTCCTATATACATAGAGAGAGAGATCAGATATAAGGAAAAAGTCTTCTATGGTGAGGGTGGTTAGGCACTGGAACAGGCTGCCTAGAGATGTGGTTGATGTCCCATCCCTGGAGACTTTCAACACAAGCCTGTATCAGGTCCTGGACAACCTAATTGAGCTGTAGGTGTCCCTATTCATTGCAGGGGAGTTGGACTAGATGGCCTTTAAAGGTCCCTTCCAACTCTAAGGATTCCATGACTCTATGATTGTAGCAACTGTCAGTCCTTTAGATCCTACTTTTTTCCTCCCTTTTGAGAGGGAGGAAAAAGTTCTGCCACTGAGTAACACAAGGTACCCAGATTCACTTCCTGCAACAATGATTGTGGGCCATATTCTGGCATGGTTCTGTTGTTGTGAAGATGTCTCCAAAAAGTATCTGTGGGTGGGAAGGTTGGGACCTTGCCACTGCTTCCCAAGAGGTCTCTCCCCTTCCCACTTCAACAAATATGCTTCCAAACCCAATGAAGCCATATGAGGGAGCTACACAGACTTCCTCTTTAAAAGGTATGTAATTTAGGGAAATAATCTGAATGCAATAACACTACTTTGCGCTGGGAATCCTCACAAGACACACTCAAAGAGCAGTCTGTTGTAAACGCGTCACTCACAAAGGTGCCAGAAACCTGCGTTTATTGGATCAAGTCACAGGCGTCTGAATAACAATTGCAACAATTATAGCCCTGTCCCGTCTCTGTGTTGACACCAGCAGTTAGTGCTATAGGCTTCCTTCTCTATTGGTAAATCGGAGAAACATAAAAACTGCTGTCATTGAAAACACAGCTAGTAAAGAAAAAACAAAGTTAAGATGAGTGTTAACCAAACCGTAGGACAGATCGGGGAAGAGGGACATCCCTTAACAACTTCTGTCCCAGAATGGTCAATGTCCATTTCAACACAGAGCCATTTCCAAACAGCTGCTGGCAACAGGCAATTTACTGTGGGTGAAAAAAGAGCTGACAGGACTGGGAGAAAATAGATTCTGCTCTCTGCTGTGCTACCAGTGTTTCCTGCTTTGCCTTTGTTAAAGAGTTTTCTTTGTAAAAAGAGGGAGTGACAACACATATCTAACGCAGGTACAAGCACGACCAGCCTCATTTGCATGTATATGCTTTTCTTAGTGTATGCTTTTCCTTTGTAACACCAGTACAGCCCTTAGCGCAGACAGGAATCAGAATCAGTATATGTGAGATACTAAGATCTCGAATTCAGAAGATGCTATACAGAAAAATCACAAAATGTTTTTACACTTCTGTGTGGGTACTGTTGACAGCAATGAATCAATCTTTCACATTTCAAAATATTTATAAACAGAGTGCACAGTTCCTGCATTTTTCCATCTTTAAATCACAGAAGTGCTAACAAAGTCAGTTTCTTTCAGAAGAGTTGCTAGTACATCAAGTAAGTCCAGAGCAATTCTCCCTTCCTGAATAGGTCTCCTGTAGCAAGGTAGATCTGCATCCCTTTCAGCATATCTGCCAACTGAAAAAAGGAGTTGCTGATTGTAAACTGTCTCTCACTGCTAAATTCATTCTCACTGGTAAAAAAAATTCCACCTGTAGTCTGTGATGAAACAGCATATGTTCTGATTAAATCAAGGCAATCCCAAGTTTTTTTATTGAACTGGCTTTTACCTGCTGGTTTTACTCTCCTTTGCCCGTCATTGTGTATGCAGTGTTTTCCACATCCAAATCTGAAGCACATCAACTACCACACCTCCCACCTTTGGTACTTCATCACGTTCTCCAGATATCTCCCTTCTTTTCATCTTCCTTTTCCAGTGCATCTGTGCACTACCAAATGCATTTGGCATTCAACTCCAAATATTATTTCATTTTCAAGGTTATTATTATATTGCAGGTAAGACATATGTTCATATACAATGTACCAAATGTCACGTCAATACACAAGGAGCAGCATGAGTTGGTCAGACCATTGTTGAGAAGCAGGAAACAGCCTGAAGAGATTAATCATCACGAGATATTTGAGACCCAGTTCAAACAGAAATCAGTGGTAACATTTTTCTTAGTCAACAGATGCGCACCAAAGTAAGACCAGCAGATCGTGGTAGCATGCATGCAAGTTATAGTACAGTTTTTTGAACCTATTGTTATTTGTCTCCCAGGGTAGAGCAGATGTATTTTCTGAGTATCCTGACTTGAGGGATGATTCTAAGAAAGGACATGGGTTATATTGTGAGAGCTGTAGAAAGAACTATAGTGTAAAGCACTGTAGCATGCAGAGGATAGTACTAGAACATACTGTTATGGTTCGCTGTACCTGTAAAATTCATGAAATTATTGGCTTCTTTCAGCTGCAGTACAGTACTTTTACAGTAATTTGTCACTCTGTTTTCAGCAGGGATAATGGACCATGCCTTTTTCTAGGAGCACATTATTTGGCCACTGGCAGATCTTTATATTTGCCACAAGATCCCCAGTAGCTGCATGTTGCCCCCCACCCTCCCTCCTCAGGACACTGCAGGCAATAATAGGTCAGTGGCATTAATATTTCTTTATCAGAAGTTAATTGCCTCTGTGATAATCAGTGTGGATTGGCCTGTCTACATCGAGTGTGTTCATACCATTCCTTTCAAAGAGTACATTATTCCTCCACTTCTGCCTGCACACAATAGCGTGACATCACTGCAGCCAAAATCAGCAAGAAGAATACCACGGCCATCGGTCCTCCCTGTCTCACCTGACACTGCTTAATATTGTCATTTTTATATGACCAGCATCTAGGAGCCCAGTAATAACCTTTTCTACGGCTGGAGATAAATGCAGTGTAAAAATGAATGAAAAGGAAGATCAGGGAAAAAGCCCTTTCTGACCTGAGGGCTGGTATTTTTCAGCTTTAATGTTCTCTTCTACCTACATCATAACATCAGTGATGAAACTACTCTTTTCCATCTTATTTGAAAACACTAACATGCTATTGGCATTATTTTCCATGAGAAATGATAAGTCACTAGAATTAGGAAGAAAATTGTTTTCCTGTCTGGTGACACGATCTGAGATTTACAAATTTTTCTCTGTTCTGCTGCACAACAAACCCCAAACTCTTCTACAAACCTCATAATAAAAAACAGGGTGATATTTGCTCCAGAAGAGTCAATGATGTGGAGACTTGGCATCTGTCTAACATACAGCAATGTGGACAGCAGGGACCAAACCAAACCCTATTACAGCTCCTGTTAAAGGCATATTATCCACATAACAGTGCCTTTCCTTCTCTTTTCCATCTGGATTTTGACCACGTGTGTGGTCAGCCTGATGCTGACAAAGAGGCTACCTCTCTCTCCACCCCTACCAAAATGCATTTTTCACAAAGCATTTTAGATTTGACTAACCATCACTTTTATACAAATTTTTCTGTGGAATATGATGCAATGTAGCTCTCCAGAGCCAGAGAGCACATGGTTGTTCTGGAAAAGGTATCTGATTTCAAGGCCAAGTTATTTTCTCCCAAGGTAAGTATAATTTACACTCTCTCCAGAACCAGTGGAGCTAAGCACATGTTTCAGAAGGGAAAGGGCAAGTTTTATTTAAAGTAACAATGAGGAATATTGCTAAATGCAACGTTTCTTCTAACTGCTCTATGTCTAGTAAAAAAAAGAAAAAAGTAATTGTGTTTAAGTTTATAAGACGGAAGACCTTTCCCAATTTATTTTTTTAAAGATATATATTATTTGGGGTTGTTTTTTTCTGCCACACACCATCAAACAGAGTTATATCACTGTTTTTAAATACATGTAGTGTCTTTCAAACTGCCCTGGATTATTCAGATGCTTGAAGATGAATGTGCCAAAAGATAGAAGTGCCAAAGCACTTTCCTGAAATAAGATTTATCACTTTGGGAAAGGGAAAAGCTTCATAGCAGTCAAGTGGTGATGTTGCCAGGTTCTTCCCTGAGGTGCCATATGCAGCCTGGGGAGAAAGACGGGCTCTCTCGCAGCTTCTGTACTGGAGGCATCTATTTATGGAAAGAGATGCTGGGAGTCATGGGAAATTCCGTACTGGTAGTCCTGGGAAACTAATTCCTAGTTTTGGTTTCTGGATTACTCTTATAGAGTTATGTTATATATGATACACTTGGTCTTGTCTTACAAATGCTGTTTCTCTTATCTCTGCTAATTATAATAAAACAGAATATACTCACTTTTTGTATCTGATTACGCAACTCTCACATTTCTGGGACTAATGCTTCTTAACTTCTGTTGCAAAACACTGAAGAATAGATAAAATGAGTACAAACATTGTTTTTCTGTAAGTGCTGGGACATTCAACATCCTGTCCAACAGTATGTATGTTCTAAAATTCTTCTTTTAGGCATAAGCCCAGAAGGCTAACCATATCCTGGGCTGCATCAAAAGAAGCATGGCCACTAGGGTGAGGGAGGTGACCTGCCCCTCTGCTCTGCGCTGGTGAGACCTCAGCTGGGGTACTGCATCCAGATGTGGAGTCTTCAGTAGAGGAGAGACATGGACCTGTTGGAGCATGTCCAGAGGATGGCCACGAGCATGATCCATGGGATGGAGCACCTCTCCTATGAGGACAGGCTGAGAGAGCTGAGGATGTTCAGCCTGGAGAAGAGAAGGCTCCACGTGCACCTGAGAGTGGCCTTTCAATATCTAAAGGGGAGCTACAGGAAAGAAGGGGACAGACTCTTTAGCAGGGTCTGTGATGACAGAACAAGGGGAAATGGTTTCAAGCTCAGAGAGGGTGGATTTAGGTTAGATATAAGGAAAAAATCTTTTACAGTGAGGGTGGTGAGGCACTGGAACAGGTTGCCCAGTGAGGTGGTTGATGCCCCGTCCTTGGAGACTTTCAAGGCGAGGTTGGATAAAGCCCTTAGCAACCTGATCTAGCTGTGGTGTCCCCATTTCACTGCAGGGTATTTGGACTAGATGGCCTTCAGAGGTCCCTTCCAACTCTAAGGATTCTATGATTCTGTGAATCTACAATGTGGGCCAAAGCCTTCAGCTGTCAACTGCTGAACTCAGTAAATACATTCTCATTGCCAGCAATAATTTGCTATACATGTGCTTCCTCAATTAAACCACGTCATCAGATGCATCCCCACCCCTGACATCTCACATGAAAAAGAGGTCCACCAGGTATAGAGAAAAGCTGAGAAAAGTGGAAGCACACTTCAGAATGGCACTGCTGCTTATAAATGTTTTCTATGCTTAGTTCTTCTCATTTATTTAAATTGAAGTTGAAATTAAGACTTGCTCTTTGAGCCCTAGACACTATCCAAATGATCACTGTACAGAGGTCAACAACACTGTGCATGTATGTCTATCTGAGCTCTGAATTACTATGCTTTAGTCAAACTCTGGAAGAATAAAAACCAGCAATATTGTTGTAAAGCTTTCTGAACCAGCTTTAAAGCCAAGAATTCTGAAGGAGGAGAGCTGAAATAGAGCGAAAGAACAGGCTGCTGTGGGAAATATTTAAGACCGCCTTGGTAAAAAACTGCCCTGATGCTGCCAAACACCATTCTTTGAAGACTGCAAGCCATGAATGAGCTGTAGATTTCCTCTCGTTTTCTAACTAAAAAGCACAAGCAAAGTTGTCCTATTCAAACATGTGTTGTAAAGCTGTATTTGAAATAAAAAGGAATTGAAACAAAGGTATTCAAAAATTTTATCATCGTACTTATCCTGCAACTGTAGGGAACTCATACCCTGAATAAGCAGAAATTAGCGTTTCAGGTACCAGCAGCTGCGTAACCATAGCAGAGAACTATGTCTCAGCATATTTTCTTATGGCTAGACTGCAGCAATACCGTCATCACTTGATTTTGTCCCACCTGTTCCTCACTGCTTCTGAATTTCTTGGTCTTCTGCTAACAGGACTATGCTATAAAATCCTGGGGTTATTGTAACTGAATGGAGGAAAGCATTAATGCTTTGACTTTGTTTAAAATCCTCGAGTCATTCTGTGACTACGTAAGAACGTGGGCAAGCTGTCATTTTAATGAATGAGTGAAAAGACGATAATGTGTGTTGCTGGGTTTATAATGTTTCCACAGTAGTAGTCTGTTGCAGTTTGTCTACAGGCACCTTACCTTTGCACGGATACGCATAAAATTTATCTCCTTCTTAAAGAAGCTTCCCTGTGACCTTCTGTGTGTGGTACATCTCTTACCCTCCCCCACCAAAGAGCACTACTGGTGGCCCTGCTGGAAGCTGTGCAGATGTTTCTACCACATTATTGAAGCTTTATATTTGCGAAAGTCTTCTTAGAGCAGATGTTCTTTCTGTGTGTATACCCCATACTTCCCACTGCAAACACTTTTACTACACAAACAGCAGATTGTCTTGCTTCTGTTGTTCGGCTCAAAAGAGAGAAAATGCCTCATTCTAATGATGCTGGCTTTCTTTCCAGAGTGCTTAATGTCTTCCCTTCCCTCCTCCCTGGCCCTGCTCTCTGCAGGTGTTTTGTCACTATTCCTTAGGCTCTCTATCACTTATCTTTCCCTCTACAGGGTCTCCCTCTTCCTGAATCTCCTTTACTGCTCTCACTCTCACTTTAAGTCCCCTCTGCTGTGTCCTCCTACTTTTATAAAAGCTGCTGTGCCTTCTTTAGCTCTCCTAAGTCAGGAGCTAATTCAGTGGATTTAAATGAGAATGACTTTTCTTGGGTAAGGCTCAGTATAGATCAGTGAATATAATTCCCACAAATTGTAGAATAGGAGGCAATATTCCAACATTGATAGCTCAGAGCTGATAGTAGGCAAATACATCTCTTGTTTTCACTGAGACAAAAGGATTTTTGGCAAGTTTGTGCTGGCTGGATGTTGTAAAAACATTATTCGACCACTCTCCAACCCCAATTTGTAGTCAAAACCCAAATTTGGAAATAGTGTAATATATATAGTGTCCTGTAAAATTATGTCTGGCCTCTTTAAGAGTGATTTTGATTACTTTCAGAGGATAAATTTTCTCCATGACAATTTCTGATTAAAAACTATTTGTTCCTGCACTTTTAACTTCTCTTCCTTTTCATAGAATATTTTTTGGTAATATAAACAGCAGTAAAAACACAAATGCCATGGCAATTAAAAATAATATTTGTCACTGAGTAGTAATGTATCACAAATAAGAAATGGTATGAAGCTCTCTGCTGCCACAGCTAGCATGCCTTGGATGCTTCAGCTGGATTATTTAGAAGTAACAGACCTGCACAGTACAGATGTGACAGCATGCTGAGACCAGTTTCTTTGAAGCCTCAAAGTCAGGGAAGCTGCCACTCTTGTGCTCTGCAGTCTCCTGAAACAAACACTCCACCAGACTCCCAATATCTATGTTAAAGATCTGACCCTTTGTTCCCTTACCATTCTTTCCTCCTTGGAATCCTTTAAAATCACGTTACCTCTAGCTTTTCAGTTGACTGTACTGTGCCATTTTGCTCACATGATTGCCCCTGAATCCTCCAACTTCTCTCTTACCCATTACACAGATGGACTGAACAGCTATTTGTCCAGCCCTGTTCCAGCTTCACAGATTCAGTATTAGATGGCTGGCACCTACTATGTGGGCAGGCTTTGCAGCTTTTGCAGCTAAAAGCTGTACTTATTAATGGCAGTCGTAGAACCTAAAAAGAAGCTTCGGTTTCACTGACTGTAAAATAAGATTATGGCCACTTTGGATAAAAGAATGAAATTATTGTAGGTTGAAGCCACAGCTCAGGGTTTCATGAAAAGCTCAGCGATCCTCTCCTTTGCGCTTCTTTAAGCACTGTAGAATACATCATCAATCTGTATTTATTTGGAAATCACTGATTTCTATATCTGGTAGTCTTTGAAACTTTGTAGAGCTGTTCACAATTACTTTGCAATCTTGAAGCAAATAAGTTTTTTTTCTAATTTTCAGTCTTTTTTCTTGTTCATAGGTGAAATCTGCCCATTCTTTAAAAGTAGCTATATACCAGAGAAATAGTAATAAAGCCTAGCTGTAAAATTTTCTCTCTCAGAATATATAAACTATCTCTATTACCTCTTATTAATGCATTACAAATACAATCCACACTGCACCTATCTACTTTAACATTATGGCATTGTAAAATGTGCACGGCCATTTAAAAGGCCTCATATTCAAAAAGTCTCTGTTTCAATCTTATCAGTTGTTGGTATTTTATCATAAATATATTGCTTTTGATGCTTTTCCTCAAAATTCAGAATACAACAACAAGAGAGAGTCTCTGTGCCTACTGGAATTGTGAGTAAATATTTTATGTGAGAAATTAGAAGACATACATACAAAGCCACAAAGATGAAAATGTTATTGCTGTTTTTCTTTCTTTCTTTTTTAGTCACATGATTTGTAATTTAACTGTTTGAGTTTTTCTGACAAGATTGGCTAATGAGGTTTTGGATTTTTTGAAGCTGTTGAGGCTGATGGCAGTGTCTTAGCTAAAGTTATCAGCACTATGTTGTAATGCCCCAAGAAGTCATGCAACTTATTCCAAAGGCAGAATGAATCTGGAAAATAGCTCAGAATAGCTCTGAGCACCATTTAATCTAGCACTCCCTTGAGTGAATCATTAGCAGTAGTTAAAAATTCTTTTGAAAAGTAGTAGTTGGAAAGAGAGTGGGTGAAAATTGAGGAAAAATGGATTTCTACTGCTGTCCTCTCTGTTCCATGCCCATCCACCTCACTGGTATCTACCTGCTCATTTTCCTTCCAAGATTTGCTATGCCAGCTGCTGGGCTGAGGACCAACATGTGGGTGCAGGGTCTTGGTTTCTACTCAGATTGATGATGGCTTGATATGTTTCTCCATGCTGATATTACCAACATAATACAGGTTCCCCACAGTGTACAGCAGTTCTACTGAGCTACACCGATTATAGAGATTTTTGAATGTGAAAATTAGTCTTTGGCAAATCAGAATTACTTGCTAGCTGCTGGAGGGACTCAGGTAAATGCAATGACATCTCATGAGGGGGTCATCATGTTACTATTTAGATATTACTGCTGAATACTCAGCCCTCCAGTTAGATCTTACCACTTGATATCATTTAAGAGAGAAGAGGAAATTGACTTTAAATTTATTCTCCCCAATAAGTATAAAAAAAAATCAGATGCCACAAGTTTGATAGTTGACTGTACTAGTATTTAAATAGTAATCATATTTCACTGAGTGTAAAGGAAGCCCCATGTAACTCAAACATACCTTTGAGTTAGGGTGATGCTCTGAAGCATGATGTTCACCACCAGACTGTTGCTTATGTCACCAACATTACAAAGGTTTTTATGACTTCTTCAGAAAAATATGTTTTTATGGATATATGCTAAGGACAGTGCACAAGATCTCACATTTTCTTAGAACATGTTTCTTCTCAGCTATACTCACCCATCGTCTCAGTTCTGTCAGCCAGAAGAGAATGAGCCCTAACTCTGGCATAGTGCTTCTATTTCTCTGAGACTGCTGTTTTCACGTTTCTCAGAGTGAGGACAGTGAACAAAGTTGCATTCACTGTCTGCTGCATCCACATTAAACTAGAGAAAACCATTTGCTTAAGTGAAACAAAACTGAATTCACACAATAAAAAAAAAACAAAACTGAGAGCAGAATCTGGTACACAACAAGAGTTTTAATTTGTTGCAATGCTATAATGGCATTGATGAATTTGAAATTTTCTTCAGTATGTAAGGCAGTGATACTGAGCAGTTAAAGTTCTGAAAAGACATCATGAACCATATAAAATTACACAACTTAGTCCCTGGTTTTTGAACACACAACATGAAGACAATACATATACTGGCATACTAGTACAAGAAAGTGCTGTGTACTTTCAATAGCATTGTGCTTAATTTGCTTACTGATTTAGGAGAATTTAAGCCTTGGGGGGCAGAAGAGACTCTACAAGGAGCTACCCACTCTAGGAAACTGTTTTATCTGGATGAAGACTTTTTTTTTGAGCTCTCATTTTTTTTTCTTTTAAGTGAGAAGGATATGGAACAGCTGCCTAAAGCAGAAATTCTACAAAACTCATTAGCCATAGTAAAATTAAATTAGTGCTCTCCAGATAATCATAAGTTATTATCTATGAATCTTAGTACAACAGTGCTCTACATCTCTTTTCCTCTCACACATTATTTCTGCCTTTGGTCTTCTGTTTGGTGCCTTCTTGAAAGTATTGGATAAATCACCGCTTAAGCATGATCCCTTCAAAAAAGACTGGGAAATTTGGTGGGGATTTTTGGTGTAGTTATTTTTTGTTTGTTTGTTTGCTTGTTTGTTTTCCAGTTGCACAAAATTTTCAAGTCCTCTGATGAAACAGGAGACCCAATTCTCCAGTGTCTTCTATTTCATCCAGTCATTTACATCAGCACACAGAGGCTCCGGTCCTTGCCTACAGTCAAGGCATTCAGAGCGCAGCTGTGCAGGGAAACTGCTGAACTGCTCCTGAGGCACATTTGTGAGCTACGCAATTATGGTGAGTGCCAATTTCAGGGGACCAAATGATCCACAGAGCAGAAATGGCAGCCACGGCTCAGCAGAACACTGAGAAGTATTATTTCTCTTCCCTTTTCTAAACTCACGTTGCTTTTATTGGCAGGAATTGCAAATTGTTCAGCTCAATATGGCAGTGGCTGGGTAAAGTTTAATGGTCTTTTTAGTAGGTCAGACCAATGAACTCAGTGCCTTATCACTGATCTCATGGCCTCCAGTTCTCTGAGACTTCTGATATCTCCATTGCTCTCGGTGCAGCAGAACTGATGCTTCAAGGTCCTCCACTAATAAACTGCAGGAGAATCTTTACGTGAGAGGATGGTTGAGAAAGTGCTGAAGGATCTGCATAGTTGCATTCTTTGGCTTCATTGGCCATGCCATGCTTTGGTAAAGCGAGCAGTCTATGACACTGCATGAAGGCAGCATCTGACCCCTAGCCTTTAGTGCAATTTGAGGCAGCTTGCTCAGCCAGAAGCACAACACTTCGAAAGTAAATGCTTTGTATATGATCAGAGAGGCAACTGGATGCAGCACTTGAGTTAGAGCCTGAAATTAACTCTGCCATACAGATGCATTCCCAAATCCTTTCTCTCATTTCCGCCATTTGTTTAATCAGACTTGCACTAAAAGCCAATCAACATTTTCTCAATCAAAGTGTTTTTACTCATATTTTAAATTTAAAATGGCTTTTCATTAAAAGTTCCTTGGATTAATTTTCTGCTACTTGAACAAAGAGCTGAAAGGAAAATTTGTTTTTTAAGATATTGAGTTAGGAAGCCCCATCCAATTCCTGCCTAGCAACAGCTGAGCATCTAGAGGCAACCTCACAACATACACTTTGATCATTTTGAAACCAAAATGAACAGCTTTCATAGAAAATAGAATGAACTATTGTCAGTCATGGGAACAGAGAAGTAAATGTAGAGGATACTTTCAAGGAAAATCTCGTGGAAAAAAATAATAAAAATAATCAAATTAATCTTTTATCACTTTTTCCCTTTGTAAAGTGTTGATTGATTAAAACTAAAATTGCGGGGTAAAATTAATTTTGACAAATCTTAGTGATTATCATTTTAAAATATTTTCAAGGTTTTTATTTTATTTTATTTTACTGGGGATCAGGTCAGGAAAAATATCTCAAAACTCTTATTTGCCACTGCCAGCTCAGCTTTGTGCAGATACCGTACAGTCCTGAGAAAAACACAGTAAAGAATAACAACACATATGTGTAAGTTGATCTGAAAACAGTTTTTATATCTCTTTCACTACACTTCTCTGTGACACTGTGAGAGTAAAACACTCTCCCAATATCAAACAAATGTATTAATTAACTAATGGAGGCAACTTCCATCCACAAAAAGATGGCACAAAATGAGATAATGGCAGCAGGTACCTTCTGTGGAAAGATTTACCACAAACCCCTGTTAGCAACCAACTCATAGGCTAGATGAATGCCTCTATGAAGCAGAGATGCTTTTCAAACCAATATTTGGAGGCAGTGGTTACTGGAGAGATCCTTGTGAAAGCTCTTGAGGAGTAAAGTAAGTTTCTTCACAAAAACGAAGGAAGGAGTTGTCCCATCTCTTTACCTCTCCTTGAGAATCATTGCATCTGTGTCAAGTAACATCCCTGGAGTTGACCATCTTAACGCTAAAGAACATATTTTAGTCTAGATCGCAACAAATCAAAATGGAGGATTCCTTTTTATTGTTTTAGTTTCCCAGAGAAAGGGCCTCTGTACATAATCTCTGCTTTTTTCTCACTTTAAGTCTGCAAAGACAGAGCTGTATGGTGTAATGCAATAAACATAGTACATCACTGGAAAGCCATAGTTCCCAACTTTTGTTTGATGCAAATCATGTTGCTCACATGACTTTCTGATATTGATTGTGGATACACTAAATTAACAGGTTAAAACCAAGGCCAACAGAGATACCAAACCTGTCCACAACATGCAAAAGTTGCTCAGCATTGTTCCTCCTGGGACCACTGTTCTAGAGTAATGTGCAAATATTCTCAGCAAATTATAGCTTAAATATCAGTTTGTTTGCCAAGTGATTCTCCCAACTCCGTGCTCACAGCTATGAGAAAACAATTTATTTATTAATTGTTATCTGTAATATGGGAAAACAAATGGCTTTGTTCCCACTCAGTCAACTCCGCTATCTGCATATGTGCATTCCAGAAACACAGGCCTTACCACTAGCCTAGAGAGGCCTTTTTTTCCCTGGGATCTTTTGTTAAAACATTAGTAGCACATTACTGCTTAGCAGGTGCACAATCCCCATAGCCAAATATTACTTGTTAACCATGCTGTGATGTTATGTGGCCATAAATGTCTAGGTATGAATCACATGCTTTGATTTGTAACCAAAATGTGATTTATGCCCTTGATTTTTAAGACTACGTGTTAAACTAACAAAGAAGACTGAAGGAATTACCTTTACTCAGGCAGCCGAATCACTGTTCCACAGAGTGGACAAAGCTGTCAGCAGAGATGGAAGTCCTGGAAGAGCAATGGGAATCAGCCATGTCAGCAGTGGAGGAGGGAAGGCAAAATGAAACCATCTTTGAAAAATTCAATCTAATTATTTCCCGAACTACGGGAAGAGGTATAAGGACAGTTCACAACAGGGTCCTGAGAGGGATTAGAAAACAAGTAAGCGGCCCTCAAGCCCCAATCTCCTTTTAAGGTCAAGGTCAGAGGTGTCCTTTTAGAAGTGCAGGTCTTCCATTCTATTCAGAGCAGGATGTGTTAACAGTATAGCTGTCTGCTGGTACTCATGTACTAGTTTATATATGATCCCTAGTGGGGACACAGAGTAGTCTGGCAGAAAGTTTGTAGTCCAGTTACACCAAGACTTTCTGCAGTGATATTTATTCTTTTAAAAACACTCTGTGCTACCACTGGGGTTGACATTAGAAACACTCATGTCGTTGCTATACCACCCAATAAAGTGGTGACTCCTTAACACTTTTGAGCCACTTAGCTATGATGATGAAAACAGGCAATGTAGATAAACCTTTGAGCACCGCACCTCATTTGTGACACAGAGACATGTGAGAAGAGTGTAAGCAAAGCTTCAGTGAAGACAAAGGGGAAAGTTCATGGAAGGATGTTAGGTCATTACACATCTGTGATTTGATTCTCTTCTGTTACTTCAGGAGAAAATCCCAGATGATGTATCCTGTACCAAAGCTTAGGAATGGTTGAGACAGCCCACACAGGTTGTTGCAAAATCCTCTCCTCTTCAGTGCTTCACTTGAACGTCCTAATTTACTGTTTGCCCTAAGGACTGTTGTTGTCAAGGTCACTGGAGAAAACGGGTGAAATCAGTGCTTGCATCCCAGTTGAGAATTCAACTGGCAGCTGAGCCCCAAAACAAGAGAGGATAAAACTTAGGATTATAGCCCAAAAAGAAATCTTGGAGTCAATGTACTCTGAAACACCTGAAACAGAATGAAAGTGCCTCTTGGCTCTCACAGAGCTATCCAAAGGCTGAACTCCATTCCACTGCGTAAAGGCTCCCACTTTTCCAAAGGTGTCATTGTGCACTATTATTTTCCTCCTCTTCCCCTAGTACTCAGTGTCCTGTTTACTGGTACCTGTTGTATCTTCACCTTAATTTCATAATGACATGCCTAGCTTTCACATAAAAGGCAGACATGCTGCTGCTGGCCTGACGCTATGCAGTAGAAGGCATGGCAACACATGCACAAGATATGTTATATTCTTCAGCCTTGACTTCTACCTTCCTCACTGTGACATTCACTCTCTCCCATAATTTCCAAGTCCAGATAAGCAAAACACAACAATCAATTATGGTCTATCATTTTTTTTTTTTTTGCCTGTGACCTCCTTTTAGCATATGCGTTGCTTCCTATTAGCTAATGCCACACAATTAATTTCTTCTTGATATTTTTTTTTGTGTTCAACAAGTGGTTATACTTGTGGCCAACCCATCTTTTCAGTGTAAACCTTCCCGCTCTAACATGAGAATGAAATCACTACAGATCTATTATTTCTCGGAACAAGGTATTTCAATTTGCATAAAATATTCTGCACTTGACACAGTGCCAGGAAGAAACACCTAATGTCCATTCCTCATTGCATTCCTGCCATGGCCTTAGGAACAGGAGGAATCACCATGTTAGTCTCACACCTATTACTTCTGAGTTCCTCACTTTTTAGTCCCATCTCTGATTTACACTCCCATGACTCTTTGAGAGCCCTGTCAAGGCAGTGACCAAGATAATGGACAAAAGGGAATTTCTTACATGATGTAATTTCACATTAAACATGATGGTTCACAGGTTGTAATAGAAGGTCAACAGCAGATATTATAACCCCTAAATTGGTCGGGAAAAAAAATGGTGATTTGAATCAAAACTTAAATAAAGATCCATATTAGCCAAGGTAGCTGAAGAGAAGTGTCTCCCTGTGTGTCAGTGATACATTCAGTAATAACCCCAAAGGAAGGCAGATCCCATCCTTGCTCATTTTCATTGCACTGGGATTTACTGGCAGGGAATGGCGCTTACACTGTCTTCACATGTACAATATCTCTTTTTACTTTTAAGTCGAACAGCTATATTCCAAATTAAAAAAAATGATATAAATGTCATCAGTCCAATGGGAATGTAGAAAATGTACATCTTGGAGACAGATCAACCTGTTAGGTAAGAAAAGGAGACCAAGAAGAAATTAATTGAATGGATTCACGAGTCCCTCATTTGTTATTAATAAAACACTGAAGAAGAAAGTGTTGATGAGACACAGTCATTCACCTTGCCTCAGTATAACGGCATGTGAAAGGAAAATTCACCCCGCTGCAGACGGCTATCAAGGCCAGATGCACAGCTTTATGTTCTGAGTTATGGATGTTATAATAGATGGCAGACTCAACACTGTGTATGTGTACTTTGCCTAGGGATGAATTTTACACTAAAAAAAAAACAATGAGGCAGATTTGAGAGGAGAAGAGAGCTGATTTAATACAATGTATAGCATGTAGGTACTAATGGACTTTTAGTTATTCCCGAAGATAACTGACCCCATAAAGGATTTTAAATCATTCCTAACATTATTTTCATACACTTCAAAGGCAATCAGTCTTTTAAAGTTATTTCTTTATTTCTTCGTATTGCAGAGCTGTATGCATCTTAGAATATTACACAATTACATATGCATACTACCTTCTGCTTTCATGGACAAAAGTGCCCTGAGGTAGTGACAATGGTTTTAGCCTTTCCTTTTTCAGAAGTTAAATGTCTTCTGAGTCAGCTCTTAGTACTTCTTTTTATGTTCTTTGTGCTTTATAGATATATTCTGGTACTTCTAGCACTCTAGCTGATTTTTTTATCCATAACCTAACCAAAATGAATTTGTTTTTAACCATTGCATAGTGTAGTCAGTCTGCTCCTACACAATGGTGTCCACCCACAACGTCTGCTGCGATCCATTTTCTGGGGAGGAAAAAAAAAAATGGAAAACATATAATTTATTGTTTTGTTAAAAAGTACTTTGGTTACTTGAAACTGCCACAGGGTGAAATCCACTCTTGAACACTTGGCCAGCACAATGCCTAGGAAGTGCTAAAGTTCATTTTGAGGATATAATTGCGACTGAAGTGGTTGCATGGGACTGGTGCTAGTAGCCTGTGCTGGAGAAAAGTTGACCATGTGTGATCGCTTCAGGAAATAACACAGGATTTTGATTTTCACCCAACTTTCAGCAACTATGTTAATAATTCTACTGGGCCCTTGCAGTCATGCTAGCACTTAGGACTGCTTTACTTTTTAAGTGATCACAGAGGAGTAGGTTACGGCAGAGGCTCAAGTTATCAAAAATACCTCCTAATAATTTTAGGGTCATGACTGTTCAAAAGGAAACAAACCCTCGAGGCAATATTAGAGAAAGGAAACAAGGGCTAGATTCACATAATCCACTTCTACTTAGACTTTAAAAACTACTCTGCTTTTTGCCTTTTCTGGAAATTAGATCTTCCAAATATCCCCATACTGGAATGTACTATGACTGGTTAGGACCAAGCCTGCTAGCTTAGTAGAGTACTTTTGTACTTAGTGAGTAAGTCCTGGCAGTGTTAAGTTGAAAAGGTAGAAAAAGAAGGGGGAGGGAGAGATTTTTTTTCCAGCATGGAAAAACCTCAGAAGCTTCACTGCATCTGTTTACTGCTTTATTCCTGAATTTCTGAAACATTGGCAGATTTAAAGAAGGGCCAGATAGTATTGGAAGAGATCCTGAATAGTCAGTACGAGTTTAGTGAGATCAGTCAGCCCACAAAGCCTTGCCAGAGTCACTCCTCCCTCAGAAATTTTTGAATCTATATTTAAACATCCTTGATCTGGCCACAAGAGACATGATAAGGCTGACAGCAAGGAAAAAGGGGCAAGGAGGAAATTAGGGCTTCCAACAGAAGGGAGGGTGGGACAGTACTTCTAGAAAATCTGCGCTCTTTGGACATAATTGTCTGGCAGTGTGTAGGTATTACTAAAACCCAGGATTATTTCCAACACTACATCATCATATGCACTACTGCTGCCTGCCAGTGTGTTAGTAGTAAATCTGAAGAGCCAGGAAAATAAGTGGAGCCTGTCTGCCTGCAATGAGGGTCTGGCCTCCACTCTGCAGCAGTCAATGCCTTTCTCAGAGAATTAAATTATCTGCTAAATATCTGAAATATTCCTGAGAGAATAAATGCTTTTTGCTTAATTTCTGGGGGTGGAAGGTGTGAAAAAGCTGTGATTTGAAGAGGAGAACAACTGGATGTGTAAACAGAGGGTAAAGCACTCTTGTAAATGCGGGGCCTGCTTGGCACTATCGTGCTGGCTTCACCAGCAGTCAACCCTAGCCTGGCAATGGAGCTTGTTTCGTGCTTTTTCTTCTTCCCAGTCATAATAAAACTGCTATATGAATTGGTAGCAGCTCTTCCACGTGATTCTGCCTGGGATATCACACACCACATTCAGATCTCAGGGGTGGGAAAACTCATTCTCCCCGCTCAGCCTTAGAGAGAGTTGCCCATAGGAAGGGTGCTTAAGAAGAGGATGAAGAAACATACAGACGTCAAATCTGTTTGGTTGGATTTTTTTGGTAAAGAGACAAGAGATCCACCAGCTTTTGAAGTCTAGCTTATGAGCAGGTAACTACTTTCCAATTTTTAGTGAGACATTTTGCCATGTGATCACAAGTTCTCCAGGTGGAAAGACAGACTGGGATAAGCCTAACCCAAAAAAAGTCTCCTCTTGGCATTTCATCTGAAGTTTTGGGATAAACTGCTAATCCAGCTTTGGAAAAAAAAGTTAATCCTTTTGATTTTCTTTTTTAGTGATCCTTGTTCTTCTGTTTTCCAGCTGAGGCTAGAAGTTGGAGTCTCAAAATATGACAATTACTGTTTTTAGCACAATAAATCCAAGTGGTGAGAGGAATTCTTTCAAAGAGAAATCCTTATACATGTTAATATTTATTAATATACAGTGGGTGTAAACTACTACTATGATGAGAAAGAAAAGAAGTTCACTAGAATTCTTTTGGGGCTATTCTACAGGACAAGTGAACATGGATTTTTGTACGCCCATACAGCATGCTGTAAGATACAGCTTCAGGCGAAAGTCAGTTGACAGAAACTAGGTCTAGCTTACAGTGAAGCAGAGGAAGTCTGCATCTGGAGGTCAGTTCCACTCACTGATTCTGGAAGAATGGAGAGTACTGCACTTGCCTCCCTCTTTCATGCTCCACCATGCTCCACCTCATAGAGTGAAATTATTCAGGTTTTATAGACATGAAGTGGATTTTCCCCTCTTTGAACATCTGCTAGCACGAGGGTTTTCACTAAGATATTATTTTAATCTGGAGCCATATTGTGCCATCAGTTTTAATCACAGTTTCCCATTGATCCCAGTGGGGAGTTTTGTTTTAAAATCAGTGTCACAATATTGTCCTTGCTCAATGCAGCCGGAAGCATTAAGGTAGGTACTGATGAGTGTTTGGAATTGGACACTGACTGCCATTATAGAAACAATTTGACACAACATCAAGCTCTATAAAATATTGGATGTAGGTTCTGATAGCTCTGCAGATGCCATACTGACCATCCCGGTGATTATAATTCAGACTGATGCACCAGAAGGCTGTGCTGCCATTCAGCAAGACCTGGACAGGCTGGAGAAATGGAGAGAGGAACCTGATGAGGTTCAACAAGGGCAAGTGCAGAGTCCTACACCTGAGGAGGAATAACCGCACAAATTAGTACAGGTTAGGTGGTGACCTGCTGGAGAGGAGCTCTGCAGAGAAGGACCTGGGTGTCCTGGTGGACAGCAGGTTGGCAATGAGTCAGTAATGTGCCCTTATGGCCTAGAAGGCCAATGGTATCCTGTCTGTCATTCAGTATGTTTCCCAATATTCAGACTGGAATGTTCTTCCAGAAGCACGTGACCTCTCTGCCAGTTTCCAGGCTGAATCTGTTCCCATTCCTTTACTTTTATTTGTACACTAAAATCATCCTTCAACCTAAACAGCTTTTCTCCTGCATTGATGTTTCTCTTCACTGACTCTTAAACATGGGAGACCACAATTGCATGCAAGTCTCTGGAAGAAGTCTCACCAGCACCATGAAAGTTATCTATCTCCATAATCCTATGAAAGCTTTTCGCATAATACATGCAGGGACTTTACCACTGTAATTGGGGGG
>JACDJE010000167.1:2785596-2874632 GCA_016647715.1 Pavo muticus | reverse complement strand
AAAAAAAAAAAAAAAAAAGAAAACATTTTTCAATGACAGCACTTTTATTGAAAAGCTCCTTATCATCTTTGATGAGCAAGTTGCATCATCAAGGTTGCCTCCTGCAGAGAGGAAGGTAGAGGATCAGCACATTTCATATGTATGAACTGAAACTAAGCTTCCAGCCACATATTATTCTGCTCTCTGGAACTCTTTCATTCCTTGCTGGCCTCCACGAGAAGATCCACTAAAATCATTGGCTTTAGCAGAAGCCAGGGAAACTCTCACTATTCTTTGTGCCAGATTTCACTATGTTAACTCAAGCTGGCGGACCCTTCTCTAGACAAAGCCCTGTTGATTTTAAAGGCTTGGTCCCTCTCCTAGCCTCCTCATGTGCGACAGCCCTGGATCTACTTCAGCTGGCCAGTTTTCCTGTCTGGTATATGCAAGAGGATAGACTATGGCCTTGCGTGCTCCTCTCCCCATCTGAGATTGCTTTCTTCCCAAGAACAGTTCTGCCTGGCTCTCACATAAACAAGCCTGCAGTTGCTCTGAGAATGCCTGGCCACTGTAACTATTTTTGTTTTCTGTTTATGGTACTTGTTGAAAATGTTATTACTAAATCCTCATTCACTTCTGCAGCCCACAAACTTGATGATAGCACTAACACTTTCCAGTTTAATACATTTTCAGCCTGAACAGTTTCTCTATAGAGAAAAAGACTCTCGCAACCCTTCAAGGATGTGCTTGATGCCTACAACTAATGCTCAGGGGTTAAGACTTCGTGGCAAGCACCTGCCAAGTCAGCTCCCAGTGCTACTTACATAAATATGCTTTTGTTCTTAGAATATGTTACACCAGGTTTCATAAAAGCACCCGTGTACAGCTATAAAAGATTTAAAAGATATAAATAATAACCTCAGAGTCATTTAAAGTTAGGATCAGCAAATTTCAAAGAAGGGATCAACCAACTTTGGTAATTTAACAACTGTTTAAAATACATTAGCAATATCTGGTTTAATCTTATTGTAATTTATAAGCTATGACTTTTTGTAAGAAAAAAGTCACCGTAATATGGTATCGGGAGAAATTAAGTGAAAGCTTACAAGTAAGGTTTTTGAAGGAAAATCCTTTTAGTTTGCACAATTGCTAAAAACACATGAACACACACACAAACAAATGAATGAGTGTAAAAATATCATAGAATCATAGGATCACAGAACCATAGAATATCCGATGTTAGAAGGCACCCACAAGGATCACGGAGCCCAGCTCCTGGCTCCACACAGCACTATCCAAAATCAAACCCTATGTCTGAGAGCGGTGTCCAAACACTCCTTGAACTCCAGTACTTGGGGCCGTGCCCACTGCCCTGTGGGCAGCTTGTACCATGCCCACCGCCCTCTGGTGCAGAACTTTTCCCTAACCCCCAGCTGACCATCCACTGACACAGCTCCATGCCGTATGTGTAAAAGCACTTCAGATAACTGTAGAGGCAGTGTACAAAGAGAAGACATTTAATTTGTCCCTTCCTTTTCTATTCTGTGTAGTGATATCAAGAATGAGGGAACTTAGAATTAGCGCACACACATTTTTAACACTTGAAAAAGAATCTAGTGATCCCATAGTACCTCCAGACAAAAAAAGACAGGTAAGGAAGTGCTTCATTTATTTGCACTTAACGGCTACTTGCATGTGTACTTCATTATATTGTGTCTGAGGGTTCAGCACTTTTTTTCAGCCTTCCTTATAATAAGCTTTATTTCTGCAAAGAGATTGGTGCATGTGACACTTTCTCTACCAGAAGCCCAAGTGAGAGCAGTTCATCTTCCTACAGAACCTGAGCAGAACCAGTTGCTCAGCTCAGACAGAACACGTTAGCATATAAAATACAGTGTAAGGAAGCTTCTGGAAACAAAGCAAGATAACCATACACCAGATGCTTCCCATTGAGGTTAGTTTTCAACCCACTTAGAAACTTAATTTCTCATCAGAAAAGTGATTTAGAACATGATTGTCGGCCCAATGGAGAGCAGAGCTGGCCTTTTGCAGTTGGAGGGACTCATCTGAATCAACAGCTGTGAGCAGAAAAAACATAAGACTGAGGCTGTATGCGAGAGGAACATTTGGGTAGTTCTGACAGGTGCCACACTATCATGTGTTGCATGGCCATATATGCCCAACAGCACCTGGGCAAAGTTCTGTGCCCGGGATCTGTTGCTCAGAACAGGTTTTTCTTGGCATCCTGTTGCCAGTGACAGCCAATGTAGCATGGCTCCCCCAGCTTTGAAAAGTACTTTCATAAATCATGGGAATTCATTTTCCCTGTTGCTCCTCAAAAGCTTCTAGTTTAAAAACAAAAATGGCCTCTTTGCATTAGAACAAAACTAGGATAAACTATTTTAAGCAGTATTGCTGTGCACTGAGGGGTTAAACTAGTATATTCCTCTTGCTTCTTCTCTCTCTCATAACAAAGAATTGAAATCTCAAGTATGTAAGATATTCATGGCAGAAATCATGATCTTTGTTTCCAGTTCTGCTTTAAAAGCTCTTTCCATGCTTGCAGGGCTTTCTATTGGAAAAATAAATAAATAAATAAATAAATGCTGGAGCTGAATCTAGTCTTTCAATATTGCACTTATGACTTAGGCAACCAAACAGAATCCTTAGCATTGGGAACCATGAAATCTAGACCTACTTATGCAGCATGACTTTGAATAACTCATTTTTTTCATCTCTGAGCTCCTTCCCTCCTTTCCCCTTTGTCTGTTCAGACAAAGTTATTTAGAGCAGGGAGACTTTCTTTCCACACCTCATTGTCTCAGTCTCAATTATGGTTGCCAAGTCTTACCACAACAGAAGGTTAATTTGTATTCTGTGGATAAAAAGCAACAAGCAAGTTAATACAAAACTGCCATTATAGAAATGGTCTTGGGGCTGCCCAAGACGAATATCAATACTATTAAGGGAAGGACTTTTTTTGTGTTACATATTTCTCACTAAAAAAAAAAAAAAAAAAAAAAAAAAAAAAAATCCACCTTCATAAAATTCTGCTGAGCTGTATTGCTGCAGCAATATTGAATCATAGAATCATAAAGTCATAGAATCATAGAAGGCTTTGGTTAAAAAGGACCATAGTGATCATCTAGTTTCAACTCCCCTGCTATGTGCAGGGTCGCCAACCTCTAGACTAGGCTGCCCAGAGCCTCGTCCAGCCTGGCCTTGAATGCATCAAGGAATGGGGCATCCACAACCTCCTTGGGCAACTTGTTCCAGTGTGTCACCACCCAATATAAAATATCTTTCCTTTACTTTTAAAAAATTAGACAAAGGGCAGTAAATCTCTCTTATTAACAAAGTAATGAAATATCAACAAGAATAGAAGATAGTGACAAAAGCAATAAAGGGTGGAAAACTAGCAGTGCACTCCTCACGTTTTTTAAATGTACAAATTTGGAAGAGAATATATATTCATGAAAGCAAGATACCAGTAGTTTTGGCTTTTGTGGGCCTTGGTGCATCTCAGCATTGGTCCCTTAAGTTCGAAAGACAAGTTGTGCAGCATAGCTCTGCCAGAGTACTTCAGACCTTATCTGGAAAACTTTTGTAGTTTCAATCCTGAATCTCTCTGGCATAGTCTGCCAACAATACTGGACCATAAGGTAGTTCAGTTATGTGGGCAAACGGACACTTTATTTCACCTATCCTTGTTTGCGAAAATTCAGACATTGCATATTGTATCCCCTTTCAGTGTTTCTGTGAACAGTAAGTTGCTCTACCAGAGGTTCAGTAACAAGACAAAACTTTGCAGCCTGTTATTGATAACATGCCCATACATTAAATATATATATATATTATAAAAGTGGTCCTTTATAAATACACTTTAAAATTCAAGAAAATTCCTTTTCTTTCTGATATTTGGAATAATAGAAATAAAATCTTCTCCAGATGTATTCACAGTCTGAAATGATCGTGAATGTAAGAAAGGACTTAGTTCAGTTTCTAAATGTTGAAGTCTCTTACTTAGAATATGAAGGAGATGTTTCAAAAGGAGTAAGAAACTGAACTTCATCCTTCTCCTCCCACACTGAAAATAAATGTTTTTTACATTTGCCCATATATCACCTGATAATCCTCACAATTTCCAGAGACTACAAAGTGTCCTTTCCCAAATTTAGTAGTTTGTAAGTGAGAAGAAAAAATAGAGAAAGGCAGAATCCAGAGGGACTCCTCCTCTGACTTTTATAAATAGTCTTTTACAAAAGATAATATCTCATGAACAGAAGAAAAAAAAAAAAAGTGATATTATCTCTCTATTTCTGAGCACAGCTTTCTGGTTTTTACATGCCTTTTTACAGAATTTTACATGTCCTTTTCTTGTAAGGGAGAGTTCTCTCAATAAAGAATCTTCCCAAATCTTGCTTGTTTTTCCAATTTGCAAATTATTTTCTGAATCTTTTTCTTTATTTGTAAGGGGAGATGTCACTAATCCTTTTAGTAGTGGGTAGTCACATTTCCCATTAAAAGTAATCATTTCTAAAGAACATAGTTATGAGACAAATATTGACATGATGTTTCAGGTCCATCCTAACAACCTGGAAGATCTCTGCTGTTCATAATAGTGAGAATTTTCTCACTGGAAGTCTTCTCATGCCCCAGTACACCCTTGACATTCAACCGCCACATGGGCGGTTACAGGAAGAAGAACTCAGCTCATTCAAACTTTACATATTCTATTCTCTTAAGCTACATATCTTAAATTTTAATGCTAAGTTGGTGCTATTTTATGTATGATAACTAGAAATGACATAGTTGTTCTTGTCCTTCTACTCCCTCTTCTGGCTCTCCCACTGGGTGGTAGTAGGGAATATACTACTCAGTCAGGAAGATGAAATCAGAGGTAAAATAACCATTCCCAATACGTATCTTGTTTGAGTTCATACATACGCAATTTATTTTTAGTTTGCTTATATTTCATCTATCTAAATATTTTTAAGATGCTTAGATGTTGCCACTGCAGCCTTGTCTCTTTATTTAACCAGAGACTTACATCCATAGTAGTGTTTAAATGTCTTATGGACGTTAGCATGATGCCAGCCACACCACTGGCATTTTGCACTGCCTTACCTGCATGCCTGATTTAGGTTTCAGCTCACTTCAGGAAGCAGAAAGGCTGAGATAAGGCCAGCTCTGAACACAGCATAACCCACGCTAATGGGCATGTGTTACTGGATTTCCTGTGAAACACACAGAGTTTACTCTATGCCAAAACTCCTAAAGACAGCCATACCGTAGCTGCTTAGCACTAAGGAGAGCAGAAGGCAGCAGCTGCTGATATTGCAGGGAGTGTTCCTCTTTTAGGTGTGGAGGTCACATTTGCTGTACCAGTCTTACCATTAGTGAGGGAAAAGAGACCCCAAGGCCCCCTCCATGTGCATATATGCACTCATGTGCACTTCTTATTTGGTCTCTGACTTCACTCCATTCTTTCTCTCTCTCTGGACTATTATTCCTCATCACTGTAGTGGGGAATTTTTTAATTCATTGAGAAGCTTTGACTGTTCACTGCACTAATACCCTTGTTTTACAAATCAAAGGTACAAAACCCATTTTGTCATTAGTTCTGTTGCTTTCCTTGAGACTGTCACTATATAGGACAGGGAAAGATGTGGAGGAATATGATAATGCTGACATTCAACTCCAGGACTGTACTATCTAAAGACAATCTCCAAACATTACTCCAATGATTAATCAGCTGAACATTCGCACCGAAATGTTTGATGTACTGCTCTACTCACCAAAGTCTTTTATTGCATAGTCAAAGGTTATTTGGAATTTATCCCTCCCCACCAAGCAGAGCTCACTCTTATTAGGTAAAATCTCTTTGTTGATCTCTGTTCTCTGGTGACAGCAACAGGACCTGAAGGAATAGCATGGAGCTGTGTTAGGAGAAGGTCAGGTTGGATATCAGGAAAAGGTTCTGCACCAGAGGGTGGTGGGCATGGAACAGGCTGTCCAGGGCAGCGGGCACAGCCCCAAGTGCCAGAGGTCAAGGAGCATTTGGACACTGCTCTCAGACATAGGGTTTGAGTTTTGGGTGGTCCTGTGTGAAGCCAGGATTAGGGCTCGGTGTGAGTCCCTTCCAGCTCGGGATATTCTGTGATTCTATGAAAATTCAGCCTGGAGAGCAGGGAGTCTATACAAAATATATGGAGTGGTTAGATTCAAAAATTACTGACAACTAATTTTGGGACATATGATTAGAGAAGATTCAATCTGTCTATTAAATTAGTACCCCACAATCACTAGCATCTAGTATGCATATAGTCAAGGAGGGTCACAAGAACATCTATTCCTCCTGTCTCAATGTTTCACATATATGAGTGTGTTATAAAACTTCTGAGAAAGGCCAAAAGCAACAGCTATAAAACGCCATAGGAGTGTTGCCATTATGATGGATCTCTATGACAGCAAGAAATTTTCTTTTCTGTTCTTTCTTCAGATGGACAGTTCAAAGCTCAAAAAAGCCTTCTTCCACTAAAATTCAGAATATCTGCTCTCTGTTTCCATGTGAAAGAACTGCCGTATTTTCTCTTAGTTTTTGTTAAGTGTCTCACAGAAAAGCAAGCAAACAAATGAACACATTCTTAATGAAAAAATCTTCATTTTCAAACTATAATTACCAGTTTCCTGTCACCTGACGTTATGAAGACAGACTGCTCTTCTGGGGATCCTAAGCAGGATGATGTTGGCACTAAGTTGCAGTTACCCCCATTTTACCAGAGGCCAGGGAGTACCTCTGAGTTGATCTCAGCAAGGAAGCTAGAAGTACATCTGGCTTTGTGATTTTACACTGTGTTATCTCAAAGGAGTTCTGAATTTTCATATAGCACAGATACAGAAGAACAGGTATTTCACAGTCCAGCTCTCCTTGGCACCCCAAAAGCAACCTCTACCATGCTCTTACTTTGCTCATGCATCTATATTTTCTTCCCAAAGTAGATGGGAACTGCATACCTGGTTCCAGGATGCTGGGCCAGTGCTGAATGCAGTTGTCCCATAGGTTACATTTAGCCAAGAAATCATACAGGGAAACCCACAAAAATGTTGATATTTGAATGAAATACCCTGACAAAGTCTGAAGCTACTTGTTTGTGCAGCTCCTCGCCTCCTTACACTTGCATAATGTTTCAAGATGCAAGTATCCAACATGGCACTTGTTCTTCATTCTTGTGATAAATACTGTGAGACCATAAACCAGTAGGACACTGTTTCAGTGGCTTTATAAATAGCCTAAGTGGTAAAACTAGTCTAGAAAAAGTTCTTAAGTGGCTATCAATCTTCTTCGTTTTCCACAGTGTTGATACTGAAATTCAGTTCAAGATTATGAGAAGAATGGTTGAAGGAGTCCAGCAGATGATTTGGGTTTATTGTCTTCAAGTCACCAGTTCAATTCTTGTTGAAAATAATGGTTTGAAAAACATTATATGAAATGATTTATTTGACTAGTCTTGCTCATTTTCTTATTTGTGAGGCAGTTTACATCACAAAACTATTAGGAAAATCTGTATTAAGTTGCTATACTCATGATAATCTCAGAAGAAATGCTGAAGGCTTAGACAGTCTTTAGCCACCTGGACACTACACCTAGCAAAGGGATAAGACAGTAGCAAAAATGATTCTGTCCTGAGGGCATTTCTTAGGAGTTAGAAAGAGTCAGTAGTTGGATGTACCATGCCAAGTTATCTATCTATCTCCCCTTTTTCTACAAATATGTGGTTTTTCTTTCTTTTTATAAAATGAAAAGTTTTTGACTTTATGGTATTTGAACTGATGTGGTTTAGTGACTTACCATCATGAAATACGAATCTTTATCCTAAATATTAATATGTTAATTCTGGGGCTTATAGACTGTTATTTTTGCAATAACAATTCTGCACTGCTTCACTTTAGCTAAAAAAAACCACCCTGTATTTACTGTTCTCAGTTTTGATATGACATAGGTATTTGAATATTTTGCCCTTTATTCTTTCAGTCTCTCTTCTGTATGTATTATAGTTGCTCATCCACACATTTCCAAGCTTTAAAAATACTTCAGAAAATATGTATAGGGTCGTAGAGCCAAGACAGCTCAGTCTGTTTAGTTAGCAATCTTCACCACAGGGAGAGCTAAGGTACTAAAAGCTAGTAACACAGAGGTTATTTACATGGACAGCTTGCTGGGACCAGGAAAATTGCACTTACTTAGAAGAAAAGTTTGTTTTTCCTAAGGTCTAGCATTAAGTCTCAGTTCTTTTTTTCTTTTTTTCTTTTTTTCTTTTTTTCTTTTTTTCTTTTTTTCTTTTTCTCCCCTTTCCCTTTAAACCCCAGTGGAAAACAGGCTTTTACTGTGAAAGTAATCCAACTAGATATCTTCAAAATCTTAATAGGCAAAGTGGATTGACCTCAGTTCATCTTCATGGAGCTTAGGACAAATTGATCAATTTACTTCCTAAATAATTACCATTTGAATGTTGATTTTACCTACCTAAGATTAGCACATTAAAAAGCCTGTATTCAGAAATGCTAATGCAGTGCAGTTCTACACACACACACACATACACATGCAACTCAGAAGAAACCCAGTATATTCTTTATATAGACAAGTTTCAACTGATTCTGGATAATGAGGATTTACTTATTCTTTTGTTGAGAAATGAAAAAAAAACCAACAGAAATAAAACAGAGAAATGGATATGGTTAGAGCTGTGGAGGGAGAGACTTTATTTAGCATTCAGATTTTTGAGGCTAGGCATTAAGATTCTATGGATGAAACAACTCAAAACCAAACTTTATTTAAAACAAGCCCATGGAAGAAAGATTGCAAGAAATGATTCATGTGTCAGAGAAGGAATCTGTAACAGGAAAATTAGAACACCATCTAATTATTTCATAAAGGTTATAAGGTGAGAAGTAAGACTACAACAGAATATATCAATAGAGCAATAACTTTGGAAGCTTACTTGTCATAAATGGCATTGCTTGGTTATCCAAAGGAGTCAAGCATTCAGGCAGGGTAAACTCCTATATGTGTAAAAGTTCATTTCACTGAATGTTCGGCTGACTTAACTGAAATGTTCAGAGTGTTCCATCTGGATGAAGGATCAGCGGTCCAGATGCTTATTCTTACCCAGGTAGGCTCCAGCCCCATAATCACCCATCCCAGTGGGCATTTTCTTCACTGTGAAAAGCCTTCTTTGCTGCAGTTGGTGATAGCAGATTTCTCTCAGCATCTTAAGTGAAGAATAGCAGAAAAGTTTCTCTGGTTTGGCATGAGCTAGAATATATTTCCTCTGAATGTGCAACAAACTAGGAAAGTTAACAAATATATATCTCAATTTAATGAGGATACTCTTTTTTTCTCTTCTGCGTGCCTGTCTCAGTTTCTACTTTTTCTCTTGGTATGAAAAGTTTCCCATTTTTCTTTGCAACATTCTGCATTCCGATTCCTTTCCATGTATGTTACCAACAAACAAATGTTGTTTATATTTCCCTATTCATCATTTCTTGGCATTTGTCTCCCTCAAAATTCTCCAGGACAACTTCGATATCAGTTGCTTTTTCTGCACTGCTTCTCATAAGAAAACTTAAGTATTTCTGTGCTTCTTTATAAAACTTTGTGAGTTCAGATTGCAGTATATCACCCTAAAGCCAGTTTTGTCACTTTCTAGAACAAATATGAGTTCTGAGAAGACCATCAAAATCAGTGTAATCTGGTGAACTCTTTATAGAATCGGTCTCTGCAGTATGGGTTTTTAACTATCTTTTATCCTGATTTTTTTTTAAATTCCTGCAGACAGATCACAGGGAAGATTGCTGAACTTGTCATGAAAGCTGTGGATAAGTTATATTTCCATCTATAGTCACTCGACTTCTGCAGTTCATAAAAAATGTTAAGAAATACAGATAACTGATTTAAAAGAGAGGAGAGATGGAACTGGCTACCGCCAGTCTCTGGATCAATTGAAGTTCATAGCAAATAGTGTCCAACAGTTACCAGCTGTTTGATGGCATGAGTTAAGTAAGTCAGTTTGTGTTCTCACTCTAGTCTTTGAGACAAATGCCCATATTATGTCCATTAAATATAGCACTAGATTAAAGTTTGGACCGGCATGAATATAGAACTAGCCTGTAAAGTTATCCTTCCATGCTAGAAAGCCAATCTTTGGTGTGGAAAAGCTAAGGAAGTACTAGCTTTACTAAACCTATGAATTGCATTAGAGGACTTCAGCCTTTCATGCTTTTGGCCCAGCTCCCTTTTACAATTCATTTTCCTGTGAAACATATACTGGAGAAAGGTAGGTAAAGCAATTACAGTTTGATGGTTTGCTGTGAGCACTGTTGCACTCTGTGCATACGTACATACATGTTGGGTAAGCGTTTTTGTTCGTTTGTTTTCAATTACCAAGGATATTTTCTGTGTCTGGATTGCCTTCTCTCTTTTATGTTTTCAGTACTATTAGTATTTTATACAATGCAATAAACTTTTTATTGCTTGAAAATAACAATCTTGCATTAAAAACAAAGAAAGCTGAACAGGTTAGTATTAAAGAATTGCACATGCTTTGAACCTGTCAGTTAACCGTAATACCTTGCACCTGGAAGAATTCACAAGGAATATACAGAACGTGATTATGACTGATTCAAAGTTTTAATTTCATTGTTTTTATGATTAATTCAAGCCTGGAAAATGTTGTTTGTATATAAGCTGGGTTAGTCTCATATAGGTATTGCAATTCCAATAGCTTAAAAATATCTTCTTATTGCCTATTTTGAAATCTTAAAGCTGTTGTCCAAAGTAGCTAAGGTTAGCATAGGATGCAGTGTAATCTGCACATTTTAGACCAACACCCCCGTAAGTGTGATCCAGGGCTGCTACTGCTCCAAAAGGCTTGCTTGCTTTTGTCACCAGGTGACAAATATCTGACAATCTACAAAGTGATTCCAAACATAGTCACTGTTCAGCCTAGGTTTCCCTGAACATGCTTAGGAAACAGAGAAACTGAAGATTTGAGTCAGTCACATACTTCTATCAGTTGGTGTTTGGCAAGGGGTGTTGGAAACATCTAGTTTTATCTGGGTCTTTGGTCAAACACAGCAGACAGTTCCCTCACCTTGACATTTACAAACACATTGCCATTGTATAGAAGGATACTGCCAAGCACAAAGAGATGTGGCAAGCAGTTGAACATATCACAGTGAGTTCATTTTAATTCTGTTTCCCTTATATTATCCCAGTATCTTATGAAATCTGTTTGTATATAGTTGAACATTCTGTGTGTGTGTAGAAAACATGCGAAATCTGGAGCAGATAAGTTGGTCTTAGTCCTAAGAAGTAGTACATAGAGTGAAAAATGTTGAGAACCATTGATTTAGACAAATAGACTCCGAAGTGACATTTGTATTTTGCTATCATTGCTATAAATACTTTGTCTTTTTTAGGGAAAGCTTTTCCTGGATGTTATTCTAAGAGGATCAGTCACAGTGCTTTTGACCTTTTACTGTACACTACTCCATTAACATCCTGTGGAGAAATTCTCCTTATATATGTAATTGATGCATTTTATGAGACACAAATCAAAATAGATAGTCAAAAATAGATAGCATGAAACTCAGGAAGAGCTGCCTGCCTGAGTACTTCGTTGGCATATTGCCTATGGTTGATAGTGTCAACTCAACATATGGCCCTTCAAATGCACTGATGAATCCTCTTATGGGAATAAAGTAAGACTTGTCTGTGATGTATTTTAAGTTTCAAAGCAGTCCAACAAATAAAGTAAGTTGTAGCTCTTGTAAGGATGAGACTTGTATGCAAACAGTACCGTTTTCCAACACAACTACTGTGTAATAACTTCAGCAGGCCAGTGTGAACAGCCTCACACAAGACCAGGGTGATTATTAAATTAGTTACTGATTGAACACAGCCAAACTGTGTTACAAGCTGATCTGGCTGGATGAGTGCTAAACTTGAAAAAGACTGTTATTACTCTTGTTCTGAAGCCATAGATGTATCCTCAAATTAGAGAAACTTGAAACAGTGCAGAAAAGAAAGGATGGCAGAATTGTGCAATTAAAATTCTCATCTAACCTACTGAACAAGATCCAACAACCACAGAGTGCCTAAAATTATGTATTCAGTGTTCATATGTGGCAGTGATAGAGTAAAATAATTTGTACTAGTTTGGCTTTTCACATAGACATACAAAACAAACATAGTCTCCATGCCAAGAAGAGCGAGAGTATATAGTGGAGGGCTAGAAAAACATAGCAGCCCTAGTGCCTACTCATTTGACTGAAATAAAGGGATGGGCACCTGACCAAGAGGGTATAGAAATGTCTGAAATAATGACCTGGTTTCCCTTTTTAATTTTGCTATTGTTAAAATGAAGCAAACGCTGCTCTTCATTATTTTTACCACTTGTTCTTGTGGTCCTCCCAGACAATGAATAAAACCAGAAGAAGGGCAGTCTGGTGCACAAATGTTCTTGTTATCTTAAAGGGGTCAATGGTCAAAGGTGAAAAAAATTCATAGAGTAGTTATGATTAAAGGTAGGATTTTAAATGCTTTTGATAAAGGCTTGTAAAACAGCCAAAAGAGATCCTGCAATTTTAATGTTAAGTGGCTTTTGTATTGGAAAAATGCCCAAGGGCCATGTCTAGCACGGTCACTTACAAATGACTGATGGGAGATCAATACAGACAGAGTGGGGATGCAGCTTTGTCACTGGGCTATGTAGTTAGTATGTGATTAGGCTTAAGTAGCATTGACTTGGATGTAGATGGGCAGTAAAGTGCTTAGCATCCAGTCAGCGTGATAGCTGCTTGTATACAAAAGTTAATGAAAGAGGAAAACTACATTATCATTAGACACCCAAAGGGGCTTCCCACACCCATTCAGGGATTTTAGGAAAAGATCAGCCTGACAATAAGCTGTGTAAAGCCGCCAGTCCCAACAGCATTAACTCTGAATTTGGCTTTCCTCCATGACGAACAATCCCCTAGGACTTGGTAAACCACCTAGTTAAGCTCTATGTGCAACCTTATTATAAGGGAACAAGGAGCCCACTTTGCCTTTCTCAGAGACAGAAATGCCTGTAAAAAAAGCAAAAATAGAAACTAAAGAGTGGAGAGAGGAAATGAGAAAGGACTTTCAGACTCCTTTGAATTATTACAGAATTCAGGAAGGTAAGATCCTCTGGCACAGATAATGTGTTACCCTGAGCCTCCTCTGTTATTTTGTGTGGGGTTCATTATACTTAATCAGATCCAGAATATCTCACAAGGCATTTCACTTTTCTTCTCCTTTTGATCAGAAGCATTATTGGTAAACAGGGATTTTAAAATGCATTTGATTACATTCTTGATACAGCAAAGTGATGAAATAACACCTTCTTATTTCACAAACATGCAGACATGAATGCTATTTTCAAAACACAAGATTAGTGGGAGACCCATGTTTTGAACTCAAGAGTCTGAGGTGTGCCCTGATTTGCCTTTCAGTAGGGGTTTGTGTCTCTTCTTTCTATAGGGAGCTCTATATTGTACCTCTGTTAAACAGCAAAATACCTAACTGGATGCTATAAATCCCCCTTGATATCAAATTATAAACTCCTTCAGAAGAACACAAAATGTCTCTACTAAAGACAGCATACCTATGAAACAGAGAACAAGAAGCTAGCCATTTCAAGTGTTTTGATTATTGTTTACTCCTTTTTTGTTGTTGTTGCTGTTGCATGAAAAAGAAGAAATCGTGTTCTGAAAAAGCATCACCTATGCTATCTTCCATGACCTCTTATCCTCCACATGTATTATTAAAAGGCTTGCCTCAGTTTTAGTCACACTTTTTACTTCTTTGACTGCTAACCTGATATTTCCAGGGCCATGGTGAAGCCAGAAATATGTGGCCTAGGGCCATCGCATGCCTTTCTAATGGACCCTCAGTACACAGTTAATTATAGGGAGAATTTGGGTATTCAGCTGTCAGAAGCCACTGTAACACAGCACCTGTCAGAAAGTTGCCTTGCTCAGGGTTTCTGCTGCACTCAAACCTGGACATATTTACAGGCTTCCCACTTGAAATGGAGATGACCCAGAAGAGCTCGGAAGGTTTAATGTTGGGCAGCGCACGCATAACATTCTGGGGAGGGGCAGGCTTTCTAACAACATGCATCTAAAATCATTTCACCCCTGATTAGAAAACGATAGTGCTCACATCATCAGCTAATTAAAATTGGGCCTAACTACTAATGGAGCCATAACCTGGGTCATTGATTCCCAAAGCATTTGTTCTTTTAGTAAGCCAACCGAGAAGCTCTGTAGTTCAAACAAGGCAAAATCCATGCTATACTTAGTCCATCTTTTTTAACAGTCTGAACTCACTGTTGGCTAAAGCTCTTCTTAAGGCATTGAACTGAGTTAGTACCTCAGCTTTTACAATTGTGGTTATTTCTTACCTGTATGATTGCTCCTAAGTGAAGTCTAAAAAACATTATTTATTAATATTTACAAGAAGGAGACAGTTTCTTCTGCAAAGAGTCTATATAAACATACTCAGAAGACAAAACAATCTATTCTTCAGATTACTTTGTACAATTTATCAAAACTGAATAATTTGCCCAGGCAAGATTTGGCTACTTATCAAAGGAAGTATAGTTGTCTAGTCATTTTCCAATAGGAACAGTAATGTATTGGTGTCTTCTGGAGTGTTTTGTTAAATGTGCAGTCAGCTAACGCTTAAGAGTAAATATACAACCACAGCTGAGGCCTTCAACTTAACATTTCCAGGTTCACAAGTCCCAGTCCTCTCACACATTTTCTTCATGACATCGGACAAGATAATTAATCTCCCAGTCCTCCATCTGTACAACAGCTAATGTATTAGTTGTCCTTATTGCTAGAACAAGAACCATGTCCAATTACAGATATGTTCTGTGTTGGATATGATGGAGATGTGTTGATAGCTGAGGCCTCAGAAAGCAGCTGTTTAAAAAAAAAAAAAATCAAATGGTGTTTGTGGCATGAAGATTTTTGAATATGTTCTTTTTAGTCTTCTTACCCAGACAGTCCCTACATGTGAAATCTGGTAGACCCTACAAGGCTAATAGGGCAGGAGGTGAGGCTCAATCAAAGGTCTATTTCCTTCTCAAGATGTCTGTGCATTTAAAGAACAATGTTCATATGAACTTTGAGAAATTCATAGCTTATGGAATAGTCCTGAGGCTTTACACCGTTAACACAAGGGAGAATTATTAATTTGGCTCTCAACTTCCAGGTAAAGTATTCAGTTTGTTTGCATGATCATATATTTACTACACTGAGACTTTGTCTCCTGGAGGTATAATGCTTGCCAATGAGTTGTTTCTCATGACCCGAGAAGCTAAGCGATGTCTAATATTGATCAGCAGCTCATACATTAATGGAAATAGCTAAATTGAAAAAGATCCTCTTTATACACACAGTGGCAAATTGTATCTGTTTGACTGGGGAGGGCAACCTTTTATTGAACTGCATAGTGGTTTGCTTTTAGTTGAGTTTATTCCTTTCTCTAAAGGATTTTTGCTTTTCTGAATTGTTCCACAAAAGAACTATCTTTTTCTTCCTCCACTGACCACATTTAGTACATGCCTATCTTAATAACGACTCTCAATTTAGCTTCAATCATCCCCATGATGTAGGAAACACCAATCTGAGTTCTCCGTGTCAATGAAGTATGGTGCAATAGAGGATTAATTTATTCCTACAGGCAACAGACATTTCTCCATTCCTAGAGCTTTTGCCTAAAAGTGGAAAGGAAGCAAACAACACAAACCTTGCAACTGAGGCTGCACCAACTTTTCTTTTTCTCACTCTTTTCAGCAGGTGATATCCTCTTCTGAAGTAGTATTGATTTCCTCAGGCCCAGGGGAGGCTCCTTCACACTGTACCATAGCCATCCCTCCTCTGGAAGAATTGCACGGCTTGGTAAAATGTTGCACCAAAGTGTGAGCTGTTTTCTTCCCAAGTCCTGCTCTGTTATCTGTGTCTATTTTCTATCAGCATGCCTAACTATGTCCTTGTTCCAATTCCTAGCTGCGTATTTGCCAGCTCATTGACAGGAAGAGAAAATGCAAGCCTTATGGGGCAGGACTGAGGATAGCCCTTTATTAGTCTGGGTTAGGAGCTGGGTGAGCCTCACATTACACAACAGCAACAGGAGATTTTTCAGTTTCACAGCTTTGCTTATGAAGGGACACAACAAATGGAGTTTGTGCAAATTAAGCTTAAGGGGAGCTGATAGAGTAGTTTTATTGCTCAGGAAATGATTGCACTCTGCCTGGCATCAGTCATTGCCTCCTGATCCCATCTTCGAAAGATCCCAACATTTTACATTTATTTACCAACACAAATTACATTGGCAGTCAGTCACTTCAAGCAATCAAGCCTGCTCTGGTACAGCCAAGCATACAAGGTTTTAACAAAGAAAAATAAAAGATCTGTTCTTCCTATCAAGAGTGTGACACATCTAGTCCAACTCAGACTGTTGGTCGGCCAGCTGGCACTGAATTACATCACACTTAAAAAAAAAAAACTCCTTATTTCACTAATACTTTCAATGGGACTAACTATTAGAGACAACAATTATTGGCTGTGTGGTATCTTCAGCTAGACTGAATCCCTTTCTGTCTCTACCACATTTTTTGACACAGCACTGAAATGCGATGAACTGATACAAAGATGTGTATCTGTCATGGTCAAGCTGTGCTCTCCTCATATTTGTTTTGATTTTAAATAGAAGACGCAGCAGAGAAAGGTCCTACTGTGGCTTTGGGTAAAACTGAAGCAGCAAAAGGAAGTAGAAGGATGTTCTTTGTTCTACAGAGTCTCTCATTTCCATGAATGTTTCGCTTGGTATATTTTGTAAACTCCCTTTAACACTCATTTTCTCTGTCTCACTTACAATTACTGGCTGGTCATTCGACAGAAAAGAAAAATAAAAAAGAACTATCGCAATTCATAATTGAGGAACGTTTAGGAAAACACATAAATGTGGATTTACCAGGACATATGATTAGTAAAAAAAAAGGAGAAATATCAACAGGCAGCCTGGTGCAAGGGATTCAGCTTAGGGAAAGGACTCCTGAAGCAACTTATTTAAAATGTCAGATTTCAATTTCCCTATCAGTAAATCATGGTAATAATGCATAACAAAACAATGCTGTGAGAGTTAGTGAAGAGGCCAATTTCATGCCCTCACCTTGGATACTGGCAGAACTTCCCTTTAAAAGGAGATTTGTCTCAACACACAGACGGTGGCTCAAATCCATGACTCACTAAACTTCATGCAGATCAAAATGACAGCCACTTCTTAGCGTGAGATGTGAGTTTTGTTGTATGTTGTCAAGCAAGGCTCATCTCACAGTCACATCTCATTACTCCCATCGCCTCTTTTTCCGAGCACTTCATCGTCTCCAGCTAGTAGGTACTGACTCAGTTCAAAAGGTTAAACTGCTGTTTCCAAAGGATCCAGAAGAACAAGTCTTGACAAGGAAGAGAGCTGAGACTCCCTGATAAATCATGCACAGCACTTGGTTGCAGGACTTGTGAAGTACAGAATTAAATTGTGTTCACGTTGGCCCGCACTGACTCGTGGAAACCCAATATGGGAATCATTGTTCTAATCAAGTCACATATGTTAGGTCTTTTTTGTAAAATAAAAACTAGGGTGGGTTGCACAGACTAGGAATAAATACCAAAGAAAAGAGAGGGTCTGTGAAAATCAATCTCTCCTTTATATACTCCCAAATTGTACTCATAAAAATGAGGCCTCCAGCAGCTCTGTCAGTCATGATAAAGCTATCACCCTGAGATTTATTACAGGTTCTCTCTTTGTGGTTTCAATGGAAAACATCCTACAGGTGTGTTTGCATTACAACCAGAGATATATGAAGATTAATTACACGTCTGAGTGCTAAAATTCATTGACATATTTTCCAAGATTTAACCTGCATTCAAAGTCATGCCCTAAAAAAGGTACTAGCTAAAAAAAAAGTCAGAATACAATAGTCTCAAGGATCAAAGAGTAATCACCATTTAACTCTTGGGCAAGGAAACATAGCCTGAGTTTTCTCACTGGTGCATTAAGGAAACTCTGTGCTTTGCATTTGATCTCTTTTGACAAAATCGCAGTTCTACTTTTTTCACTTTATCTTTCTCAAAAAAGATACGTGTGAACCAAGAAACTCATTTTTTGAAACTTTTGGGTCATTACCTGGGACAGTAGCAGTCCCATGCTCATCAGTTTACACAGAGAGGCAGAACTGAGCTTTTAGACAAGGTAACTCAATTGCAGATGCCAAGCCACACTGCTTGGATTATTTTCCTCTGCAAGGAAGATGTGCATGCTGCTTAATTTCCTTGAATGGAAAATACTGTTCTTTTCAGTGCCCTGATCCCTCTTTTTCTGATCACTCAAATGCTGGTAGAGACTGGAGTTCACTGTGCTGGGGAAAAGGAAGGAGAGGAAACTTCTCCTAAAGGACAATAAAAGCAAGCACACCCCATCTGACACCATCCCTGCACCAAGCTGCTTGGAAAGGGGAAATGTTTAGGGTATACTTTGCCATGGGGTTAAAGACATAAAATAGCAATCAGCTTTGCTGTAAAAAAGCTGCTCTGTGTTTTAAAGCCACCATCTTGACAAACATCATCTAAATAAGTTGCAGCAGTCCAAATGTATTGGTCCTGTCATGTGAGCTGAAGGTAGACCAAAAAAGGATTTTGATTTACTGCTTTTCAAGGTCTTAGATGAACAGCTATAGAGTGGTGCGTTTATTTATATTCTTGCAATTGATGCTAAAGTAGCACTTAGGCAATGAAGTATATAGGTTGCAATTGAAAAAGGAAAAACGTAATCCCTAAACATTGTATATCTTTGTCCAAGTAAAGAAATGAAAAATCCAACCAACACAGCCCAAAGTGTCAGGATGTTATTCAGCAGAAAGCCAAACTTCCTGAGAGCTGAGGAACGATGGGGGTGGCATTACCCTGCTGAGGGAAATAAGGGGTTCAGTGCAAAAGCACACACACTTGTGCTTGCCTCATCACCTCCCTCCTTCTTCCTCAGTTCTTTTTGACAGGGTCTGAATCTTCCAACACATAGAGTCCTCCCAGAATTTCACAATTAAACCACCCCCGCTCCATATTCCAATTCAAAATTTCAGAACATTTGTATCTGCAGGGAAAGACACTCACAGAGTAAATCAAAAAGACAAGAATGAAGCTTTGCAAGACAACCCATTTATTCTGAAGAGTATCTTAACGATAACATGGGCCAAAAGAAATAAAATATGAGACAAATCCTAAGGAAATCTTTCTAGCTACTTTGAGAGCTAAAAACTTTTAAGTTACAATATTAATACATTTTTTCTTTTGTTATCTTCAAAATTGCAAGAAACGATTTCCAAATAAATAAATAAATAAATAAATAAATAAATAAATAAAAGATGTGATGACAGAGCAGCTTTATCCAAGATTATCAGGAGAAGACATTTCAAATCAGGACCACAGTAAAATCATAAAATCAAAGAATGTCTTGGGCTGGAAGGGCCCTCAAAGCCCACCCAGTCCCACCCCCTGCCATGGGCAGGGCTGCCCCATACCAGCTCAGCTGCCCAGGGCCCCATCCAACCTGGCCTTGAGTGCCTCCAGGGATGGGGCACCACAGCTTCTCTGGGCAGCTGTGCCAGCACCTCACCGCCCTCTGAGTGAAAAACTTCCTCATTTCTCTCTCTGCTGGCCTCCTCTTTTTTGATGCAGCCAAAAATACGGTTGGCCTTTCAGGTGAGCTTATGTCATTTTTTGGGTCATACTACGTTCAGAGCCTTTATCTCCCTTACAGTATCTCTGTGCAACAACAGCTTGCTGCATTTTCAGGTCCAGTTTTCTTGCTCTTACTACCACCTGAAGTTGAAGCTACCACCACGACCTTCTCCTAGACTAGTCACTCCTCCACAGAAGGGTGACACTCTTTAAAACACAGATAGCTGTTAAATTGTATGGCCAATAATTATTAATGTTTGTGCTGTGTTTTTGATTTATTTTCCTTTTAGCCATTACTAATATAGGAAATTTAGTTGTTATCTGGGTACAACAGTAGTGGCAAAGTTTTCAGACAGCAGGCTGAAAATAGTCCTTTAATGAAGAAAGTTCAAGGATTTTTTTTAATAAAACTGGTTAAACACACCAGGTATCAGAAAGCCCCACTGAATTTCAAATAATGACTGCAAAACCACTTTTTGAAGAAAAAATAACATGGAAATTACTGATCAAGGCTTATTGGCATGGAACTACTGACATTATTAATGAAACTCAAAACTCAAAACTGAGACTGACACATAACCATTTTGCTACACAAGATGAGAGTCACCTGGCATGAAGCTACATGAAGCTAGCAAACAAATCCAACAGTCTTAATTTCATTGTGCGTTTGTGGGTTAAAATGGAACAGGAAAGAAGTGTGAACTGTTGCATCTGGGTAGAGTAGGTTTTGATCCTTCACAATGACCTAGACAGAAATTTGGATCTTATTTCAGTCAATGAACTCTCTGTCACTAAATTGGAAAAGTTGATTCTAAAAACTGAACACTAGCAGAGCCATTCCAAGACAGATTTAGGATCTAATATTGACAGATACATGTTTATAAAATAAGACATTGATTTAAAATCACAAGATTTTAAAAGCAATATGTATTGTTTTATTTTCTTTGTTGCCAGGGACTCAAACTTGTGTTTCATATCACCTAGCTTATTCACTACCACGGGGAAGTGTATTTTTTTAACAGAACAGATTTTTTTTCAGGTAATTTTGTTGAAACAATTGGACCTTTAGGAAAAACATCCGTTATCACAAAACGAGAGATAATGTAATAAGTGTACAAGTATGGAAAAATCTGAAACAATATTAAAATAATCTTTTATTAAGTTGCATTTCAGGCAGAAATTTTATGTCAGTTTAACACAGTAAAAGGTAACCTGGTTTTATAGCAATTTTGCAGTTTCTATATTGGCAAGATAAGATAGTATTCCTACGCTTTTAAAATCTTTTTGTTCATGGCAATAACATAATCCAAAAATATATAATATTTTATTGCTCTCTACAGTAAGGATTATGACACAAAAGTTTGGATCTTTCTCCTCTCCTCTCCTCTCCTCTCCTCTCCTCTCCTCTCCTCTCCTCTCCTCTCCTCTCCTCTCTTCTCCTCTCNCTGGAATCTGAGTAGTAAAAATAATTTAATGCTTATCAGGGTCTACGATCCTATTTGTGGAAGTGTAGACTTTATTGTACAAATGGTTCGTAAACTATGGAGAAAAAAAAACATTTATTTTTCTCTCTTACTATTTAATTAGCTGTGGTCAATGCTTGCAGGATTTGCAGTTTCTAACGGAGAGGTTAAATTAGAGGGCAAGAGAAGCATATTACTTAGCTCTCCACATACCTCTCAGTAAGGCTGCGATAACTTGAAAAGTAATGATATTTCAGGCTTTGGAAATATATATTTTCAAAGTCTAACTGGGTTGAAAACAAACCAATCCAGTACAAGTTACATATTTGGGAAGGCACAGCCCCACCCTACCTTTCCATACCTTCTTCCTAAGACAGGTTTGTCAAGGAGAGGCTGCCAGTGACTTAAACTCAGTCGTCCAATATGCCACCGTGGGATTGCAAGGATTTCCTGAAGCCACCTGGATGACTAGTAGGACAATAACTTGAACTCTGTGTATCTTGCCTCTGATCATACCAAGCCATACAGCTTTTATATGAGTTGCAAGTAAATAAATTCCTTTGGGGCCTGCTAGAAAAACTTCTAAATTAGAGATTGAACTTATTAACAAATCAGAAGTAGAATTACTGCATGGATACGTATTGGGCTTTTTAGTTTGTGTCTAGCACAATATTAATGCAACTACTCAGATTTAAAATTTCAACTTAGCAAAGTCAACTTCTGCTGCATCAGAGGTGAGGGCAGATCTCTCCATGGCACTTAATTGCATGGTATACGAGTAAAACATCTGTAGGCTGGTCTGTGCAATAGTGTCTGATCAATAATCTAGGAATGTAAGAGTCCTTTTAGTTCAAAGTAAGATACTCTAGGTTTATGCATCCAGGGATTTCCTTCGCTACAGGTGAATTCAGGGCCACTCTGAGGGTCAGCGCCAGGAGACAAGACACTACGTAAATTCCGAAAATGGGGATGAAAAAAGAATTAGTGGCACAATGAATTGTTACTGGATGAATTTCCCTCTAAACGGGAATTGCTTCATTAGCACATACCCCCTTCTTATCGCAAGAGTAAAACCAAATAAATCAGACTCTGGCTAGACTTAACCAATATTTTTTGTGATCATAATGTCTCTTTTTCAAAAGAGTTACGTGATTCAAGTTCATTTTAATAGCAAGCAATGAAGAAATTACAGTTGTTTCCATTCACACACAGTTCTAATGGGAAAAGCTTGACAGTAACTGCTTCTGAAAGAAATTCTTAACTTTTTCAGAAAAGGCACTGGTGTTCCTACATGGGTAATTACATCTTGATTCTGAGATATTCCAGAAAAAAAATGAGACAATAACTTCGTACCCCAGATTGGAGAGAACTACCAGGAAAAAAAATCTCTCCAGGATAAAAACATTTTTTTTCAAAAGTAAATGATTGTGATTGAAAGAGTAGATTACATCATTCATTTCCATAGCAACTAAACTTGTAAAATAACAATAACGTTAGTAGAAGTTATTTGAAATCGCTTCCTTGATAGTTGATATACAACTCTAGTGAAAAGATGAGACAGATAAATAGAAAGATTTGCTCCCTCTGTTGAGGTTTGATCCACTATTTGTCTTTCTTCTTGATTTTTTTTTCCCCATTATACCTTGAACTTTTTTGGAACAAAGAACTACCCCTTTGTCTCTTTGATGGCATAAAAGCAATTCTCTCCTTTTTTTTTTTTTTTCACTCTTTTCTTGGCCTCTCATTCTCCCTCCCCCATCCACTTCTGCATTCCTCTTTTCTGTTTTCTTTTCCCTTTATCATTTTCTCTACCCAAATGAAATTTTTAACACAGTCAACAGAAGAGCATATGTAACATTGGAATTAAAACCAGGGGGTAAATCCCAGACTAAGTATAACAAAATACGCTGATTTCTGAGGAAATTGCAATGACGATCTCTATTAGCAAGAGCTCCTTTGGTTTTTCTTTTCCTCTCAAATACTGCCACATATTTCTTTAATCAAAGCTAAATTTAAATATTGAAGTAGATCAAGAGGAAAATACTTATCTATTGGAATCGGAGTCATCTTGAAACTTCTGAATAAAAGCCTCTTATTATTCACAATAAATAGAAATATGTTCTGTAAGTAAATGCAACAGGTTTCATTGTGACTACTCTCAAAGTTGCTACTCAGTGGTAGAAACAATAGTAGGTTCAAACTTGTTGAGAAGGGCTACACTGAAATAGCTCCTAGAAATGTTATGAACTTTGCTTTACAGCCAACGACTCTTTTTACAAGAAATGTGGAAAACATTAGCTAAAATTGTGTTGGTCTGTACAATTTTATTCTGTTAAAGACAGGTTTTATGATACATTTAGCCTTTTAAATGACATTAATAGTCTCTGGAGACACATGGTCTTTCCTGCAGTTCAACAATTAAGTCTATTTCAATGTTATTTGGATAAGTTGAAACAATTCAGTTACTGTATGTCTACTCAGTGGCATGTACTGTAAGGCTAATGGAAACCACCTAGAGTTAACCAAATAATAAGACTTTAGCCAGCTTTTGACATCTACCTAACTTTTGGAGGGAAGACTGAAAACTGGGGTGAGAGGAAGGAGTCATTTTATTGCCAGAGAAAGCAGTGTATTTTTCATCTCTCATTCCACACATATGCACTCCTGCTCCCATCCACCACCACACACATGCTTCAGAAAAAAAATGCCCTAAAATTTACACAGGTCATAAGTCTGACTTGATAATGAGTGCGATTAATCACAATTGTGTTTCTGTTTTTCCTTTCTCTTTCTACTTTTGAGATGTGTTACTTGCCAAATTGCACTAGCAAGGTTTTTAGATGTGTGTGCATAAATACACATTGTGTGTAGTCATTACATATATATATATACATAAATATTTACATGGCATGTTCTGAATTGCTCATACTTTTGTGTAGTAAGTGTATGTTTACATATATTATCCTATGTTGCTATGGCTAGACTGCTTCCGATACCAAACCAGATCTGTTAGACCTACCTTAAATATCTCTACACTGAGCTACTACGTAGACATATCTATAATCAGATTTTTACTACATGATTAAAAAAAAAAAAAANCTCCTCTCCTCTGTTCTCCTCTCTTCTCTTCTCTTTTTCCTTCCCCTTCCCCTTTATTTCCTTCTCTTTCCTTCCCTTTTTTTTTCTTTTTTTTTTCGCAAACAGCCTCAAGATCAAAATAATTTTTAGATTTCCACCTTCTAAAGGAATCATGTCTGTAAGGCTTGGTCTGTAGCTGCCAATTCAAACTTCGTTGGTGATGCTGTCAGGCAACAGAGCATTCATATGTCTACACTGGTGAAGTGGTTAGAACATTTCTTGGTTTCTGGGTTCTAGGTTTGGCCTCTCCCAGGCAGTTACAGTCTCCCATTACCTTTTCCAGCACAGTTTCGTCTCCAAAGACTGTGTCATAGTTCTTGTGCAGGAACCCATTTTTGGAGGCTCACTAGTAGGCAGTTCACTAACAGTCACTTAGGCTAATAAAATTGGCCTCCATGCCTTGGAAATATTCTAAAATATTTCCAATTTACCAGACCAGAAATAATTTACTTACTCGAAACCAGCAAATATTGTTGTTTCAGTAGTATTATTAATGTTGACACAAACTCTAGGAGTTTTACATATATGCACACAAGTCCAACTCCTCATAATTTGCATACACAGTCAGGGGCAAATCATGCCTATGATGAATGACATGGTAACAGCATGTACCTCATGTATGCCTCTTTCCAGAGAGCTGGAAGAAAAACTGCTGTGACAATTTTAGCTCTTTCACACTTTTGTCCTCAAACTGTTTCTGGACTTTGCAAACATTAAGCACAACCTAAAACTTCAGTTACACAGTAGGACCAAAGCATCCTACTGCAGCTCAAAGACACACACTGCTCACAGCATTCAACACATTCTGTAATGCTTGCAGAGTTACTGCAATTCCTGTGGATACATTCCAATTCCATAGAGTTTTGCAGTTTCAAAGATACGGATTCCTGCAACAAGTTGTTTTATCAAAACAAATTAAAAATAAAAATAAAAAATTGATTGACATGAAAATTTTAATACTGTTTATTTCTCTATACAATACATTTGGCACTAGTATAGCAAGTCTAAAACTTTGACATATAGACCAACACTCTTCAAACGAGATGTGCAGAAAAAAACTTATGTTATCTGGAGATTTTGATGTTTTCATTTCATCTTACACATTTTCATGTTAAGCACTGAAAATCATTTAACATAGATACAATTCTAGACATGGCCTCCTGGAGGAGGAGGCTTTCTGACCATGATTTTAGTCAAGGCTTCAGTGGAGGTGATATTCTTTATATCAAGCGAGGAACTTGACTAACAATTTAAATGAACAGTATAAAATAAGAAAGAGAAACAGCAAAATAGTAGTCCTGGTTACATGAATTCTTGCCACTACTCTTTTAATAAATGTAGAGAATGCTATTATTGATGATGAGATAACTTTTAAGTAGCCTGAATTTTGCAGATGAAATCAGTATTACTCCTGGTATGCAATGAAGAAACTTGCTGATAGTAGCAGTATGAAAGGAAAAGCAGCAGGAAAGAGAAAAAATGTATAATTTGTAGGGATTCAAAACATACATCAGGGTTTAATATCTGAAACTGCAGTGCAGATGCAAATGTAGCATTTAAAATTTGAACAAATACTTCAAATGCTTCTAGATATGTTACAGCCTGAAATTATTTTGTGCACATTTCCACATGCTTTCAAAAAGTAAAAAGAAAAAGATATTAAAAAATCAAAACTTCACATAAACTGAAACCAACTGCTTCATCAGTCATCTCTGTAGCTGTGGCATATTTCCCTTGAGTGTTTCAAAGCCATAGAAACAAGAGAGCATCTCATGCTACCTCCACAAGGTAATGCATTTTATTGGTCACCAATGTAATGTATATATCTATACATCCCATTTCAGACACAATCAGAGATGCTGGCAGTGACCACCCTCTATCTCTATCACAAGGAACCGATCTTCTGAAGGAAAAGAATTTTCACTTTCTGCCCTCTTCTGATGTGAAGTACAAATTACCCATGCTGTTCAACATGATAACATGTTGGGTTTTTTTTTTTTTTTTTGTATTGTATTGTATTGTTTTGTTTTGTTTTAAATATTGTTGTAATCGAGTAAATGTGTGTATGTACATATAAACCTACACTTACCAGTGACTAGTGGAACTTAAAACCATTGTGATGGGAGTATTTAGAGGACTGATAAATGAAAATAAAACTTTAGCAGACTGACATTCATTACTGACACTGTGCCTGTGATTAGCTCTTACATATTGCCACAACATATCTTTACATATACAAAACTGAGGCCAGGCTCTTCTTGGCCATGCATAGTGAAAGGAAAAGGAGCAGTGGCCTAAAACTTGGATGTAGGAAGTTCCATATAAACATGTGGAAGAATTTCTTTATAATAAGGGTGATGGTGCACTGGAACCGGTTGCCCAGAGAGGTTGTGGAATCTCCTTCTATGGAGATATTCAAGACCTGTCTGGATGCCTACCTGTGTGACCTTTTGTAGGGTACCTTCTTTTGCAGAGGTCAGACTTGATGATCTCTCAAGGTCCTTTCCAACCCTGCAATTCCATGATTCTATGATTCTGTGAAAACTGACCACCATATCCTGACTTGGCTGTAAATGTGCAATACCTGGGAGCTGATGTGCTGATGGATACAGTATGTGGTAGTTAATGGCTGAGGAGGTCAAGGCTCTCTGGCTTGAGAGCCTTTTGATGAGAAAAGGATGTGTGATGCTTTATGCAACTTTCTTCTCTTCCAGAAACAGATCCCATCTGCTCCCAGTGTTGCTTGTCTTGTTTTTGGCTTTGCTAGACACCCTTATGGGATACTTGTGTACTCAGAAAGATATCCTGTCTATTTACTGTCCCTTGTGATTATCTTGGTCTTTGTTCTTTATCTTGCAAGTTCTGTTACTTGGATTGCTGTCATTTTCCCATGCTTCCTACTTGCAACTACACATTGTTCTTATATTTATGTGAAATATTTATAGATTGTTTTTTGTTATGCCAATATATAAATTTATATGTTGGATACAGTATTGTAGTATGCTCCTCTTTGGGTTCAAAGCAAGCAAATATGAATTGTATCCTAACTATGACTATACTATAATGTGCATTCTAAGTCTAACTATGACAATAATTCACAGGTGTCGCAGACATCTGTTTTGGGTACAAAGCCCACAGTTGCCAGTTGTTTTTGTTGTGTTGACCTGAGATAAAACCATTATCTGTGGAAGAAATAAGCAACTGGAGAGCTGTTCTTTAGATAGCAAGAAGAACAGAATAATTGCTTCACCTCAAAAGTATGCTTCAAAATACAATGATTACACTTATAACACCACTTCTTTCTGTCAGTACAGTCTTACCATGGCAGTGGTCTGCACATTTACTGAAATAAAATCTGTTTCGGAGCAGCAAAATAGAGAATATGTGAAGACGACATTATACAGGGATTCACTATTCATAAAATGAAGTTATTCTCCCATGTGCCGTAGAAGCTGTTAAATTAAAGAACACAGTAGTTAGTAGCTTTGATGTAGAAAAGAAGGCAAGAGAGAAGAGGGGGATTATCATCAGCCTGTCTAAGGGAGAAGCAGAAATAACAGAAGCAAGAATAGACTGATTTTGACTTAAACACTTTTTTCTGCCTTAATGAAATGATTTTCTATGGAATGGAGCTAGCAGCAGAGGGTCTCTGCTTTGATACAGACCAACAAGTGAGAAATGACATGCAAGTATGTTTAAGAAAGCTGACATGACAGCTGGTTACCTAGTCTCTCTACTCCACAGATGTACTTCTGCACTGGGGAAGAAAAGACATCAGTCATATTCTTCAGCCAGAAGGCAGAGTGGGATCATTTCAGGAAAAGTTTTCACAGCTTCTGTGAAGAAAAAAAAAACGGAAGTCATGCCAAGAAAAAATTGGATGCTGGGAAAAGCCCAAAAGAGCCCTTCTGTGAAGAAAGTTCACTTCCAGGATTACTGATGGGGAGAGCCTTGCAGGAGGTTAGGGGGCCACTAGAGCCCACAGACAAAATGGGCCAGGCCACCCACAGTGCCACCTTCAGCTAGGGCAGGCAATCAGCGGTGCGTGGGAATCTCATTATCATTTCTCTCTTCCTCAGTAAACAAAGTTCCTGTAATCAGCAACACAGAAAGAAAGGTGGATCAGCTGCAGAAAGCTAGGGCGAGGGGTTTCTGGAGAGTTAATGAAGGCACATGAGGAAGCACAGTAGAGAGCCTTTTGCCTATCCATTTGCCTCACATGTGATAGCAAATCTCTGAGACCTCTGTTCCCCAAAAACCCAGCACACCACCTCATGCACACCACCTCATGCAGGTCTGAGATTCCTATTACTCACAGGAAGCAAAATGATGAGAGGTAAATTTGTTCATGGTACCAGCACCTGCCAAAGGATGAACGAACGCCACAGATGTCCTTGGGATGCCTTAAAAGGCTGCCACTGACAGTAGTAGGAATTACTGACCTACCTCCAATATAAACTTGGCCTTCATGGAATGAGGGATGTGTAATGCATAGTCTGTGACTGCTCTATCGGTGATCTCAGTCTTGACCCAGTGGGTCTAGTCTGAAATTAGTGGGCTTCTAATTGCTTTTTAATTTAAAGCAATTACAAAAGGGGGCACTACCAAACGTCATTTGTACTTGTAGGATTGCATACTGAGTTTGACCAGGAAATACACGTTGGATAATCTTTTTTGTTAGAAAACTTACTCTACCCAAAGCAAATGTAGGAATGCCTGAAATTCAGAATTCATATGGTAAGATGCATGGGCATTTTTATCCACAGACATATATTTTGCTTGGAATATTGAAGTGAAAAACAGGCTCAACTATTCAGACTGGCTGAAACTTATGATTCATGCTCTTAGCTCTGTGGCATTGTTCTTTATTGTTTTAGCCACTAAAGAAGAGACCATTGTTAAAGGTTAACTGAGCCAAAGAGGCATCTAGAAAGAAAATAAATTCCCGATGCCCCTTTATCTTCCCTTAAAATTTACAGCAGTGTGGAACATGACCTTGAGAAGTCATGTTAACTGACACAATGATGACCATGGGCTTGTGGTCATTGTAGACAGAGATAAGTTGTGTCCAACAACCACTTTGCAGATTGTGAGTCAGTTCTCACTAGGGTAAGGTTTTTTCCACAATTGAAACTTTGCTGCCTAGACACACTGTACAGTCACGGTCATCATTGCATTAGTTAACGTGACTTCTCAAGGACATGTTTTAACTTGTCATACTGTTCCAGTGAAGTCAAGCCCACTGAGAGGGACATCAAGAGGGTATTAGCAAAGTAGTAGCCAGCTCCATCAAAAAGGACAGCAGTTCCTAATACAGAAGTGACATCTCTGTATTGCCACTTCAAGCCCACAGTGCTATCTGAAGTGACATCTTCATGTTGCAGCATGAAGCCCACAGTGCTATGTGGAGTGACATCTCTGCAGAACTGACTGAAGTCCATCCTAATTGCAGCTCAGTCTTGGGAAAAGGGTTTTACAAAAACATTGCTGGAAACCCTCTGAGGAGGGCAAGCACCAGCTAGCAGCAATAAGTCCCCAGTACCAGAAAGTAGTTACTCTTGTTAAAGACAAAATAATGTGGCATTTTTCCCTTAGTTATAGGAACAGAATACCTTTGATAATAAGAATACCTTGCTCTGTTTATTTGAAAGGGAAAAAACTGCTTCATTTTTCCTCTTGCAAGTATGTCTTAGGGAAAAAGTAAATATTTTCCCTAAGAACTGATAAACTTTGCTTAATCAAAAGTAAAGAGCCCAGAAGAGGTGACTTTCTTTTCTAAAGAAACTTTAGTCTCGAATATTAATTCATTTCTGCCTATTTGAGGCTGTGCCTATATGGTTGTGCCTTTAAGAAAATGACGATAAGCTTTCGCTGGTCCTGGGATCAAAGCTCGTGGATTAACATCTGTCCTTTACAGCAAAGTAACTCTCTTTCTATGTAGGCCTCAACAGGGCTGCCTCTTTAATTCTGGATTAAATATCTGTTATTCCTCCCTCTTCTCCAACAAAAGAGCCCTGTAGACAGAGAACAGCCAGAAGTCCAAAAAAAGACTGTCTGGGACAAAGGTTATGACTTGGAGGTCATTAAAAGATGAACAAGACTCTCTGTGAGTAGAGGTGATTATGAAATAGTATGTTTCCATCAATTTGGTTTCCAGCCTTCACAGGAGAAAGGACAAACTACTCCTTCTCAGCACTTGAATGCTGTTTATGTATCTGTAGATTTACATGGGAGGATGAGCACTAGCCAGTATTCTCAGATGGCCACATTTCAAGTGCTTGGCTCAAGTTCTACCTTAGTTACTGATCCTTGTATGGAAGTATGAGTGGAATGATTGGCCTTTGTAGACCTTGCACATATCAGGTCCCTGTTACTACTAGTTTGTTTTCAGACTTACACTGTGAATCTTGAACGAATTTCATTTTTTGCCTTACACTGGTTCAGTTAGCGCATTTACTCATGGGTTACATTTCTGGGAAGTGTACAGTTAGTAATTCTAAATGAAAGGAAAGGAAAGGTTTTCCTCTTTCTGAAATTTTCTTTCTGAGACTACTATACAGAATCACGTACTCCCTTCTGCTATACAAGTCAAACCTCTCTCTCCAGTTGGGAATATTAAAGAATGTTATATTTACTAAGAACCTAAGTTTTGTTTTTCATATTTTGGACTGGGTCTAACTGACTGTGACAGAAAAGTTACCTATTACATAGTACAGTGGAATGCAAACCTGCTGCAACAGTTACTCTCAGCACTGACCAGATGCAATTTTAAGGGGCAAGGTGAATACCAATCAGTAGGAAAATGCCATTATTTACCACAAATAAACAAAATTACCTGTTCTTAAACACCAAGATCATTTGTTTCATATTCTGTCCACCTTGGGCTGGTTAGAGCAAATTAGATTATGTGCTAATAAGCTCAAGACTTGTGCTGAAAACATAGAAATCTCTTATTTGATTTTCTAGCAGTAATTCTCACATAAATTATATGCCCAATGAACAATGCGGAAGTATTTAAAATTGTTGGGGCCCAATTCTGCAACTTTTTATGTAACTTATGCTGAGTGGTCTCAACAGATTAAATAGGACTTCTCAAATGGACATAGAGGGAAGGTGGTTTTGCAGTCTGACAACAGCATTTTTTAGCCACTTATAACTTACTACAGTCAAGTCTGTACCTAATGCATCCTAATTTTACAGAATTCAGAAACTAGAATGATTAGTTGCATCTTGAGGTTATGAGTTTTGAAAACTATCAGGAATTAAGAGGTAAGACCAACACTGAGCAATTATCACCTTATATTAGGATGAAATTCCATTTAGATATGAGAGGTCAGGGAACAGCTAAGTCAGTCCTTTCTTAATTTCAGTTTCATTCATTTTCACGTTATATTTGTCATGGCTACATTAAAATAAGTCTTAGATCAGATCACCTATGGAGAACATACGAACGACAGCCTAAGGAGAAAGTTTCTATTCTTTGTTTTTCTTCCCAGATGAGCTTAGACAAATCACATAAACATCTTTTTTGGCTTTTAAATGGCAACAATAATGTATAATATCCTCTGTGAGTTTTACTTCACTCAGAGAATTGAAATGCCTTCAGAATCTTAGCTAAACTCAGTATGTAGACTATATATATAGCCAGGACTCCTAAATATACCCAAGAAATAATGATTTATTAACAGTATTTTTATATTTGTTATGTCATAATTTCAATATATTTACATGTCCCACTACCTCAGGACCATATTCATTGACTTCAGTGAGATTCACATCTGTGATTCAAAGGTGACTGCCTTGAAATCAATATGCATTTTAAAAAATCATATTCCTATGGTATATTTTCTGGAAAGTTTTTAGATTGTTTGTCAACTTTCATGCCACTGTGAGAATATTTATGCTTATTATCAATAAAAAGGGACAGGAAAAAATGCATGATCTGTGTAACATTTAAGAGCAAGGAGCTACCTGCATGAACATCCTTATCAAAATGCTGGAATCTGAGTAGTAAAAATAATTTAATGCTTATCAGGGTCTACGATCCTATTTGTGGAAGTGTAGACTTTATTGTACAAATGGTTCGTAAACTATGGAGAAAAAAAAACATTTATTTTTCTCTCTTACTATTTAATTAGCTGTGGTCAATGCTTGCAGGATTTGCAGTTTCTAACGGAGAGGTTAAATTAGAGGGCAAGAGAAGCATATTACTTAGCTCTCCACATACCTCTCAGTAAGGCTGCGATAACTTGAAAAGTAATGATATTTCAGGCTTTGGAAATATATATTTTCAAAGTCTAACTGGGTTGAAAACAAACCAATCCAGTACAAGTTACATATTTGGGAAGGCACAGCCCCACCCTACCTTTCCATACCTTCTTCCTAAGACAGGTTTGTCAAGGAGAGGCTGCCAGTGACTTAAACTCAGTCGTCCAATATGCCACCGTGGGATTGCAAGGATTTCCTGAAGCCACCTGGATGACTAGTAGGACAATAACTTGAACTCTGTGTATCTTGCCTCTGATCATACCAAGCCATACAGCTTTTATATGAGTTGCAAGTAAATAAATTCCTTTGGGGCCTGCTAGAAAAACTTCTAAATTAGAGATTGAACTTATTAACAAATCAGAAGTAGAATTACTGCATGGATACGTATTGGGCTTTTTAGTTTTTGTCTAGCACAATATTAATGCAACTACTCAGATTTAAAATTTCAACTTAGCAAAGTCAACTTCTGCTGCATCAGAGGTGAGGGCAGATCTCTCCATGGCACTTAATTGCATGGTATACGAGTAAAACATCTGTAGGCTGGTCTGTGCAATAGTGTCTGATCAATAATCTAGGAATGTAAGAGTCCTTTTAGTTCAAAGTAAGATACTCTAGGTTTATGCATCCAGGGATTTCCTTCGCTACAGGTGAATTCAGGGCCACTCTGAGGGTCAGCGCCAGGAGACAAGACACTACGTAAATTCCGAAAATGGGGATGAAAAAAGAATTAGTGGCACAATGAATTGTTACTGGATGAATTTCCCTCTAAACGGGAATTGCTTCATTAGCACATACCCCCTTCTTATCGCAAGAGTAAAACCAAATAAATCAGACTCTGGCTAGACTTAACCAATATTTTTTGTGATCATAATGTCTCTTTTTCAAAAGAGTTACGTGATTCAAGTTCATTTTAATAGCAAGCAATGAAGAAATTACAGTTGTTTCCATTCACACACAGTTCTAATGGGAAAAGCTTGACAGTAACTGCTTCTGAAAGAAATTCTTAACTTTTTCAGAAAAGGCACTGGTGTTCCTACATGGGTAATTACATCTTGATTCTGAGATATTCCAGAAAAAAAATGAGACAATAACTTCGTACCCCAGATTGGAGAGAACTACCAGGAAAAAAAATCTCTCCAGGATAAAAACATTTTTTTTCAAAAGTAAATGATTGTGATTGAAAGAGTAGATTACATCATTCATTTCCATAGCAACTAAACTTGTAAAATAACAATAACGTTAGTAGAAGTTATTTGAAATCGCTTCCTTGATAGTTGATATACAACTCTAGTGAAAAGATGAGACAGATAAATAGAAAGATTTGCTCCCTCTGTTGAGGTTTGATCCACTATTTGTCTTTCTTCTTGATTTTTTTTTCCCCATTATACCTTGAACTTTTTTGGAACAAAGAACTACCCCTTTGTCTCTTTGATGGCATAAAAGCAATTCTCTCCTTTTTTTTTTTTTTTCACTCTTTTCTTGGCCTCTCATTCTCCCTCCCCCATCCACTTCTGCATTCCTCTTTTCTGTTTTCTTTTCCCTTTATCATTTTCTCTACCCAAATGAAATTTTTAACACAGTCAACAGAAGAGCATATGTAACATTGGAATTAAAACCAGGGGGTAAATCCCAGACTAAGTATAACAAAATACGCTGATTTCTGAGGAAATTGCAATGACGATCTCTATTAGCAAGAGCTCCTTTGGTTTTTCTTTTCCTCTCAAATACTGCCACATATTTCTTTAATCAAAGCTAAATTTAAATATTGAAGTAGATCAAGAGGAAAATACTTATCTATTGGAATCGGAGTCATCTTGAAACTTCTGAATAAAAGCCTCTTATTATTCACAATAAATAGAAATATGTTCTGTAAGTAAATGCAACAGGTTTCATTGTGACTACTCTCAAAGTTGCTACTCAGTGGTAGAAACAATAGTAGGTTCAAACTTGTTGAGAAGGGCTACACTGAAATAGCTCCTAGAAATGTTATGAACTTTGCTTTACAGCCAACGACTCTTTTTACAAGAAATGTGGAAAACATTAGCTAAAATTGTGTTGGTCTGTACAATTTTATTCTGTTAAAGACAGGTTTTATGATACATTTAGCCTTTTAAATGACATTAATAGTCTCTGGAGACACATGGTCTTTCCTGCAGTTCAACAATTAAGTCTATTTCAATGTTATTTGGATAAGTTGAAACAATTCAGTTACTGTATGTCTACTCAGTGGCATGTACTGTAAGGCTAATGGAAACCACCTAGAGTTAACCAAATAATAAGACTTTAGCCAGCTTTTGACATCTACCTAACTTTTGGAGGGAAGACTGAAAACTGGGGTGAGAGGAAGGAGTCATTTTATTGCCAGAGAAAGCAGTGTATTTTTCATCTCTCATTCCACACATATGCACTCCTGCTCCCATCCACCACCACACACATGCTTCAGAAAAAAAATGCCCTAAAATTTACACAGGTCATAAGTCTGACTTGATAATGAGTGCGATTAATCACAATTGTGTTTCTGTTTTTCCTTTCTCTTTCTACTTTTGAGATGTGTTACTTGCCAAATTGCACTAGCAAGGTTTTTAGATGTGTGTGCATAAATACACATTGTGTGTAGTCATTACATATATATATATACATAAATATTTACATGGCATGTTCTGAATTGCTCATACTTTTGTGTAGTAAGTGTATGTTTACATATATTATCCTATGTTGCTATGGCTAGACTGCTTCCGATACCAAACCAGATCTGTTAGACCTACCTTAAATATCTCTACACTGAGCTACTACGTAGACATATCTATAATCAGATTTTTACTACATGATTAAAAAAAAAAAAAAAGACCGAGAGGAAGTAATTAAGAGGGCTCCAGATTTAAAAACTTGGCTTTGCTTCAAATCCCAAGTCTTGAACTAATCAGGCACAAGAAGGACACAAAGGTACAGAGGGAGCTAAATTAATCACAGGCTAAACTGTTTAATAGCTCTCCATCAGCCCACATTGGGGATGAGAGAAAGAAGCAGAAAGGTACCAATGTAAATCTACTTCCTACAAAGCTGAAGTTTCCCAAGATTTTTGGATCTTGAGAATCAAACTGAAATCCTTCTTTTAGGACTTACTTGGATTACATCAACTATTTCTGTTAAATCAGTATTAAATCTGTGAGGCATTCTAATTTTGGGGCATTTTTAAGTAGGACAGTCCATGGCCTAGTCTGTATATAAACCAAATTAGGAGACTCGTCATATCACACCTTTGGAGATACACATGGGAAAATCACAGCAATCCAGGATATGAAAACTATTTGCACCGTGTGGCCATTCAAGTCTGAAGAACCTGAGAAAAATAAAAAAACCCACAGAAAATAATAGAATCATAGAATCATAAAATCATAGAATCATAGAATGGCCTGCATTGAAAAGGACCTCCAAGATCATCTAGTTTCAACCCCCCTGCTATGTGCAGGGCTGCCAACCACTAGACCAGGCTGCCCAGAGCCACATCTAGCCTGGCCTTGAATGCCTCCAGGGATGGGGCATCCACAGTCTCCTTGGGTAACCTGTCCCAGTGCTTCACCACCCTCTGAATGAAAAACTTCCTCCTGATATCTAACCTAAGTCTCCCCTGTCTCAGTTTAAAACCATTCCCCCTTGTCCTTGGACCATTTTTCAAAATTAATTGTGCTACCAGAAACTTGACTCTACTCAAACATACACACATGTACATACATGTGCATTAAAAGAAAATGTTGGTGAAGAGTATTTCAGCATTGTTCAAAATATTCAAAAACTGTGGATGCAAGGAAATGCCTAGGAAACCCTCTCATCTACCAAGATCAAAGTGGTGAGCTTTTGGAGCAGACATCTTGGTGAAGGCCAGCTCCAAAGGATTCTTCAGTGTTAATTTCATAGAATCATAGAATCGTAGAATGGTTTGGGTTGGAAGGGACCTTTAAGATCACCTAGTTCCAGCTGCCCTGCTATAGGCAGGAACACCTCCCTCTAGACCAGTTGCTCAGAGTCCCATCCAGCCTGGCCTTCAATGCTTCCAGGGAGGGAGCATCCACAGCGTCACTGGGCAACTTATTCCTGAGTCTCATCACCCTCACAGTAAAGAATTTCTTCCTAACATCTAGTCTAAATCTACCCTCTTCCAGTTTAAAACTATATCCCCTTGTCCTGTCACTACATGCCCTTATAAAAAGTCCCTCCCCAGCTTTCCTGTATGTCCCCTTCAGGTACTGGAAGGCCTCTATAAGGTCTCCTTGGAGCATTCTTTTCTGAAGAGCCCCAACTCTCTCAGCCTGTCCTTGTAGGGGAGGTGCTCCAGCCCTCTGATCATCTTTGTGGCCCTCCTCTGGACTTGCTCCAACAGCTCCATGTCTTTCTTGTGTTGAGGCCTCAGGAACTGGATGCAGTACTCCAGGTGGGGTCTCACAAGAGCAGATTTGTCAAGGATTAACTTAAAACCCACTTTCTGCCCCCCTAAAAAACAACAAAACAAACAAACAAACAAACAAAAACCAACAGAGATTGAGGGTCTGTTTTCACACTGGTGCCACCACACTAGCAGTGGGAGTGGGCCGCAGTCCAGACTCATCTACACAATCAACTGTGAAGGCACCGACTACGCTTTAGAAGAGATGGGCTGCAGCAGAAATGGTGCATTGTCATGCTTCCAGAAAGTTAGTAGATTCTACACAAATTATGCAAGCAACAGCATACAGCTCAAACTGACAATCAGATTGATCAGAGTTGCAAGGTCTACAGTGCCCTTTTCAAGAATTTTGCTTTCTTTCTGAAGCCCTCTAGAAGAGATTTGCTAAATCAGTGACCGTCCTGTGAACAGCTACAGTAAGAAGGTTTCCTCAGAAGACTCCTGACAAAGAACATATCTAGGAAAAGGCATTAACTATACTGAACACTGTATTTTGGGGTAGTCAACACTGAATTTGAACTAGAAATTGTGAGAATACACCACTACAATTACCTTCTTTGATTGGAAGTTGTCTTTTCACTAGAGTTAAAGGATAGCAGATTATGAAGACCGAGCTCATCCTTCTGCATTTATTTAAAAAATTCAACAGATAACAAGAATACAAAATAAGGTCTGTATAAAAGCTTTTCTTTGATCTAATACAAACAGACTACTATTCTGCAAGCTGCAAAGGTACATTTTAATTACCACAGTGAAAGCAGATGTAAAATCAATAAGGTGTTTTATTTCTCTCATTGATATGTATAAATACTTACTTTACAGCAAGGTTAAGCTGAGTTTTCTGTCATTAAATTTCAGGATTGATGCAGGCCATTCAAACCAAGTTAGAGCAGTAGAGAATAGAGTAGCCCTCCATGTCACACCATCATCTGAAAATATTCACCCAGTGCTTCAAACAATTTTCTGGGCTATTCAGAAATTTCAGTCATCACCCAGTTGGGATAGAAGGTTATAATGAACATAACTTTATTAAAAATAACTAGGTCAACCGTTCTAGTATTTATACAACTGTGCTTGCTTGTCTTAATTTATGAAGTAGTTCAATTACTATAGAATTTCTTGGGGATGACTCATTTTAATAGAACCATTAATTCTATGCTCAGAGGATGTATACAAATTGATGGTTGGTTCCTGATCTTCATTTTAAGCAGATAAGGATTCAATTCAGAGCCACCCACTAAACCTTCTCAAACTTTGAGGAAAAATCCAGCTGCATTTGTAAGTATCAAAGGTCTAATTTTTAATATTGTTTATCACCTCTTTTTTTTTTTTCCTACTATTATTTGGAGTTGTATTCAGTCTCCTATTGCCATTGACTGACTTCACGCAGTTTGTTCCTTGTCACATAATGGTTCTCATTTATCTATGAGAAATTAGAGGACCTTTTATCTCCTGAAGTTCGTCAAAAACACTGGTGATCATTCCTTCTTGCAACTTTTTACTGTTTACTGAATGGAAGTAGACTTTAAAAGCACCACAGGTGGAAAGGTGCTCAGCCACAGTGCTGCTTAGTCTGAGGCACCACTGAGCTTCTACAAATGTATCTAATACACTAGACAGAAAAACAAGCCCAAAACTTCATATAACTTTGAACTTAAACAAAGCCTACCTGAGCACTGAAAACTAACACAAAGTTCAGCATTTTAAATCTGCACAGATTTTATACCTCAGCTTTTTCTGTTAGAAGTTGCAGTGGTGCTGGGGATATGCCTTCAATGCTGAGAGACACGCAAATGTGTTAGTAGTAGGTGTTGCAGAAGTACTACCTATTCAAAGCCAATTCCACATTATTCACATAATTTTATGTCTTCATTTAGAGGTTGTTTTAAATGAATATATTACTATTTGCAACCATTATATACATTGCACCATTATATACATAGCACCCAGATGACAGTTCATTCTGCTCAACAAAAATCTATACAATATTTCTCCTGCTTTTTAAGAAGTACTCTCTGTGTTTTAAAATTTCATATTACATTGCTTTATGACTTGTTTTCACACATTCCTCATGTATTCCATTTTGAGGGTTCCTGGAGAACTGTGCAGGATAGAGGTACTTCCAGTGTCTGAACAACAATATGCAGAGGGACTCAAACTACAAAACATCTGGTTTTACTGTACAGACAGGGGAACCATGGAAGCAAGTTTGCCAGTAGCAGAATGTTTGTCTTGAATAAATTAGAAGGGAGAGATCATTCACAGGCTCTTTTCTAGCAAAATTATATGAATATCAGATTAACATGGGACAAGAGCCCAGTGAGAATAGAGCCCTTATGATTCAAAATGCAGGAACATAAGAGGCAACATGTCACAGAAAATAAGGAACAGCAAGCATAATGATGTCCTGATTTTTCTTTCTTTTTTTTTTTTTTTTTTTTTTTTGGCCTTTTTTTACTTCAGTCACAGAAGACAAAGTGTGTTATCAAGGCATATGCTTTAAGGGGCCAATTTTGCATCTAATGAAGTCAATGGAAAGAAAACATCAAGTTCAATGATGCAACGTAATGCCCTTAATGAAAAAAGTAATCTTATGTTGGAACTCACTTTTGAACCCATTTAAGTCGATGGAAATCTTTCTTTTGATTTAAAAAGCATCATATTAAAATACGAAGTATTCAAAAAGAAAGATATCTAGAAGCTCTCTTTACGTGGAGTGCATCCCATCTATTCAAAGTTCAGATTAAATCATGGGCAGACCAGTGCGTGATCCCACAGATATTGTCAGACTGCCCATGTGTCTGAAATAATCATGGGCTCAGGCACCGGCAGGACATTTGCACCTGAATATCTTTATGTTTAACTCTTTCTGCCAATAAAATTCTCCCTGACATTTATAGACCCTGCCACTTTGACTTACTGTATGCTTATGCTAAAATTCCACAGGAAAGGCATAATTTCTTTTCTCCCTGTATATTCTACCTCAATAAGGGACAATTCATTTTACTCACACTCTTCTTTTTTAATATCACAGTAGCCTTGAGACCAGGCAGAGAAAATATCAACCCGAATGTTTAAGACAGGAGAGGCTGGCAGTCATGGTTTAAGCAAGAACAACTACAGGGATGTGGCTCTCCTCAGTCTGGGTTCAGAAAATACCATCTGGGGAAGAAAGGGATCGGTACTTCTGCAGCCAGGGTAGCTTATTTCCAAACAAAAACAGTGGTGTTCATGCAATCACAGAATCATTAAGGCTGGAAAAGACCACTAAGATCATTTAGTCCAACCATTGACCCATCCCCACCATGCCCACTGACCACATCCCTCAGTGCCACATCCAAACATTCCTTGAACACATTCAGGGATGGTGATTCCACCACCTCCCTGGGCAATGCTGTCAGGCTGATACGAATTTTCTCAAAAGCAGTAGTAATACAGAACTGGAGAGAAAGCCAGGAGACTCCAGTTATTTTTGGATATGGGTGAGAAAAGTCCTTCTCCCCAGGGCTCAACAGGGTGGTTCCCAGCCAGGTAGGTGCTCTCTGCCCTGTGTCAGTGGCCACTGCCTCTGCACAACAGTACTCATGGCACTCATCACACATGACAGGCCCCCAGAGCCAAGGGGAAAGGTGACCGCATAGGCATTTAAAAGGTTAAGCTTGTAACTTAGAGATGAGTTTCAATATTTCCCCCTCCCTAGTACTAATCATAATCTAATCCCCTCATAATTATCTAACTACTCAGAGGACTCAAATTATTTAATGATGCATCTGAAACTCAGAGTGCTGGAGGTCAATGAAATGCAGTTTCTTCCATCTCTAGAAAATTGGAGAGCAACTGGAGACCTACGAAGCCTTTGTATAATGTAGAGAGAGAGTACAAAGATCAAGAGTGTTATTCCTTCCACAGAAACCCCAAGTTGCTGGAACTAGAATCAAAACAGGTGCTATAAATTTGTACTGAAGCTTAATTTCCTGGACAAATAAGGAGCACCACCAGCATTCAAGTCCTTCAGCAGAATGAATAGAGCACCCACAGAGATGACTTAACCTTGCCTCCCCTACCCACAGTCCCAAGCCACTCTGAGCATGTACACAGTTAAGTACTCTATTCCTTTGTTTTTAGATAGGAAATTTGGTGACAGGGACTACCTTCTTCCATGTATTTGTACAACCATGCAGCACAAAACAGACCCGTTAAACATTAGGGCAGAGCATTCATCCTTTGATGAGTATTTAATGTGTCAGTTATACATCAGTGTTAGCTCAGTATATAAACACACATATGTTCTTGGGCAAAAGCATCCATGCATCAAAACTCTGCATCCATATTTTACTGTATTTAATTAAGAGAGTAACCCATTATCACTAATTATAGTTTATATTTTCATAATACTGTTTTATGGTTATTACCTATTCCCTTCAGTTCTATTTATCTATAAGCCTTGCATGCTATGACACTATCTAGAGAGCTCTTTTTTTTTCACACAAAACCAAAAATTAGTAACTAGGCTGATCTCAGAACATTGACTGTCTACCTTTCAGGACCTGGAATGCAAACTGACTTCATCTCGTATTTCTGCTTGCAGATAATCCAAACAGGAATTTCACGTATGATTTCATACTTTATGAAACCTAGATTTCAAATGTGCCCACCCCCCAGGAGGCATTCCCAATACTTCAATGATGCCCTCCATGACTGCAAACACTACCAGGAGAGGAAAGGTGATGCAAATATTGACCAATGTTTCAAGCATCCTATTAGTTCCTATTAAGAATATTAAAACAATGTATCCATACACTCTTCTGAGACAGAATAGCTCAAAAAAGAGACATTATAGAACACATTCAGCTAAGGAGAAAGAGATCATAAAAACAAAGTTTTGAATTTGAGCACTTTTTGTATTCTCTGCAAACTGGGGAAACAGGGTCTCTCTCACTGGGTCTACTAAAGGAAGAAAGAAGATCTCACCTCTGATGATGCAGTCATGCTACTGCCTGGTGAAGCCTGACTCCTTCTGAGGGACAGTGAGTGCAGTCCAAAAGTGAAGGGCAGTTTGGACACCTGGATGGCAAATTGACAGGAGTAACAATACACGGGCACCCCAAGGGTGGAGCAAGGATGGGATACACTACAGCCAGCCGTCAGACAGTTGCCAGTGTGAGAGAGCAAGATGGGAGAAGAGAAACCATGTTCAGCCCAGAATTTATGAATTATTTTTAAAGCATATTTTTATTTATTTTGTTTAATTTTACTGATTTTTATTGATTGGAAGACTGAGGCTCAGACAAGTCTTTATTTTGGTTTCTAATAGCACCTCCAATAAGAGATGGTATTGCCAAATCACTACAATATTTTTCATAAAGAGGATAGAGCTTTTCAGCTAGCACCTTATTAAACTACATTTCCCATTGCTTTTCAGAAAGATTTTTTTTTCTTCATAGTTCTAACTGTTCTTCTTTCCAATCCCATTTCTTCACATCTGGTTCAGTATCCACCGAGGAAAGCATCATGATTTCAAAGTGAAAAAAAAACCAAAACAAGCAGACAAAAAATACCCCACACAGAATAGAAACTAGTTTTTCTCTCACTTTTCACAGGCTCATGCATTTTAAAACCAGTATCATTTGTGGAGCTATTGATCTGCAATGGTTTCCAGGTAGGATCAAATATGGGGTACTCGCCTTGTGCTCTCCCTGGGGTCTGTGTTTGAAATGTGCCTTTGCCTCCCACTCTCCATGGCAGGGACATGGGGAGAAACCCATCTCAAGCCCACACAACCCTGACCTGAAGCATAGCCTTCTAATTTTCATGAGCTCTGTTGGAGGAGCACTTGCAACTGTGGCTTGGCGTCAGACCAGCACAGTGCAGGTTCCTTGGATGTGTCACAAGAAGTAAAGCCACCTCCACAGAGATCTGCCAGGTCTTGCAGATTGTTGACACTACACACAGCATTGGCTGCAGTGGTCACACTGCAAAATGTTTTAGTTTTCCCCATCTGTACTGCTCCCTTTGCCCTCCCTCTGGCTGCCAAGGCAGACGTCAGGCACTGGGGGGAAGGGGGAAGGATTTCAGCTGTCAGTTCAGTGGTGCAGAAACGCTACCACCAAAAAACCTGTAGGACTATAAACTTTTTTTTTTTTTTCATTTTAGCAGGATTTGAAGCCACTGTCTCTTGGTGAAAAATTGTCATCGGGAACAACTGGGAGGTTTTTCAAGGACTTCAACCAAGCCACAAAGGCTTGAGTAACAACTAGAAAGAAATATAGAAATGTTAAAACAAATTGAATATACACTGGTACTCAGAAATAATAATGGTAATTTTGGAGCGACAAATAAAGCAATAAATGTTAGCATATGTATGAAAGTAGGCAGAAAAAATCTACCTGTAATTCGAGTCATTCTGCACCCTGTCTTTAATGAGCACAGAGGTAAAGATGAGTAGTTCCACTGCAGCTTAGTTCATACATTCTCAGCCTGACCCTCTCATTTTCTCAATGGTAAAATAAATATTATAGAAAAAAAATCAAAGGAATAAAAAAAAAAAATTGGAAAGAAAGAAAGAAAGAAAAGAATAGACAAAGACACTGAGAAAGGAAAGAAAAACTATTGAAAGCCTGTACAGACAAGTATGAATCAATTATTCCAAAAAGCAGATGTAAAATGAAGCTGCTTAAACATATAAGGCACTTCTACATTGTATTCAAATAATACTGAAATTATAGAGCTGTCATTCGCAGACCTGTCGAGGGTGCCTTTCTTACTACATTATGATTTAGCATTTCTCTTGGAAGGCTGCAGCAATTTTGACATTAGAGTCATTGGACAGAAAAACCATAAAACATACACGAAGCGTCACCTCTCTTTTTTGTGGTCTCAGAAAGAGCTCTGGGAGCTGATTTTGCCACTAAAAAAAAAAAAAAAAAAAAGGAAAAAAAAAAAAAAAAAAAAAAAAAAAGAATGACCTGAAAGGAAAGCATTCGTAGAAGTGCAGAACTGTTAGTCTCAAGAGAGAGAGTGCATGTCTGTAGAACAAATGTAACTGTGAAGATTTAAATAATTTGATGGCACATAACCTAATCTGACATGGCAGCAGGTTATTTCACAAATTGTGAAAGGCTCTGCCCACCAGTGTCATAATAAGAGCCTCTTTGAGAGGCAACTTAGAGATACAGATTTTTCTTGAGGCAAAGGCTCAGGTGACAGCAATGGAGATGGGGTGAGCAAAGCCGATGTGCCTCCTCAGCTCCTGAGCTCTGCGTGAAGCAGCACACACTGCACTGACACTCAGGATCCTCGTGCCAGCTAACCTATCACTGGCAGTAGGGCATGATTTCCTAATTATCTGAAGGAGTGCACTGGGCAGGGTCCTGTCCTGCAGGTGGGTGGATGGGGGTGCTCCAGGGGTGCTGGCAGCACTGCTCTCCTCTGCCCCGTGCTCATGTACTGGTCCGGGAGGAGTGGGTTATGGATAAAGGCGGCTCAGTCAGGGAGTCTGAATTGCTCGGAGGTAATTGCTGACCCTCACAGGCCTCATTATCTCTTACAAGCTCCCTGAAACAGCCCACGGGGCCAATACTTTTCTGCACACACGCATTTTGAAACTTTCATTGTGGTTCATGTCACGGCTACAAGCCTTGCAGTTGCTTTGCAATGGATCAGAGGTATGCTGGGGAGAATGCATGCTGAACAGCTCGACACATGAACATATGTATATATATATGCATACATATACACATACATACACATAGGCATGCATACCACTGAAAGACGTGCATATAGCAAAATGTTGATGAACTAGAACCAAATGCAATATATTTCAGGGAGATATTTTCAATCACTTGCTCTGATTATTATAATTTGATGAGTTAATCCTAACCATTTAGCTCTCATAAACTCACAGATCATGAACAATGGCTGCATTAAATCTATTGTCACCAGCAGTAACACGAGGAGCAAAGGCTCACTGACTCTTCTCACAGCATTTGTTTTTATTCACTCAATCTCTCATTCCACATCAGCTGCCATCTGGACAAAATTCAGAAACCATGACACCTGCTTGAAGAATAAGAAGCTGATCAGATGGAATGGGCTGGGGCTTTATCTTGAGAGCAGAAATGTGAATTGTTGGTAACACAATCACTTAAAAGGTTTGTAAATTATGTGCCTTCAGCTCAGCATATGGCTCACGTGAAATATGGATTTGTGAACTTTTCACAAAACTTGGGCTCAGATGATATAGTGGCAGCTGTTTTATAAACACGTGATAAATAAGTACAACTTTATATGTATACACACAAGAGAGAGTGTCAAAGGTTTTTAGCCCCCTTTTGAATAACAATACTATTTTATATTTGCTTAGCAGTGTATCAATATTCGCTTCACCCAAAATATTCACACATTGTTCTTGGTACTTCTGGAAAAGCCAATCAAGAAAATCTAGGACCTTCTGGATGTCTTGCCCTGGCATGGAAACAAGTCCCTCTTGCTACTGTACCTAGGCAGGGGGTCCCAACACAGGTTCTCCTCAGCCTGTTCCCCTGTTGCATAGAGGTAATTTCTGTATGAATGGGTACAGTCAGGACAAAAATGCCCTCCTCTCCTTGGTTTGCAGCCTCCTTTAAATATGTGGCTTATCAGTCAGGAGGGTAGGAGGCTGTTTCAAATGAAGGTTGAGACTAGAAGTGGGAAAGTCAGATTGGGGGTTAGGAAAAGGCTCTTCACCAGAGGGCAATGGGCATTGTACAGCCTCCCCAAGGCAGTGGGCACAACTGCAAGCTGCTGGAGTTCAAGGAGTGTTTGGACACTGCTCTCAGACACAAGATCTGGATTTTGGGTGGTTCTGTGTGGAGCCAGGAGGTGGATTTGATGATCCTTGTGGGTCTAATTCGGGATATTCTATAATTCTATGCAGTTGTTAGAGATGATAACAAGAGCACCATTTTCATAGTGCTGAATTGTTCTCTTCAGCAGGATTGCTGTAAAATACAGCACTCAATATTGAAAGCAAATTCTCATCAAATATGTAAACAAATATCTTTAGCAAGTACTGCACCTGTAAAACATAAGCTTTGTTGAGTAGTACCACTGACTTTTTGCTGACACATCAAAGCTGGGTATTGCTGGCATCAGAGCATGGAATGCTGCTTGGGTCCCCTCATGGAGTATGCATAAGTGTGGACCTGCAATATACACTTGACCCCTTACTGACACTTCTTCTAGGAAAGGAGATCCACGCTGACTCAAAGTTTTGATAGTGTGAAGATTCTCCTATGCAAGGATAGACACATGGGTAAGTTATCATAGAATCGTAGAACCATTAACATTGGAAAAGACCACTAAAATATCATCTAGTGCATCCATGAGGAAGACAGGACCAGTGAAAGTAAAAGTGTGAATGTCCAGGTCAAGAACAGTCATTTATGCATATATCTGGACAGTGGGTACATAGTGGGTGTGTGTGCATCTCTGCTGGACATAGGGGGTTACTAAAGGCTGGTGGAGTGTGCTGGACCTATCAACATATGCAGCACATAGCCAGCCCTGTGCTGCAGCAAAATCACATGAGCAACCCTGACCTCCACAGGGTAGGGCCTGGAGAAACTCCTCCCATCATCTTTACCAATGGTTTTGTAGAAGAGTAAAACTCTGTTTTGCACACACAAATAAGTATGCCACAGTTGTTTCAAGCCTGCTTTTGGTGACCTTCTGGGATATATATATCTGTGTAGGTTTCTCACACTAAATGACGGGGTTTCTGGGCGCTATGGGATAGAAAAGAATGGAATCTTGAAGAAATATGTTCTCTTCTTACCCTCACTGCTGTTGAGATATTAAGGAATTTCTATTCTTTTTCCCTTCTCATTTTCAGGGAAAAACAAAACAAACTAAAACAAAACAACAAACAAACAACAAAACCCCACAATTTGTGACTTTGTGGGATGGAGGATGGTAAAGATTTTTAAACAGTTTGGCCCCCACACTAATGCCAAGTGCTGGTGCTTTATAGCAGCCAGCTTTGCAGTATTAAATGGTCTTCTGTAGCCTCATCCTTCTGCCTGCCTACAAGAAATAGTGACAAATTACAGTTGGGGGGGGGAGAGTGAAGAAAGAAATATTCCATTTTTAATTGCCTTTTCATTTTCTTTTTATAGCCATGCTTAAACTGTGAGTTATCAGAAGCTGTTCAAAGTCTTTTTCTTTTACCATTTTAAAATATATTCCTCCTAAAGCCAGATGAAAAATACGGTTAATGGGGTTTTGTGACTCCCACAAAGTCCCCTACAAATTAAGGGACTTTGAAAAAATGTCAGCTGCCCAGTTCCCAAGAAAGAAAAATTAAACAATAAAGGCTTATCGACTTGTTCCTGAGAAGATAAAGCACTTACGAATGAGACCCTCTCATACTCTCTGGTCTGTGATCAGAGTCTCCAATTTTCAAGATTCACAGAAAATATTCTGATTAGTAAAAAATATGCCCTGATTAAATGAGTTTTAAGATTTTATAACTGAATCCCATCCTCCCTTCAACCTGTTTTCATACAATGTGCTGTCTCGTTCAGCTGTGCTGCTATCACTACCAATTATATCCAGTGCCATAAAAACATCACATTCATGCAGATCAGCTGATTGTGCCAAGTTCAAGAAAGGACAGCAGGACAGAAATGACAGCAGCTTCTGCTGGCTCTGCTCCAAAGTCCCTTCAGGCTAGTTGTTGTTTTCCTCTCTTGCAGACCACTAGCATTTCACTTTCTCAGAAGTATTAGTGCTATCCCTCTCTTTAAAGGGCCTGACTCCCAGGCTACTAACACCATTGAGGGTATTGCTGTTGACTTCAACAGGTCATCTGCAGATGTCATTCTCTCTTACACTATTTCTGATCTTTCTGCCATGTGGCAGTCTGAGCAAAAGCCACAAACTCCAGTCCCAGTACCATATATTCACAGAATCACAGAATCACAGAATCACTAAGGTTGGAAAGGACCTATTCAACATATACACACCACATACAGATAAACTGTGGGATTACAGCTCTCTTCTCTGCTGTGCATGTGGTTCCTACATGGTCTAAAAGACCTTGGAGAATAGGGGAAAAAAACGTAATTGTGGAAGACTTATAATTTTAGATTTTCTGACTTGTGGAGTCCCACTCTTTGCCATTCAGAGAAAGGGAAGCAACGCAAAACGTAAAGGAGGGCTCGTACTAGCTCTGCTTTGACCAAATGCAGTAAACAAGGTATTTTTCTAGGATCTTTTTAGATCCCTGGTGGATTTCCAAACTTCATTTCTTAGGAAACTGAAAACTGCTTCACCTGGAAAATAATTGTGACTGTGTCTATCTAGTCATATTAATTAGAATAACATAGAAATTGAAAATTGGTTTAAAATGTTTTACTTTAACTAAGGCCGTAAGTATGGTGATGAAACCAGAGTTTCAGCTCTTCTTATGCAGCACAAAGGAAAATGAGATTTTAAAAATATCTTCCTTATTCCCTTTCCTTCAGCCTCTCCTTTTTTTTTTTTTTGGTGTTAGAAATGTGAGGGAAATTTCATCAACAGTAAGACAGTGGTCAGTAGCTGAAAGCAGAATCATTCACTTTTCCATATAAGCAGTAACGGAACCTGGCTTAAAATATCCACTGCAGAGTTTGAAAAAAAAAAAAATCTGCATCATATTTAAAGACAAATAAAGCATTTTGATCTTATTAGTTTAAATCTTAAAAATATATATACTAAATAAATCTAATTTCAAGACAGTTGCATACAGTATTCAACCATCCTTCAGGCTGATAACCTGCCCGGAGCAGTATATTTTTAGCATTCAGCTGATTTGGCTAACTAAGCGGGGACAGCACTAATTGCTGCAGGAGGCTGACGTGGAAGAAAGTAGTCACGTTCTTCCTTTAACATGTCGCAGTCTGCCATGAATCTGCAGAGTGACACAGCAAACTCAGAACAGTAATCGAACCAAGTGAGTCTTCCCAAAGCCAGACCATAGAAAATGGTGGAGCACCTCCCTATTTAAGACAAGAAGCAAAAACTACGTGAAGTCTGTAAAGCCAGCTCATGCCAAAGGAATAGTTGCTTTGATTTAATTGATGATAAAAGAAAACCCAGAAGAAGGGTGAGTTTGGATGACATTCAAGTGTGTGTCCTATGTTAGGAGGAGGGTAGAGATACCATCTGCTTGCCTTTGTTGCTAGAAGCACAATGGATAGGTACAACTATGAAAGGAGCATTTGCTACACAAGTAGAGGCCGCAGCCGGTAGTTAAAGATTTGCAGTTTCATCAGATGCTGGCCTCTCCACTGCGGCATCTCCTCTGGAGCTGCTGGTGGAAGGCAGAGCAATGGCAAGCAACAGCAGGAAGCCCCCTGCTCCCTTAGGAGTGAATTTTCCCTGTACACATTCTCTTCCATATACCACAGAAATACCAAAGCAGCTCAATAATGCTTCCCTCGTTTCAGAGTAAGTGATTCGGGACCCACTGGCCTATTGACATTTTCGAAAGTGATGTACAGAAATTCTGAAAAATGAAGCTGTGCTTTTTCAAAGGTGGTGTAAACAAGTGAGGAAGCTGAGGAGATATTTTCTAAGCTCCAGGAAGAGAAAATACTTTGTCTTCTCAAACACAGCCAGGTTTAAAAATGAGTCCGGTTTCCTTCATCTCATAAAAAACCAGATCACCACATCTCTCTCACTCCAGTACAAGATGCAGTAGGCATACAATCACTTTCCTGGTCAAATGCTAAAGAGGCATTGTATATAAAATGCACAGACAAGCAGAATAGGTTTACATAATGTTAATATAGACAAATGGCATGTACAACATATCTAGCTGCAATTTAATTAGATTAATTAGATCAATATAATTAGCAGTGCTATATTACACTACCAAGACTTAGCCTTGCAAAGAACGGTGCTAAAAATGGTTTACAGTCTTAAAGCATTGTAACGGTGCCTGCTGTATCCATGCTATCATGCATCAATATCACCACTAACACACTATTAATACTGGGAGTTTATAGGACACTCAGGAGACACATAAAACACTACCCTTGCAGAGGAAAATTTTGATAATGGAGCCTGCAAAATTATTTCAACTGTTGAAAAGATCTCACTCGAACTTAATTCCAAACTACAGCATGGTCATGATTATATAGCAAGTTAATTTAACCCACTGAGGCAGGAATAGACATAATGAACAAAACAGACTGAGGTAGCATGGTTTACCAATGAGCATTTTCCTCAGAATTCTGCATGAGTTTTGTACACATAATAAATCACAAGGGGCTGTTTAACTATTGCATCATCAACTTGGACGTAGACTAGATGTCACACTAGGTGAAACTGCATAGTTGTTCATGATTTTAATAGTGATTTTGCATTAAACAGAACTGTGGGATTGTGTTTGGACATCCAAACCTCCACAGTGGTAAAAATGTTAATTTTCATCTGTTAGTGTGCTCAGTGTACTTGGGCTCAAAACTCACAAAACAAACTATGTATGTGGAACATCTAGAATCAACTACCGTAGTGTTCTATATTCTGGAAATATCCTTGAAGGTTAAAATAAATAAAATTAAAAAAAAAACCGCAGAAATTCCAGCTTGTTTAAAGTACAACAAACTTTAAAATTTAGCAACATAAAGTGGTAAATTAACCAGAACTCATGTTTGTGGATTTATTCCACCAAGTGGAGAAGCTAATCCTAACTAGTTCACCTTCGCTTTTAATTTGATATTTTCCCCACATTCTTCTAAAATAGTCTGGTACATTAACCACTCAGACTAGGAAAAAGCGTTTTCTTTTTGCATTTATGCACGCATAAAAATAAATCTGTTCATGAAAGGGATAAAGTGACAGCCCCAGAGCCTTCTGTCTATGCACAAGATACACAGAAATGACCAAAATGCCAGAATGCAGACTTCAAGACTGTAGACTTTAGTGATGAGAGATGATTCAAACTAAAAACCCATTTGACCTTGTGTAGTTCAGTTGCTACCGGACTCATCTCTCTTGAAGACTAAAGAATCTTTGGACAATATTGCCTTGTTTCAATTTACGCATCTTGACTGCCCACAAGAATTAAGTCCCAGACATCCTCAAGCTTATTAATAGAGCAAGTGCTAACAGTTTAGATGTGGCTGAAATTTATGCCAGTTATGCAAATTTAATTATGCAGTTAAAATGTATGTATTGCCCAATAGCTGTCAAAGGAAGCCATCTCATTTTCCATAGTTTTCCAGTTTCAACTATTCGCCATTATCTATGTAATACGGTTTATGCCAGTGATAGTCCAAGTCATCTGTCCTTCATCATAATGTCTTTCAAGGAAAAGTTAAATGCATTATAAAGAGTTCCTCTGCCTGACTGTTGGGAATTTGTACTAAATGCTGGTTTTATCTGTCCACAGTATCATGTTGGATATTCAATAGCTAATTTCAACTTTTGTTAATTTTGTATCATTATAACCTTACAATCTACTCTTCACTAGATATACATGGACAGATAAATAGAATAAAGCATAAAGGATTAAAATAACAAAAGTCTTGTGTCAGGAGATAATCACCTATGTTATAGAAATCGTAAAAGCTGAAAATGAATATTCTAGCTATCCAGCTTTTTTATCTGATGCTGATTTTAGCTTCTCTAGTAGAAAACTTTATTGCTCAGTTTCTGTATGAAACCTGCAGAAGAAAGTAGTATTGTTTCCATGGGAGAGCGCAATTAGCGGACGGGTAGTCCAGCTGATATTAAAAGAAAAACTTGGGAGCAGAAGCCATTTGTGTCAGTTTTGCTTTTTGTATCTCTCCTTCTCATATAGTTAATTTACGACATTCTTTCACAGTGCAGTGTTTTATGGAATGTATATTTTCTGACAACTAAGTGACAAATTTGTCTGAAATGAAGCTGTTCTTTGAAGACTTAATTGTAACTTCTGTAACATATTAAAGAAAATCAATATAGGTTTGGAATGAGTCACTATTGAATATTATTCCAAACAGGGGAAACTTATTTTAAAAATTGAAGCTCCATTTTTATCTCAGCTTTTGGTAATATAATCTAATTTGTGAGTTAATTGATCTTAAAAAAGGAATAATTTGTCAATATATATGTGCAATAATCCTTTTGAAAAGTAACATTATGTAATCTGATGGCATGATGTTCAGCTGAATATTTCACATTAAATGCTGCTTGACAGCAAAACAATGGGCCAGACTGGTCTAATTGCTGAACACCTTGACACACGTAATATTTGGGCTATGAAAGACATCACCAAATTTTGGGTATCTGTTCCAATCTTTCAATCTCTTTCAAATAAATAGACAAAGGTCTAAGAATTTGCTCTTGGAATTTTTCACGGAGTAAATAAAGAAAAATGAATAAAATTTTTCCAGTCCTTTCCAGAAGTAGGATTTTGGCCTCAAATAGCTATCAGTAATGTCAGCATGTTTTGCCATTGTTGGTTTTTACAGTGTTTTACATTCTACAGGATTACTATCTCAGTCCTGCAGCTACAGTCGGTCAAAGTAAAATGAACTGGTATTTTAACAATAAATTGTAAAATATGCTTTGAAGTTCACCCATCTTTTCCTAACAGTGGTTACAAGGCGTAGAAATAGACCTTAAATATTTTGTTTGTAAAACCTGGATGAAAAGTTTAAAATAATATATAGAGAAAATGTATATCATTATCAAATAAAGATCCTAAAACAGAGACAGAAAAAAAAAAAAAAAAAAGACAAGGTTTATCGTATTCATTGGTTCTATAGTTCCAAAAAAGTTTGATGGAAAATGAAGACAAGCATGAAATAATTCCCTGCTCTAATTAGGGTATTTCTCTTTAGGTATTTAACAAAGTCTCATCTTACCTGATCGTCCTTTGGTCAGATAGGCTCTGCAACTGCGTGGTCATTTTAAGAAAATAGATTTTATCACTGTAACTGCACAGAACTCTGATGTGATGTAAAACCAATGCATTGTAAAATTACAAGTAGATTATGATTGGGATTACAGAATTAAATCAGCATGTTATCTACATACAATGAACACGTATTTGTGGAGTTTCTGATTTTCATTCCTTGATTAAATAATTGGTAAGGCTCAAGGGTCGATTGCAATTGTAAAAAGAAAGGAAGATAATGGGCAGCCTTGTCTAGTTCCCTGGTGTCATTTTTAAAAGGGCGAGTTTAAATTGCTATATGTACAGACCTGGTCAGGATATTACACAAGATTTTTAATCCAATTTTTATGAAGGTCTTTCTAAAGCGAAAAGTTTGAGGGTTTAGTTTGTGGGGGGATTTTATTGTTTTCGTTTTTGGCTTTTTTGGTGGTGGTGGTGGGTTTGTTGCTTGTTTCTTTGTTTGTCTGTTTTAAAACCAGTCAATGGTTACTTCCATTGCAATGAATCAAAAGAGTTTCCCAGTCGACTGAGTCGACAAACCCACATTATCAAATTCTTATCGTGAATAACATACAACTCCGAATCATCCTCACTGAAGCGCAATGGAAATAATACAGATCAAATTATGTGGACAAGGTTTACTCATGGAAATCCTTTGTGATGAGGTGAATAAGTGCCTCAGCAGCCCTCTGCTCCCTTTGAAACCTTTACTTAAGGCTTGCTAGAGATTGGAGTTCCTGTACGTGCACTTTGGGTGCAGAAGTGCATTTTATCAGCATAAATCTAGCCCAGGGTTTAAAATACATATCTGATTGCTGCAAATACATAGGAAAAGCAGTTCATTTGATTGCCAAGTTGTGCAATAGCATGCATTCTGATTCCAGTGTTCAAGTTAAACACTTCCAATCATAGTTCAGATGTGTGTGTATGATTTCTCACTGAATGTTTACTGGCAGCTCATCTAAGCATGTTACTTTCCCCTGTGTTAGACTTTAGCAGCACTTATTATTTCATATTAAGTCTAAGGTTACACTTTGATCTGGTGAAAGTTTCAATAAAGTGCTTTTGTTTACAAACTTTATCTCCTGTTTAAAGCAACTTGGAAGATTAGAGTGTCTGACACTGCTCTTTGAAAGTGTTATTTATGATTTCTAGATCATATGTCAAAGTTTGAGCCTTTAGTTTTAATAATTGACGCAGCTTGGTGTACTTCATCTTATTCTTTACACAGAACATGTGCCAGCAGTTTCTCATTTGTATTCTCACTGGTTTATTTTATATGAAAGCTTTTCTACAGCCATGGCGTGTTGTAGTTTGTTCACTTTTTGTCAGCTAATTCAGTTGAGGGGTTTTTTTACGACACATATTAGCATGCATTGATTTTTGTCATTTTAAAACTATTATTCAAAATTACTATTGTTGTATCTTTTCTTTTTTGAGGTCTGCACCTTTGTTAATTGTGGCTTTTAATGATTCCTGTCTTAGATTTTATAGCATATTATTACCATCACAGAATCAAGTTTCAAATTAATATTTTGTTCAGAAGAAAAGCACTACTTTTTCAAGAAGCATTTTATTTGTTCTTGCAGTTTCTTGCTCATGACAATTGTAAATGGCAAATTTTCTGCTACTTCTACAGTGGGAAAACTGAAGGTTTCTTTTGCCCTTGGTGGTGAAGATTTCCTGTAGAGAAAATCCTACATTCATTTCAAGATACATTCTCGTAAGGTCTAGTGTTTGCAGAATCTTCACCATGGCGGGCACAGGAATATCTCTCAACTGCTGCAAATGCCAGGCAGGTTTTGAAGAGTGGAATATCAAAAGAGAAGTCAAAAATACAGGTGTAACACTTGTGTGCCATTTTTGCTTTGGCCTCCTTTTTCTAAAAGACAGATAGCAGCATATAGGTCCAACTCCTGTATAAAGTTCATAGGCAGCCCAAGACAAAATGAGGTGAAGTGTTGTAAGCCAGAGACAACTAATTGGCAGATCACTGAAGTTAGTCCATCAGTCAAGGCACATGAATATACGCTTCTTTCTAGATCCAAAAGAAGGAAGATTTTTCTCAGCATTGCCACTGATGTACCCATGAATGACAGCACCCCCAAAATAAAGCTTGGATCTCTGCATCAAGCTGATGGTCGGTGGGATAAGCCTTCAACAAAAAGTGAGGTCTTTCAACTAATTCTTTTTCCAGCAAACCCCAACCTGCAAACTGGATCCAGCTTCTTTTAATCCATGTATTTCTTTCTCACCTGCACTGGGAGATCTGGATAATAACACTGACTACCTCTGCTAAAGCAGACAGGCAGCTGTGTGTGAGTGCTATTGATGATAGATCCCCAAAGATGTTGAAAAAGTTAGAAGATGGAATTGAAAACTACTTATCCCACAAGGGAGGATCTTCTGCTATCTGTCCAAGAGGAATAGGCAGAGAACCTGCCCAGAGCTGCACACCCAGCCCTACCAGGTCCTGTAAGTAAATGAGCTGCACCCAAGGGACTGGTGTTGATGAAGGCTGCTGATGGATCAAGTAACAGAAACATACAAGTCTTCCCTCCCAGTGGCCATACAACGTCACTCACCAGGATCACTGCAGTTCTACATCATGCTGTACTCCAGACTGATGCCTGATTATAAAAAGCGTTGGATTTGGCAGCTGGAATTCTCCTACACAGTTCTTCACCAGTCATTTTGCTTAGACATGAGAGTTTAGATATCTGAAGTATTCCTGTTTCACAAACTTGTTGAAGTGAAGATAGATGGCAGAGAGAGGTATAAGAAGCTTTATGTGCCCTAGCTTTCAATCATTTCTCAGCTTAGCTTTAATGTAAAAATCTGTTATTTCAAACTTTAAACCTTCTGTTAGAAATTTAACTTTAAAATCGAAGGCTTCTTTCTCCCCAGAGATTTAATTTCTTTGTGGATTGTTGTATTAAAATACAATCTTCCTGTTGGACTTCTTCATCTTTTTATGATCCTTCCTTAAATACAAGGTTCTTGGTCCTTTGCAAGAAATAGAGAGAGAAAAAAAAAGAAAAAAAAACTGTATATATATTTATAGTGGACTCACATAGAGAATATTTTTCAGAAAGATATAAAAGAAAGGAAAGTAGGGTAGTGGCTTTATTGTATATAATCGTTTAATGCGAATAGAAGGAAATAAATAGTGATGCATTGTTTGCTAGCATGGTGACACATTCGCTGGTAATTTCACAGTATCATGGGAATTATCAAAAGATCTTATAAAAAATCTCACCATATCTCATGTACTGTCCACTTCTATTACAACAAGCAGGTAAATTAACAAACTTGAGATAAGAGGTTCTGGCCATAGAATTATGAGAGAAATTGGTAAGATCATAGAATCATAAAATCATATAATCACTTAGATTTGAAAAGATCTAAAGATCATCAGGTCCAACCATCACCTAACACTACTGAGTCTACCACTAGACCATGTTCCTAAGGGCCACATCCACGTGTCTTTTAAATATCTCCATGGACAGTGTCTCCAATTTATTTCTGTCATGCCAAGGCTTCACATATAGCTGCAGATGCAGTGGTTATGGAGGTACTGATATGCTGTTTACAAATATTAACAGGCAACCATGAGAAAATGCTGGATGTTCTGCTAACACAGCACAGGGTCTATACCCTACTTTTATTAACATAAATGTAACTGATTAAACCAGAGAGATCATTCTAATATACAACTCTTGTTTGGGCAGGATATTAACTGAAGGAAAAATTATACGAAGGCATAAGGTTAGGATTTGATTGAAGATTTCAGGCTACTGAATCTATTTAGTAATTAGATAAGAACTAAAGGGAACATTTTATCTTAGAATGAATATGAATTATTTGTTGAGAAAAAGAGCCAAAGTCTTGGGTGTCGTGCTTTCATTTATTTATGGCAAATGGAGAAAACTTGGCTTCCTAGCAGTGGTCAGTAATCAAACTTGAAAATTCAGTCAAGTTTGTATTTTATCAATTACAAAGCATTTTTAATGTATTGTTTTAAAATAATTGAAAATGAGCATCAGGGAGAACAATATCCTCATTTTGAAAATATTTATGCAGCAGAAATGTCAAAACAAAATACAGCAAATAACTTCAGGTAAGAGTTGATGTAAATTGTATCAAGGTTAAGAGCTATATTGTTTTCTACAGCATTTTTTTTTGTTTTGATTCCAAGGGTAATCTTACACAGGGCGAAGGGAATAACCATGAGAGGTCAAATTTATACATTAATTTTTCTCTGGTAGTAGATATTATTTAAAAAAAAAAAGACTTCAAAATCATCTGTGTAAAGAAGGGGCTTCTTAATTCAGGGTACAATAGTGTTCGATCATTTAAAAATGCATAATTACAAACACTTACGTTTGGAAATTGCAGTGGCTTGTTCAGTCAGGTGTGTTCACAGGGCAATAAGCAAAAGAATGGCAGGAAGTGACCACCAACTTGTTTGTTCAAACACAAACTGTATCTAAAATACAACAAGAATAAAAAAAACATAAAAGCGGCCTTAGATGTCCAGAACATGATGTACATGATAGCACATTCTACTGAAAGTGAGATGCTATCTTCAGGTCAAGGATTTCATCTTCCTAGGTTATCATATCTCTTCATTAAATTTGTTTTCCCGCGTTCATGTGATTTGATACTTATTTTTCCTTTGACTGTCACTCTAAAAGAGCCCAGAATCCATGCAAAATCTAATTCTGAATTTGTATTCAGAATTCAAAATGCATGAATTTGCATTTGTCTTATATTAAAGCACCATTCAGAAGGATCAAAAGAACTTAGATTTTGGGGAGGTAATGGAATGAACTTGTCTTCCGGCCCTAGTTTCTTGGGATCAGTCTCTCTATTGAAGTATTTAAGAATCTGAACATTCACATTGATCTTTTCACATCCTCTTGATGAAAGAGAAGATATAAAGTAGAATGATCTGCATATTTGCTACTAAAAGCATCCATCCTAGTCTTAGGCTACATATGATTAGGGTGCCATGTTAAAGCATTAAGTATGGCTTTGTCTAGGATTCTTTAATTACTCTGGGGCAAGAAAGACATTTGAGATATTTGATTCCTGAGAAATAGATTGAGGATACAAATAGGAGGTTATTTGTAGTGTTTTCACCTATAATCTAGGAAGCATCAAATTGTGCTATGCAAACTAAGACAAAATTCTGGTGACAATCATGGAAGTTGGTTGAGATCTGTCCTGCGATAGTTGTCTCAGCACCCATAATTTGAGTTGAAGGTTTCTGGAGCTTAATGGTGCTGAAACGCCAGGTATAAGTTGACCGTATTTGGACATTTAAAATAGATGCACCTGGGAAGGACACGATCTTTGCAAATTTTGCTGCTTCGGCAGAAGACAATTCCAGTCATGAACCACAGTCTAAAATGAAACAAGAGAAGCAAACACAATATGAATTCTGTCTGCATAGAAGGGGACTGTGCAGAAAGGTATGTGAGGTATAAAAAAAATTTTATGTATTTTACACAAAAATCAATTTATTAAGAGAGGTAGAAATATCTCCCTGACCCTTGCCTAAAACACAACGGAAATTGAGCATGATTTTGTAAACATCTCTCTACTGGACATGCAGTATACTATAAACATCCAACAAACACACAGCTAAGTAAACCACCTAACACTATCAATAAAGCAAAATAAGCTGTAAGTAAAATAGACAAAACTGCTAATATCGGGCAAGAGGAACAGAAAATAGTGTAGTACACTGATATAGTTAATGACTGACTAACATTTGGTTCTAAAACAAGATGAAGGAATAATAGGGATAAAAATGCTACCCAGGTTATGACATGGTCATTCTGAATTTGTATTCAGAATTCAAAATGCAGAATTGCCCAGAGAGGTGGAGGATGCCCGCACCCTAGAGGCGTTCAAGGACAGGATGGGTAGGGCTTTGAACAACCTGGTCTATTGGGAGGAGTCCCTGCCTATAACAATCTTAAAGGTCCCTTCCAAGCCAAAGCATTGTTTGGTTGTTGGCTAGCCCTGTTGCTGGCTAGGATTCTGTGTTCACTGATCCCAATCAGACTTCTCTGATTTTCCATGGAAATCCTTTTCTTTTTGTTCTCCCATCCTCAGGTGATCATTTTATTTCTTTCTCCATCCTCAGAAGATCAAGAAGGTACAAATGAAAAGATCTCCAAACTATTGTGATCCTGTCCCTATCTTAATGTACAAAAGTAATGGAAAATTTGTATCTGTGTATAATTGTTTTAAAACTGAATACCAGTTATAAGAAAAACAAACAAACAAACAGTAATTTGGGTCAGGTAATTTTAACTTTCATCAGGTATGAATCAGTTATCTGAAGACCAATGATCTTCGAACAAAAAGGCCTTTTCTCAGGCAATTTCAACTTCTGGACTCTCTGAATGGAGTACAACAAATGTGGGAAAGTCAGTACGGAGATGCCATCCATGCTGAAGGCTTTTCCGGAAACCTGTGTTTTTCTGGCTGAATGTGGAAGGTAGGCATATTATGTGAAGTTAGTTCAGTTGGAACCTCAGGACATCAAAATCCTGAGCTGCAGACTGCAGAGCCTTGTCCAGATAGCCTGATTTTGTTTTACAGACTAACATTTTATTTAGAGACCTTTCCTGAAGGTAACCCTCTAGCTTAAGTCGTGAATACAGCTCATTAAAAAGTGCTTCTCCAATCATCCTTTTCTGGGAAAATTAGTTGCTTTTTAGCAGCAATTCAAACAGTAATGGTTTTTCTATCAAAACTGAAAACATGTTGACGTGGAGATACTCCTATTCTGCCACAAATATACTTGTTATATAAATATCTAACACAGACATTGTCTCCTCTCATTTCTGTTGGTCCACTTTGCAGACAGCTTTCACCCTCAGAAAGTCATTACAACCTTCCCTTTAGGATAATGCAAAGGCACTGTGCCAGAAAGCATCGCACAGTGTACACCCCTGGCTACAGTGCACCAGTAGGAAATGTGCTCTCTCTAGAGAGCCTGTCCCAAAAGACAAGAAAAAATAGCCCTGCAACTCTCATGAAGGCTTATTTCCAATCAAAACACCTTGATCTTCAGCCAAAGCTACATAACTCCATGATCTTTTTAATGCATATATACATATTTCTTTAAAATGTCATTTAAATAAATTTAAAAGAAGAAAATCATCTTCAGCAAAACTAACAATATATGTTGAAAATGACCTAAGAACAAAATCACCACTATGCCTTATCTTTTCAACTTTAAATACTCACAGTTCTAGGCTCTAATAAATACAATTAATGCAAGTGTAGGTATTTCTAGAAAAGGTATTAGAGGTTCAACTAAGACTCTTACAGAAAATTTCATATACTTCTTAAGAAAATATCCAGAAATCACACAGGATATTTCAAAGCTTCCTTACATGAAAAAGGAACAGACATAATTTTATATTGTTTCATTTTTTCAGAACAAATTTAGCTTCATAAAACATAAAATTCATCTTTTACCTGTCTATTATATGGTGTCATGAAAGTTAAGAAATAAATGTTTTATCACTGTCAGCTTGAATATGCAGCTTGTCCTTTTTTCTCCGTGTGAAGAATAGTCAAGAAGGAAAAATAATAGAGAAAAAGTATAGAAAGAGCCAACTAATATGCTCTACACTGAAAAAGGTAAAAGGCACATTTTGGGATCTTCTAGGTGAATATACTCTGAAGTTTTATTACATAAATATATATAATATATCTATAAAGTGTATTTTAAAAGAATATTTCTTTCATGCTACAGCTTGTAAATCAGTTATTTCAAAAAGCTAAGACAATTTTCTAAATAGATGTAATACCTGGATGTTTTTGTTTTAATTACAAGTATTTGTCAATCTATTTTAATTTCACAATTCACTTCAGGTTTCCTAAAAATTAACCTTGTTTCTCAAACTTGAGTAAATCTAAGACACATTCCCCAAAATATTTTGATTTTTCTTTAAACTAGCATATGGAGTTGCCATAACGAAATACACTTCTGCTTGCATCCACTCAGGTCACCAGGTTGAAGTTTATTTTTCTCTGTTTTCTCCTATACTTCATGCTGTTGGTGTCAAAGAAAAGTAGGATAGTTTTCTATCATACAAAGGAAGACACAGAAGAGAACACAACTGTGTATGAACTGGAATAAGGTTGTGATGCCCTGATATGAGTTGAAACACTCTCTGGAGAGTCACTTCAACCTTACATTCTGTGTTTTTTTCCATCTGAAAAAATACACATGTACCATTACACTTTTACAACAGTAACTTCTGTACGTCATCTCCTGTATTGTCAATTATTTTCAAGATGGCGATTACAAACACTAATAAATTCACAAATAAATAAATAAATGCCCATTTCCTTGAAGATGAGCGTGCAGACTGGATAGTCAAAAATGTGGAGGCTACTGGCTGGAAATACTTCTAGTAGAATCATTTTTCAAAGGAAAATTCAAAACTATCCAAACTAAGTAGCTCTGGAAACTTGCATGGGGTTTTGCCAAAATTTTGTTTCAGCAAAAAAATGAAGACAAAAGTTCCAGCGATGAAGAAAAATGTACTGCCTGGATATCTTCCAAATGAAGCATTTCAGATTTTTTTGTGATGCAAGCTTGTGGCTTTAAGTACAGAAATATCAAAAGAAAAAAAAATAATAAAAGGATGTGATTTTTTTCAGAGTGACACACTTTGACTGATCATCAATATTTTCATCCAAGGGGAAGACAAGATCGGAAAATTTTTACTGCAGAGAAATGTAAAGCTTGCATCTGTTGCATTTTCTTTCTTTCACCTGAATCCCTTCAGGTACACAGTAGAATGGCATAGTTCAGATTATATGTGTGCCACGAAAATTCTTCTTGCACAAGGTGATTTTAATTTATGTAGGAGCTTCACCACCAAAATCTTCCTTGAAAACAAGATGAAGTGCCCCCTTCTGATGTTCCAGATATGGTCAAACATTCCTATTTAGCTTAGTCTATGAAAAATATCAGTAGATGGGTCCCTGCGCAGCCTAGTCTAGTATTAGATATGGAGTTTGGTGGCCCTGCATGCGGCAAGGGGTTAGAGCTTGATGATCCTTGAGGTCCCTTCCAACCCCAGCCAATCTATGATTCTATGATTCTACGCTGTTTCCAAGGAATGCATTATTAGCCATGACATGGTCTAGGAAAAGTCCTGCTCCGATAAACCACCTCCACAAGATAAGATAAGATAAGATGAGAAGATAAAGCTTCTCATCTGGTTACATTGTCAGTGGCACTCAGAGTTTCTCAAATGATTTTGGTATAGCTGCAAGTTAGAAAAACATGTATACTTGAGTGAAGGAGTACTCTGAATACACATTCAAAAGCTTCATTTCCTCCAGTACATAAAAATAAACTTACAGATCCACATTTCAAGCACCAGCGGGGAAAGAAAAAAAAAAAAAAAGAAAAAAAAAAAAAACCCACCAACATTAGGAATAACTCCTGCACACATTTTTGGCTGGCATCAGTGGTTTTGTCTAAAGACACTTTCTGTCTACTGCTGACTGCTTGCTGCTTCAAAACATTTTACAAATTCTAGGTTCCTGAAAGCAAGTGTCAATATTTTGTTAATTGCTTCATTTGACAGGGAGTTCTCAGGACCTCACCCCAGTATCCAGTGCAGCTCTGTCTTTGCTTTTTTACTTAACTTCATTTTATACATCTCCAGCTCTAAAAACTTTTTCATCTCTGCTCTTTTGACCACAGAAGAGATTTACCAACTGTAAAATGCTATTTGTCTAGGCATGAGAACTTCTGGAGGGGGCTCTATTTTGGGAAGAGAAGGGCATGCAGAAGCAGCCCTTATAAATCCAGTGTTTACAAAAGAAAGAAGACAGCAAAGCAACTGGGGATTTTGTGCGAGTACAAAACTGATGTGAATTCCTATCAAAGTTAGTTAAACAGGATTGCCAAAGCAGCTATTATATAATCTCACTCTCTAGAATTATAATACCATATGTTTTGAATAATAATCATTCAAGAGATCAGATGTGTTGTTCTTCTTTTAAAGAGGAGAAGGATAGGGGAAAGAAAAACAAAATGTAGGAAGATAAGTTAGCAAAGAACACTTAGTGAGAATCCTGATGAAGTAGGAAGCTGAACTGTGAGACTTTCTCCAAAATCTAGTCTTCAGAAAGGCAAGGTATCTGCACCTTGCTTGTAATATTTTACTGGATAAGTTCTATTAAAAAATGAGGGACTGTATTGTAAATACAAGGTCATGTGTTCGATTGTTGTGTCAGCACTCATGACTTCCGGTTCATTCCCCACAGTACAATATTCCTGATATTATACTAAGGCTGTGCAGTAGAGGTTTCCATCACTCAGAAGTGCTGCCTTTTAAACTAGAGCATGTAAATGAAATACTTCACAGCACAAAGCTATCCTTAGGTCTGGTGTAACATAACCCTGATTCACTGCTGCCTCCAGTACTACTGAAGGTAGAAAGCTTAACTTGCATTAATGAAAAATATCAGTCCTGATTTTACAAAGCACCTAGGCAGGCACTTAAATAATAATTTTGTGCTTCTAGCAAGATTAGCAAAGCAACAATCAAGTCAAAATGAAAAACACAGAAAGCTCAACTTTCATTAAATATTTGCTTATGAATAACTCCATTTTTTCTTTGATTGTATGCTTGAAGTCCACTTTACTAGTATTCTATAATAATTGCCTGTGTAATATTTGTTTTGCATGCGACTAGGGAAATGAAAGTAAACAATCTATTTCTCTGCTATCATCTCTTAGTTGGTAGTCATGGAAATACCCAAAACATGTAAAATTTTTGTGGGTTTCCTGACTTCTTCAGGTTGACAATAGCAAAATAACAAAAAATATATGAGGACATTAATTCTGAAGCCACATAATCAGATCTAATTCAGCTATGTAGACAATAACTGTCAGGAAGTACCTTGGAAATTCTAGGAGATGTTCTTAGGATCTCTCACTTATTCCTAGGACATCCCTAGTTCATGTTACCTTCCTGAGAAATCAAAGATAGAGTTCCAAGTAAAAGGGAAACCTCTTAGAGTCCTTCTTTCAATGTGATATAGCCTGTCCTCTCACAAAACAAGCCTTGAATAATGATTGGTTAGTTTATGTCAACAGGACACACTAAGTACCTGAAATTTTTACTCCTGTAGAACTGTAATAAGTACTTATTTTTTCACATAAGATACATCTCAAATAATTCACATCTTGTTTAAAGTGCAGATGTCAGAAAATGGATCTGGAGCTACATTCAACCTCTGTGTAACCAGCATTCCAAATACCTCCATAAAGTCAGGGATAGAGAGACAGGCATGGCACTTACTGACGGACAAAAATGCTGATCATACAACCATACAAGCATAGGATGGCTTAGGTTGGAAGGAACCTTAAAGATCACCTAGTTCCACACGCCTGTATATAGGCCAGTTTTCTCTTTCTCTGAAAGATGCCTCTTGAGACATGGTTTTGTATGACATCATGCAAACAGGAAACTGAACAAAATAAAATGCAGGTCCCTGCCTCCACACAGCTCCCTAACCAGTAGGCACGTGGTCTATCTAAGCCTTAGCATTTACATATCAGTGTGGTCTGCTGAGCTATACCTACCATCCAGCCAGCTTGTGATGCCTAGAGATTTGAAAGTATTGCTTGACTTCAGATTTGCACAGGTGCTGCTGGTCTCCTCTTGGAAAAAGAAGACTCCAACTCCCCAGAAGTGTAGATAAGATATTCTGCATTAGAATGATACAATAATTCCCAAGCCTCAGAATGCAAAAGCAATCTTATATATAAAGGCTTGCAACAGAGAAGAATAAGTATGATGAGACAGAAGGGACTTTCTCTTACTTTTCTCAAGCATTCATGTGATGCTGAACAACACAGTACAGGATTCAGGAAACACAGGGATGGAAGAGACTGCAGTGCGCCAATGGTCAGGGCAATTTTTTTGTGCTAGGTATACAGGGTATACAGACATCATCATGATGTCTGCAGGAAGGCACACTGAGAGCTAGAAACAAATTCAGTCCCTTTAGAGACAGTGTAGTTTAAGTTTATTAAACAAAAGAGAGCCCTCACCCTATTTATGAAACAAGACAACACAAAAATAGAAACACTGAATTCAGAATACAAGCAGAAAAAAAGGGAGACCATAAGAAACCCACAGGAAACCAACATCCATATTTCTGACATGTCTGTAGTGATTTTCGAGGCGTCAGCAGCTCATACTGAAAATGTAACAAGCAAATTTTGTGAATAGGTTAGGTAGAGCCAAACCTGCCCTTTTTTGGCAAATATACTCTGATCTCTCCAATTTTTTTTTCCTTCCAATCATAGCAAAACAGTGCCAGTGTTGAACAACCTCTGAAAGTTCTCTGCAGTATTTTCAGAGAAAGAAAAGCTCCCCAACACATGCCATTTTCTCCGTAGATGGCAAAAGAGTTTTCTCATTTGAGCTTTGATCGTCTACAGATCTACATCATTCTTCCTCATGCATTTTATTGAAATAAACTAAAATACAGTCTACCTTAAAGCTAGCTGTCTCAAAAGAAGTAGATCTCTTATATTTCCTCTTGTCAAAGTCTTTGCTCCATTCATTGCTGCATCTTGGAAAATCTGCTACTTTTCATTTTACTTTTTAATGATTATACTTTTTATTAAGAATCGGGACAGGAAAGGAAAAATATTAGTGGAAAAGTTGCAAGTATCCCTGCAGCTGAGCTCCCCTGCAGTCTACTCAAGTCTTTACTAGTACATCTGCTTTTCAAGTCAGAGAAAACCCTCTGTTCCCTTCAAGCAAGTTCAAATGGCAAAGGAGCTTTGAGAAGAAAAAACACAGCATCACAAGCATTGGCTCGCACTGGAATGCGAAGCACAGTCCTTGGGAACAGATGGTTTAATACATCACAATAAATCTCTTCCCAGACTTTGCAACACAGTACTTCAGATAAAAATAAGTTTAAGTTACAATCTGCAAACAAAATGTTGTCCTCAGAGGCAGAGAGGAACTACTTTTGGCATTACTGAGAGTTGCAGCTCCATTTTAGATAGCATTTAATTTATATTTTTAAGGAGTTGATCAGAAGTCCCGTCTCGCTTTCTTTCATAATTATGAAATTCAGCCCAACAGACTATGTTATGACTCATCACCAGCAAACTCTCAGCTAAAAAAAAAAACACTGCTCAGCATTTATCCTCCTCACCCAGGATGCCTGAAACAGCAGCTCATGATCCACCTGCTTCACAGGCATTAGAGAGTGCAGGACAATTATCAGAGTAAAGGAAGAATGTCATTTGAGCTACAAAATCCTCGCATTACATACAGCTGACACATCAGAATACCTGCCTTGAGCAGCTGTATTTGCATAAATGAAAGAGCTACAGACCATGACTGTCACAAAGATGTCACGTCAATTGGACTGCGCTTCCTTCTTCGTTAGGTTTGTATCAGCGGCAGTCCAAGGAAGGGGAAGAATGAGGGGAAGAAAGACAGTTTAGATATTTTGGATGACATAGTACAGCCGCATTTTCCATTTTCAACAACTAACAGGTCCTATTTTTAGAATTAAGAACTTATAGGGGACTGGGTACAAGCTGGTAATTTCTTGTTCTAAGGAACATTAACATTCATTTCTAATTCATATAAGTTGGCATGCACCTTCAATTACATCGGCAGTGTTTATTCCATCATTTGCTTCATTTCACATGAGTTCTTTCATTTAAACAATATTCTTGTGCAGTAGGGGTGATGGGTCCTAAGCTCTCTCCAGTGGCATCAGCAGAATCTTATGTCTCCCTTGGAGAAGTTAACAGTGGGCAAAGGGTTTGTACCGCATAATTTATCATACTCATGAATGCAGTTCATGAACAAACTGCAGCTTTTTTCTAATTGAAGCTGTCCAATAAATGTTTTGTGCAAACCAATTTCAGCCTACAAATTGCTCGTAAACTGCTCACTGTGAGTAGTACTTCTAGTATTTGCTACTTATAATTCAGTACTCAGTCTTTGGGATTGGCCAGGCTGATCCCATGGCTTGTTTTTCTTTCCTGAACATTGAACTAATCTTACCAAACTACAATCAGAGGAGACAATGGGAGGTTGACTGGATAATAAACCAGGACACAGTAGGTTTAATGCCCAAGGGGACTAGCAAAGATATGATGATTAGCAAGGAGAGACTAGTAAATGTTAAAAAACAGTGTCAGCTTGGATGTTAGAGGCACAAGAAAATTAACAGCAGCTCCCAGTTAGGAGCTATGAGTACATCCATTCTCTGTATTCTCTATTTAGCAGGTGAGCCCAGACTAAAAGGAAATTCACATTTGATCTGGCTAAAATTACCAAGATTTCAGTGATAAATAAAATCATTTAATTTCATCAAATTTTTGAAAGTTGCATTTTTCACTACTTGACATACAACAGGGCTATGTTCTTCACAGATTATTTATTTCAACCATCAGTTCAAAAAAGCCAGTATGCAGAAAGGTTTGTGGCAGATAATGGGCACTGACCTTTTGACATTTGTTAACAAAACAAAACAATCTAAAAGTTTTCTTCAATCTATAAGATGTGTTGATAGCATCCCCTGGTTCAGAATCTGTTTTCTAGAAAACAGAAATATCATGTGTGGAATATCCACTCCTACTCCCAAACAGTTACCTTAAAATTGAGAGAGAAAATAAAAATGTTATTTCTCTATATTATGTGTAAGCTTAATCACAGTGCATTTTTATTCCATTTGCCTCAAGGCAAAACAAAAATTTTAGAGAGGACTAAGCAGACATCAATAGATCACGGAGGTATGCAGAAAGGCAGGAAAAGGACATGAAGGTATTATTGGTAAAGCAGAATAAGCAAAGAGGGACTCAGTAGGAGAATTAGCTGAAATGTAGGTCAGCGCTAAGGTCTTTGTGCCCCTGGAGGCCAGCAAAAGAAAGTTTGAAACCACAGTAAAGTCATACAGAGGAAGGGTTTTTCAAGGTGTGATCGTGCACGAGACTGCGCTGAAGAAACTTGAAATTACAGTACGATGTAGCTATAATTTGTGTAGGGGGCACCACAGGAGTTAAATTCTAAAACTCACTGGCACTTTCAGTTCAGCACAGAAAATGATAAGCAGGGTACTGAGGTATTTCATTTCAGCCCTGCAATCACCATAGGAAGAAAAGAGAAATCCAAGCCATGTGAAAATAAATAAGATCTATGCATTTGTATCATTTGAGATGGGTGGGTTTCTTTCGAGACTGGGTGTGCTTGTGTTTTGCCATGGCTTCTGCAGCTGGCCAGGATGTTTGCTGCTTCAAATATAGCAGTGGCCCAGAGCTTCTCAGAGAAGGAAGGGCTCCATTCGCTGAATTGCCTCCCACCCAGAATCTGACCTCCCCTCAGATGTGCCGAATGCATCGTACTCTGCTTGTCATGGACAGTCAGTTATCTGTAAATGTTAGGGAGTGGAAATAGATGTGGAAGAATAAAAATAACACACGGAAATATTTTTATCTGACGGGATGAGATTTGGAGGAAATCATGACAGTTTTCCAATCACCATTCGTGAAGAGAAGAAATCATATCCAGCAGGAAATTATCATGAAAAAGCTTGATAGCCTAGAAAGCCAAAGTTGAGAATTGAAGCAAGTGTGAAGTAGAGGTAATACCAATCACTACTTTTCCGTCAGTAAGTGGCAATAGCATTGAGAAGCCAAATATTCATCACCTCCCACGATACAGGTGTACTGCCATTTTGCAGCTTGGAAAAATCTCATCCATCAATCGCAAAATATTGCCATCATGTGTGGGCATATACCATAATGCTTCGGTGCATACCTCTGCACAGATAATTTTAATCTCCAGCATCCAGAGAAATCAAATGAGGTTATATGCGAAATACTAAGTGTTATGTGAAAGCCAGCCACACTTCGATCGCATTAATGCTAGAAAAACATCATGCTAACAGCAGTAATAAAACCATTTCTCCAGTATTGTTGGATACACATATTTTCTGCTCCTCTGGATGGTAGTTATTGTTCAGAGACTTCTAGAATAATAACACATTCTGCATATAACTCTGTTAGGAAGCATAAATAGAGAAGAGACAGATGATCCTTCCAACTTTCACTCACTGGATCCTTCTCAGCACTTGGTTTCCACAGTCTATCCATTTCATCTGGTCACTTGGGATGTCAGCAAGCAGTGATGATACAAGTATACAGTCGGGTGATGCTATTTACCAAGCATCATGCTACACCTATTGCTTGAATAAATCTGAACAGCATCTTAAAGCAAAGGAGACACTGCTGCAGTAACATTGACAGAAGACCTAGCTATTAAGCTGTCTACAGAGTCTAGTATCAGTGAAATGTTTGACAGCCGCAGGGACAAATATGTATTAGCAACATTGCTTAATCCATGTTTCAAGGGCAGAATTGAAACCATGCCTTCACCCTATGCAGGCAAAGATTGCTGGAAGGATACTGTCATAAATAACAGTGCTGGAGGCCATACCATTATGCACCTCCTCTTCTCCCTCATCCTTCCACTTAGCTCCCCTAGGCCAAGTATATCTCATAAAGCAGAAGATGCACAAGCTCCTGGAACATCAGAGAGTGCAAAAGAAGTAATCACAGCATACCTATAGTTCCTGGGTCTTCCTTTATCAGCTCAGAGTGGGGCAGTATCTCCCAGGAAAAACTCAATTTGTCTGTATCATGGGAAGAATCTGTCCATTATGAAAGGTCTATAGGTGTCATGGGAGACCTTTTCATATGCTGGGAAGTGAGAAGTTGACTTTCGAAAAGATATGCTCTAGTTCAGACAAGAATTAATTCAGCAGAGCCTATGGCCTGTGTTACACAGGAGGTCAGATTTGATGATCGAAGGAGTCCCTTCTGGCTTTGTAATCTATAAAGACTAACCACTTTAAGGGGAAAAAAATAAAAAGACAAAAGAAGAAACTGATACTGGTATTTTAAACCTCCAAAGTCCCCACCATCCAATACGTTCTCAGATTCCATTTTAAGGTATGTTTGTGGCACTGAGACACATCGAAGAAGTGGGCTTAATAAGCCTCAGCATAGAACACTTCTTCCTTAAGGGAGTAATTTGAAAAGCTTAGCAAGTTACACATGCAACATGCAGGTGACTCTATAAATTAGCCTAACAGGACACCGCAGAGGAATCCATCTATCAAAATTCTTATAGGGAGGTGAAGGAGCATAGTACCAAGTGTTGTGCTTATATTCCTATTCGCTTTTTCCTCACTTTCCAAACATTATATAAAAGATTTTCTCTGTCCTCTGCTTGAATAATTTGGCAGAAGATAAGAATTGTGCAAATCTCTCTTCTGTGAGAGCTTTTTCTGAAGCTTTGATTCACCTGGATTCATAAATCTCTGGGTTTTGCTTTGAGGTTTAAGGCCATGTGAGCTACAAAACTGCAAACTGATCTCACATTAATAGCATGCAAAACTGCAAAATTACAAAGCCATAAATGGATTTACATTTGCAGCTTAGGAACAATAGGCTGACTTTCCCATTTGTAGCAAAAATCCACAGTCAGGCACATATTGCTGTTCATCCGCAGCACTTGTGCACGCAGATAAAAGTGCAGTCAATATACTTGCTGGAAATTTGTGAGTGAATCCAAAAAGTGGAAGCTCATAGCTAGTAAACAATTTGGAGAATATTCTTCTTCAAAGCATTCTTCATCTGAGGCTTCTGAGGTTTTTCACTTTTATTTTCTCTTGTAGGAGTAAATGCTAAATCAAATAAAACCCACACCACGTAACACAGGAAATCAGTCAGACTATTGAAACTGTAAGGCTTGTGTTTATACCAGAATATTTAAACAAAAAATACAAATCCCAGACTCAAATGCACATTCAGGTAAATCCCTCAGGTATGATAAAGCTGGGTAACCATTTTTTAACTCTGCATTAACTTCCTAACAGGGGAAAGTCTTTTCTAGCAAAAGTCAGGAAAGAACCATTATCCTAATATCATATAGAGTAGTTTGTTTACATATCTTCACTAAAAACAAAGTAAGCAAATTTCATTGCAAATATGATAAATTTATCTTCATTTAAAAGGGAATATTTTTGTGAGGGTAGTCATGGTGGCTGAAAGGGGCTATCTCACTTTGAAAAAAAGTGATTTGGCAAGGGAGGGATGGGATAAAGTATTTACTGCCCATTTTCCATTCCAGTTTCACCCCTCAAAATGAAGGAAAAAGTCTATCTCACTTTTGTCAAATGCCTGCCTTGTGAGGTCGTCTTTTTTCTGTCACCCATACAGATGTTCCATCATTATTCCTGGCCAGGCATACATTGCAGATACAAGTAGGCATCTGTTCTCTTGTTATCGTCATTATTACTTGTTATTCTGAGTGACAAAAAGGGAAGCCAGTCTTAAACATCACTGTCTCCAGTGTTAAGATTTGGTCCAATGTTAGGTTCCAACAAGCCTATTTCATGTTGCCTCAAATCAGAAACTACAGAACAGCAACAGTTAGACTTACAAAGTTGTGGAAACATCCACATTCAGAAATGGACCAATTTTCAACAGAAATTAGTAGCGTTAGGATGCAGGTAAATAGAGACAGTTTTGAAAATCTCACCCTTAAGGGCTTTTATCTGCATTAAACAAATGAAAGTTATTAACATAGAGCAAGATCCACATAAAGGCTAAACATTTCTCATTTTTTAGCTTTTTTTTATGCATTGTGCTAATGCAAAAATTTCTGCTGAGCTACACATGGGCTCCTTCACGTAGTAGTGTCCTTTAAGGACACCCCATAAAGAAGCACCATTGGTTCTGACTATGCAGAAATCAGTAGTTCCTCCTGACCTGGGCAGGAACACCAAAACAGCTAATCCTTCCCTTTAAGACACTGCAGTTCATGCATAGACTGCTAGTGAAATCTAGTAGACACCAGGTACCGGATAGCTTTAGGAGCACCCATTGATGGAAACCTAGGCACTTCCAGGTAGGGAATGTGTATGTCAGAGATGTGTGACTGGGTACCTTTACTGCTGGTAAAGGCTGGTCAGGCATGGGAATGGGCTGCCCAGGGAGGTGTTGGAGTCACCATTCCTGGAGGTGTTCAAGAAACGTTTAGATGTTGTAATAAGGGACATGATTTAGTGGCGAAAAATTGGTGGTAGATGGATGGTTGGACTGGATGATCTTGGAGGTCTTTACCAACCTTGGTGATTCTATGACACTATGCTTCCAGGACCTGGCAACAAAGCTGCTACAATTCTGGGGAGGTTGGGTGAGGCTTCGTTAGTTAGACAAGGGCACAAAGAAGTTTCTAAGGGCCTAGGTCTAGAGCCTTGCATTTACTAGCAACACTGAGAAACCTAATACAAAGGCAATGATATTTTCTGCTGTCATTTTAAACACTATGTTACTTACTCCCACTTGGAACAGAGCTATTAAACACAGTATTTAAAAATTAATTTATCTTCCTATATGAGAGCTACCAATGGTTTTGGACCTGTGAAGAAACACTAGAAAATATCTGCCAAAGTCTCTCAAACCAGGAAGCATTAGGAAAAATATCTCAGGAAAGCCTAATCCCCCACTATTTGCAATTCACAGAAGTTTGGCCAAGTCTCCAAGCCTCTGGATGCTTATGTGAATCAGAATCACTGATCTTTTTAAAAATTCATTCTTCCTTCATAAGCATTTGAAACACTCCAGTCTTGCTGCTCATTAGAGCTCACGAGAAATCTGACAAAATTTAGTGCTATCTAAAGTATGGCTACAGCGCAGATAAGTTGCTAGCTGGCATGGCTGATGGCAAACCAGTAGGTATGGGCCTCAATTCAGGCTGTGGGATCCCATCAGGGATTTCAGGTGTGTGCTCCGATCACCAGTCCCTGCTGAAGCCTCTCTTAATGCATGTTCATGCCTCTTGCTAAAACTCTGGCATCACAGGCCAGTCCACAGTTTCCTGTCCAGGTAACTCAATACAAGTGGATCACCAGTAGTAAACCATTTTTTGTGAAAGGTAAGGAGGACTGAGCCAGCTGTGCTGTAGTATCACAGGCCAGTTTCACTTCCAACACTGGCAAAGTTCCGGCAAAAACAAATATATGAATAAATAAGGGAAGCAAACAGAACAAGGGAAGCAAGCAGAGGAGAAGGCTTTGCCGAGCAGCAGGCTGAGAGGGGCTGATAATGAATGACTGATGATGATTACATGCACTTTTTTACTTCCTGCAAAATGATAGATGCTGGCCAAGTCGGTCCCACAGTGCCAGAGCACCATGGAGCCAGGCTGGAGAGTGTGCCGGCCAGCAGACCTTGGCCTCTTCAACAGGAGAATGGTGGCACATCCAGCTGCAGAGAGGAGCTGTCCGGGCATCTGCAAGGCACCTTGAGCACAGCAGCTCCTGGTGCCATGGTCCCTTGGCAGGAGCAGTCAGGAGAAAGGAATGGCAGGAGAACTGGTTCAGGTGAACTGATTCAAAGGGATAGGGGAGGAGGAGGAAACAAAAGTGCTTATGATTAATGGGTGGTAGATGAGAGGAAAGTTTACATATGCACTCGGAGAGAGGAAAGGATGTTCACTAGCTTCCTCTGTGACAAATGCAGCCAAGAAACAGGGAGGAAAGAACTATTAATCAGTGGTACAAGCAGATATTTCTTTTTCCCTTGGGGAAAGCTGGACTAGGTAAGCAACTTGGCGCTGTTGTTTCCAGCTTGCCCTTTCAGAGAGCTGCCCAGCAGGCCCCTCTGCAGCCTGCAATGAGCCAGCACTCTCTAAACCCAGCTTCTCCTTCATCTCCCCTCACAAAGAGGAACAGAATCCTGCAGTCAGCACATGAGTAAAAACCTTCCTCTCCGCGTACCAGCAACTGTTGTTATTCACAGTGCACCTTACAAGCATGGCTACCTGCCAGTCAAACAAATACCACTCTGCCGAGTCCCCTAAACAGCCATCTGATCCTTTCCTAACTGTTGTTTAGAGTTGTTTAGGGGTGCCCATGGAGTGATGATTAACAGCTCCAGGCGCTCTGCAAGCACTTGGAATATGCATTTCATACTAGTAGGGACATTTTTTCCTTCATATTTTTATTGGTCATGTTTTATTAGTCACATTGCTCTTCAGCCTCCCTGCAGCATTGGCAGCAATGCCATTAGCTTGAGATGAAGGTGCATGTCCTCCCTTCATGGCTGAGGTGAGGTACCACAATAAAAGCAATATCAATAAACAGTACATTGCTGAAAATTAATAAGCAGTATACTGATGAATTGTTGGCAGCCAGTAGTGACTACAGAATAGGTAACACACTAAATATCAAGTCATTTCTTGTTTTGGTTTCTAAGACTGTATTTAGGAGTCTTGATAGTATGCAGTAAAACAGACCTGGGAAGGCATACAAATATTAAGTGAAGTCCAAAAGCATTAATTGCTTAGTAAATGCTGGTAATTATCTGACATCTAGAGCTCCTTGCTTGATCTAACGTGTAGCTTTACTCCCTTGCACCAGTTGCAAGAAACATCATGGAAACAAAGGTGCTGTGAAATAAATATTCCACTCTTTCACCCCAGAATCTCAAAGAGCCCTACAGCAAGGCAGAGCCTTCATGAACCCCAGAATTCAGGTATAACTTTCTATACCTATTTTACCAGTGGGAAAGGAGAAGTTAGGGACCTCCAAAAGGTCTTAAATCTGTACATGGAAGTGAAAATTGGAAAGAATCATCTTTCACCAGTGCTCTCATACAGGAATAAAGGCATCTGTTTTTCTTTTCCTTTGCTTTATCTGGAGCTTTCTTTTTCCATATGTAAAATAAGGATTGTAGTACATCTCATCATATGCACAAAAATCCTATGAAGCAACGATTAACATCCTCCACCTAAAAGGCACTCCCATGTCACTGGTATCACAGTTGGATTGTAAGCCGTGAACATCAGTGTCTACAGGCGAGCAGTTTCAGGTGACAGATTCTTCACAGGCGATGACAATTTTTCCCTAAATACAGGTGCAGAACAGAGCATAGGTGGGGGCTGATTTTGCCTGGTATTTCTAGGTGTTGCTACAGCCCAGACAAAAATAGCACGAGACACACACAGCATTCTCCATGTATGATGGCAAACGCATAAGAATGTAGACCACCACCACCAGCTTTGCAGTGAGAAACAAGAGATACCAATGCAGCTGACTTTTTTCTTTTTTCAAAACTTTCTGGAATACTTCATGGCTCACTCTTTCTATTAAGTTGTTTAAAGTCACGAAGAGAAAGAAATTATGTAAAGGAAAGAAAAGAGGATTAACAGATATCCAACCATGCTATTAAAAAAAAAAAAAAATTAAAAAATCACCTGATCCCTACCAGAACTTCCCTGACTAAATTGTTAAAAGGGGGAAAAAAATAAACCTGTACAACATCCCATCCAGATGGTAGTTCCAGTGCTCTGAAGTCAGCCTGTTTATTAATGAACATCTGTTTTCCTTACAAAACAGGGTGGATTTTATACTATAAATTCTCCTTTAACATATTTCTTGGAAAATGACATTAGGAGTCATTCATTGTCACATAGATAAGCTAAATTTATTTTTAATTTTAGATATCACATATTAATTACAGCAGTTCTGTCATTCAGTGGCTTATTGATGAATGTATGTGTAAAACCTATGACTGGTTGAACATTGAAAAAAAACTAAAAATATGATTTGCCTTTGAAGATGTTTGGCTCCAGTCCTTTCAGTTGTCCTTTCCTTTTAGATCTCTGAACAACTGGATGAATGTTACTGGTAAAAATGGTAATGGACATCAGACTTCAAAGCACTAGACACACAGTGCTAGAGTTCCCTGAAATAATCAATAGATTTGAGCATATCACTGTCCGGTCATGGATACTTTTTGAGCAGAAAAATGGCTTAACTGTAATTCACAAGTTTCTTCTTAATTCTAACCATATCTTATCAATTACTGAATGTTATACACTGAGCTATTTAGAAAGACTTAGATTTGGTAATCTAAGAGGCAATTAAAATTTGGAGATAAACCAAAATTATAAGTTCATCATCATATGTAGTGCAATATTTTAATTACAAATTGGAAGATTTCAGTCCAGTCTCAAGATTTTGAACCACCAGTCTAAAGACATTGAATTGCATGCAAACATATTAAAAATAAGGTTCAGATTTAAATGCAAAAATAATTTATTTCTCTATTAATCATAGGTAGTTTCCCAGAGCATAAAGATCTGAAAACTTTTCTAGAACATTTGTTTTCTCAGGACAATTGCTCTTTTTAAACTCCAGTGCAGAACAGTATTTTTACATCTTCCCTTTTGTGCTTTGACATTACTTTAAGAAAGAAACAAGCGAGGAGATGGTAAACCTGCTTACACAGAAGTTTCAAAGCTATAGACAAATGACTTCTTTGTATGCGTATGCACGTGTGTGCATCTGTGTGTAAAAGTATGTCTTTGTTTCTATGTTCATGTGATATCACTATTATACATGACAGAACAAAAAAAAATGTGAATAAACTGCATACTACTGGAAGCCGTTGTTGCTAGAAGCTGCAATACTGAGGGCAATGAAACTGTGCTATTTTGAAACTTTGGCCCCTTGCTGGTTTCAAGCTATGCAGTGCAGCTACCATCAAACTAGTCCTTCCATCTCCATTGGAGTGTTGAGCATCAAAGTTAAAAAACATGAATAGAAAAAATAATGAAAAAGTAATCAAATGAATGAAGCAAAAGTCAGACAAAAAATGAAGCTGAATGGTTATATTGTCTGGGTTGTCCACCATACAACCTGTTCTTCCAGCTAAAGCATGGATGCTCTCTTAGTAAAAAAGTCAAAGCAAAGCAATAGGGAACTCAGAGGAGACTCTGGGAAGGGAGTTTGGCTTTCAGCTGAGGATATGGCTCTCTTTTTCTGATTGCTTTCTGACGGTAATTAACACTGTCATGGCAGGAGTTAACAGATCTCATATGATCAGGGAGGGACTCATTTAGGTGTGACTGTAACTGGAGGCCCTGATGGGTTCAGGCACTGAGCAAGCCCAGGACCACAGCAGCAGCCAGGCAGCTCCCACCTGCCCCAGGCAGTTTCCATCCAGATCCCATTCCACTCAGCTGGGAGGCCACCATGGCCCTGAGGGACCACCAGCCCTGTCCAACAACGAGCTGCTCGATCACAGACAAGAGCTCTGTCCTGATGTGAAGTTGTTGCCTGAGTAGTTTTGGCATCCAACTATCCAATCTGAATGCTTATTTAAAGATCCATATGCCCTAATATATACCTACAGAGACCTGAGGAGGCAAAATCAAACCTGGATTGCTTTTTTTATCTTAAAACTGTAAGCACAAAAGAGATTTTAAATATATGACCTTAATGCAAGTATAAAACCACACAAAAACATCCTCTTTGAGGAAGTCTCACGCACGAGTCATGGAGCAAAATATGCTCGAGTCTGTTCCAAGTCCATTATAGATGACACAGGTTGTGTCATTTTTTTGTGCCTCACTGCCACCATTGGACTCCTCTCTTCAGTCAGTACACAATTTCCAGAAGAAATCATCTCTGACTGTGTCTGTGTTGCTTTTAGTTCAGTGGAGCTCAGCTGAGGAGGAATTGCAACTATCTGTTTATCTGCTGAAACAGCAAATCTCTAATTACGAACTTAACTGAATTGCCTCATGAAGGGGACAGAGCATCATCTTCTATGTATATCCATTTAATAAAAATGCAATTGGGAGACAGAGTTTGCAGCTTTCAGGAAAAAAAAAAATTAAACACAATAGAATATTTTGAGATTTTCTGAGCAAGCTCATGACACCCTTGTTTTGCTGCGTCTGGGGGATGTGCATTTTAAGCCTCAAAGTTCTTTCAAAAATCCTGGCCTCAGCAGTTCTCTCTGTTTTATTGCCAGCTGAGGGATCCCTTTCTACCCTTAGGGGAAGCCAGCTTCACGTACTGGGTACTGCGGTGGCCTGGAACTGTGCAGACTTGCCTCTGATCGCAGCTCTGCTGATAGTTGGCTGAGCTGACCTTGAGTACATCACCTCACTCCTCAAAGCTCTTACTCCCTGTATACAAAATGGAGATCCTGACAGTTACTTCATTTTTAAAGAACTTGAAGATGTACTGGCAAAGATGTCTTAGGTAACAGCCACATGCTACCATTAATAACTCATGCACCTTATGCAACATCTCTGTGCCAAAGATGGAAGTCATTCAATTTGCAGAATCTGCCATTAATTGCTCTCTTACTGTTAAAAAGGAAGAATAAGAGCTTGAAAAGCTTTTTAATAGGAGTACTGTGGGCAAAATCAAGACATGCATTCACGTGAGACTGGTTCAATTTATTATTGTTGCAGTTGTCTACAACAGAATGAGGGTAGTTCCGCCAGCCTGAGGAACTCCCTCTTCATCCTCTTTCAGGAGCATCCTAAGTGCTCTTAAAAATGACAGAGCTCTTTTCAGTTCCTCAATCACCAAGTCGCTAATTAAGCTGAAAAACATTTTGACCCTTCGCTCAGTTTCAGTATTCTTACTCAAACTAGCGTAAGGCATTTTACTTAAAAGTAGACTTTAAGATGTATTTTTTTTCCTTCTTCACTAGCACCTTGAAATTAAAAGGTACCAGGAAGCAGAAAAACAAAGTAGCCTGTTTTGCAGGTTTTTCCTTTTTTTTTTTTTAATGAAGGTTTAAAAAAGAAATCCCTGTGTGTGCAAAGTGAACGTTTGGTAGGTAAGTTGTAAGCACTTCTTTTTATTTCATAACTATAAGTGAAATGTTCTTTAATGTGCAGTAATAACACTCAAGCTATGCTATTTTGCAACTAATAATAAAACATAACAGTGTAGGGCATGATAGCTAGCAAAGTTTTTCCAGCTCAATGTATTGCCCACATCTATCTGTCTTTTTTTCCAGTGCCTTGGCTTTTTAATCCAGCCTTTATACTGGAAAGCTGAGTCTGAGTGGAGCAGTAGTAACTTACCTTTTTAAGGAAAGAATTTGAAGCAAGACTGCTGAGCATGTCAAATCATTCCCATACAGAGCAGTGTATAATAGTTCTCTTTTTCTTGTTTGTTTGAGTCAAATAATGCTCAAAGCACAAAAAACCTGAAGATGTGACTGCTTGAATCCTTTAGCCCTGAAAAGTCCTAAGTTCTTTCCAAACTTGCACAGTGTTATACAAACAGGGGGGAAAAACTGTCAGGAAAAAAAAAAAAAAAAAAAAGCAGAGGTCATCAAGACTCAGAAATGTGCATCAATTTCTCTGGCAAATGAAGGAATAAATTTATCATTGCAGAGGCTGCATTAGTTACCATAGACATGCACCATTTCCAAGATTTCTCGGGGGGTGAGAACGCTGCGTATCAGAGCCAGCTTCTCCATTAGGCTTTTAACCGCAATGCTTCCTTGTTTTGTCAATGAGGAGGTAGATTAAGAAGCATAGGGAGGGGAAGCAAACACACACAAAAAAACACCAAGTCTCTAGCTAAATTAAACTAAAACCTAGGTGAAGCCTCAGTGGGAAGCCTGCTGCACAAATTGGATTTCCAAATGCAGAAAAAATTAATTATGTGATGCACAGCAATGAAGTAAGCAACACCTTGAAGTTAACCTGGACAGAGCTATTGATTCAGCAGAAAAAATAAGCACTTTGCTTCACCCTCTCTGCTGTTCTAATGTTAGCTTGGACTGTTGCCTGACCATTTCCAGCTAACATTTAGTTCATTTGCAGCTGTTCAAAATGTGCACTCTTCCCCAGAAGTTCAGACAAAAACTGATCCCATCTGAGTTAATATGTTGGTTTTGAGGGGGGGAGGAATACCGTGTGTGCAAAAAAGAGCTTCTTGTAAACACGGCAGAACAGACTTTGCCACCAACCTGGAGCTCTGAAGTGGACCCTGAGGGCCACCAGGGAAGCAGATAGAAATGCTCAAGCAGTTTTGCCTGCTTCTGCTCCAACAGTGCCAGTGCCATTAGCAACTGATGACTGTCTTCCTACCTGGAGACGTCTCATATTGTCCTGTCCTAAAAAGATTTTTGCCATCTCCACACCTACATGCTGTGTATATGAGGATACTGTAAGAGGGATGATTTAGGCTCTGCATATAAATGATACAGGGAGCACGCGGCCTACCTGGCAGCAGTAGAGTGCTTGAATTTTATAGAGCTATTTTTAACCTGTTTGGTGGCCTCAGGGAGGGCCTTTGAACAGTAGAGCCCACTTTGCTGTTCAGAAACCCTTTGAGACCCAAACAGTTGCTGACCTGATCTGCTCTGCTAATTGCAACCAGCCTCTAACTCAGCAGAGCTCTACCGAGACCCAGTGCTGCCAGTGCACAATACATGTGCCTCTGTGGTCACCGTTACCTCTTTGTTCAGTCACAGTCATACTCCTGCTTGTCTTTTTGTGCCTCCTTCCAATTATTGGTGCTAAATATTGACTTTGGGCTTTGAAATTCTAAAAGATTTGAATCTGGGCAACTTTAGCAACCACCTGTTCCTAGGGATCTGTTCGGTGGAACTGCCTTGAATGACAGGCCTTGAATTACCTTGGAGGAAGCATGGCCACAGGACACTAAGTGAGGGGTTCCTGATTCCAGTCTTTTTATTTCCCTCCTTGGTATAGCAGAGCCAAGATTTATTGACCTTTAAGTCTTGCTGCAAAACCTTGCTGTTGTTCTTGGCTTTTCCTAAGGAGGCTATGGAGGCAGACTGAAGTAGCGTGGAACTTTCTGCTGGAGTACTTTTTCAGATGCTGAGCTGTGTTTTATAATGATTGCTGTTGTGCCTGAAGTTACAGACGACTGTCTTTATATAAACTCAAAATTATCGATCAATGTATTGTTCCTTATGAACAATGATAAAATCACATTATTTGTTAGTGGCTCATCTTTTCACTTCAGCTTCCACTGTTTTACAGGAACATGAAGGAAATTAAGATATATTTAAAAGACAAAATTTACCTTTTGCTTCTTATTTGGCAGACTACTCAGGGCCAAAACTCTGCACATAGAAGGTTCTAAACAACCAGCTATTTTAGTGTCCTTTTCTTTGCCATAATGAATAGAAAGTAAAATTTTCCACTGTCTTAATTAGGAAGAAAGCAACTTTGTCGCAGAATGAAAATAAGTCCTTCCCCTCCCCACCAGCACAGCGGAGTCCTTTCAGCTGACTCACACAGCAGGCCTGGAAGAGCGTGATCTCACGTCGCAGAAGGTCTTAACAGCTGACATCTGGTGGATTGAAGTGTGTCAACACTAAGGCATTATTCTTTGGCATAGGAAAAAAATTACAGTAATGAGGCTGGGATGAGGATACAAAACTCTAGGTATGGCAATGTATTATTTCACTTCAAGAGCAAATAAAAATGTAGACTGATTCTCTGCAAAGTTTTCCTAGGAGTAAAGTCTGTTATACTGTGAAATAGTTTTAGAACAGAGAGAGCCTGTAGTAAAAAAAAAAAAAAAAAATAGAGAGAGAAGTAGTCCAAAGAAACATGAAGCCCACTGAAGACTTCTGTGGCATTTATTAATTCTGAGCAAAAAGCAAACTGAGCTGGATTCACAAAAAGGGCTAGACTCAGCGCTGCAAACTTTAGCTTTTAGACATCTTGGCACCTAATGGAAATGCCAACTACAGGTCAAGTGCCAGCAGCTGCCTACAGATGGAATTCAAAAAAGCATGATCAGCCAAAAAGTCTAAGAGAGCTCAGGGGAATTCTGTTCATAAGCAAAAGAAGCAGTACAAGACCTGCTCTTCCAACAAGGCTGAAGCTTCACATTTCATTCCCCTCAGGATCTGCAGCCATGTAGCCTTTCCTGGAGCATGGATGTCCAAAAAACCAATAGGAAATCCAAGCTAAAACCCTTCCTTTGCAAGGGTGGAGTTTGACTCTCCTACATCTGCTCTAAAAAACAAAACCTATTAAGATATAAGAATTGGGAATAATTACCTCCATATTATATTTTCTGCACAGTTTAATGTTTTCAGAGTATAACTACCATATTAAATCCTAGTTGCAGATACAGCATGTTAGTCTTATTATGCTTAAGAACAGGAAGAGCCACAGATACCTTCAGATAATCAAAACAGCTGACTGCATATATTCAATAACAAAATAGCCAAGAACCTATGCAAGAAATCTGAGGGTGTCTCTAGCACCAAACAAGAGCTCTGAGGATAAACAAGGCAGACATACGTATCTAAAGAGACATTTAGTCATACTGCTTCTACCCCTCCCCACATTACAAAGGTAGCCAACACAAGCATAAATCCCTCAAACAGTACCGCATTCCTGGCTGGTACTTTCAAATTCTATGTTTGGCTTTGGATTATCTATAGTAGGGAACCTTCTCTTGTTAAGAAGTTCTCGACACCCATGAGCCATCTGTGACCCTCTGTCCCTCTGAACACCTAACTATCTGATCATGCCAAACACCATATCAGTGAGGATGTTTTGAATTTCAGTTTTTCCAGTTCAGTAGTTTCTGCTCCAAAGGGAAAGCAAATTACCAGGAACAATGAAACTAGTTTTCCCATCCCTCATTCACTGCTCAGCACAGGACTTTTCTAAAACACACTGCTTCTCAGAATTGGGTTGAGACCTGGAATGAAAGTGCATTACAGGGCATTAAATATGAAGTGGACTATGAAAGCAGTAAGCATATGATCAACGAAAACCTTGACAGTCTTAATATATTATACTACATCATTATGACTTCAGGTAGCCAGTTCAATTAAATACAGTTAAGTGCTTTAGTGACAAAAACCAGAAAAGTTAGTCAAAGTTGTCATTGACTTCGATGTCTATTTTTAACACACTCAGTCCCTTGGTGCAACTAGGTTGTTGCAGGTTAATTAATGACTGTATAAATGTAAAGAGCTTTACATTTCCCTTCATTTAGGGAACACACACTGCATTTCAAGGGAAAACAGAAAGCTCATCAACCTGAGCTATCCAAAATGATTCAGAGCAAAATGTAGACACTGAGACAAAGCCCATCATTAATATAACAGCAAGGACATTGAATATGACTTTGTTGAGAAAGGGAAGCATACCATTTCCAATGAATAAAGTTAATCATTTCTCTAGGCCTTTTTTCTCTCCATGAGTTACCTGTTAAGTTCCAGTTGCTTCAAGTTTGCTTAATGTAGCCCTTGGACTCTTCATAAACATATGGCACAAATATTAATGAGCCACTGTTGCCCCAGTGTAATTGGTCATCTAACCAAATGGCTCTGTTTGCATTCCTTGATTGGATTACCTCATTTTCTTTACAGAAATGTCTAGAAATTGATTGGAGCTTGGTTTCTTTCAGGAGGTTTTTTCATTACCAACACCATCCTTCCCCAGACCATCTACCCCAACTCTTCATGCTTAGAATGATCTCTTAACCCTTCTGTTCATCTGCAACTAGCTCATTCTCTACTTCCAGTTTAATTATAAAACTATGGTAATGAGCATAGTAACTTTAGCCTAAAAGACACTTATTTTGTTTGTACACTTATGAAAAACATTTCTTTCTTCAATAAATTCAGTTGCTCAGCTAAATATTCATAACTAAGCAACTAGAAGAGATTGTAAATATCAATAAAACAGTGTTGGTGGGGTTTTTGTTTGGTTGGTTGTTGGGTAGTTTTTTTTTGTATATTCATCCTGCTGAAGGCAGAAAGGAACCCCCTAGCATCTATGAAGATCTGAACCACACATGACAACAACCATTCCTCCTACAGTAAAATGCTAATACTTTCAGATAAACAGAACTTATTTATAATAACACCATCTGCAGGATTCTGATAGTGTTTGGGGGGAGAGATTAGTTTATCTTGCATTTTAAATAAAGATGGCCACTGGCATCAAAATCCAGATCTAGCTTTTAGCCACTCAGTTATCAGAGAATTTCACATTCAAGGGACTGCATCCCTCACGAGAATGTCTCCGTAACATCAATGGACATGTGCTAGAGGTGACAGCACAGAGCAGTCCTCCTTCCCCTCAAAACAGAAAGCATGTCCAGACTGTTCACAGTGAAAAGACTGTAATGAAAAGATCTAAGAGTTTGGACAGGATTTGATTTCTAGGTTTTTAATTAGCACATCACATGACATATGGATCTCACCATTTTTTGTGATCAGTTGAGAATTAGTATTATGGTAGTCTGTTGTCCCAGCACAATAGTATCTTCACTTCTGGAATAGAGACTTGAAGAGCCAGGAAATCTCCACTGAACAGTCTAGGTATATAATATATACATAGATCACCTACCCTAAATCGGTTGCCATGCCTTTTTTCTGTCTTCACTCAATGTGACTTGTACAGCACTATCAAAAGAGATGCACCTAGGACAGGAGACCACACAAGCCACTGTGCTGCACTGTCCCTTGCTCAGTATTATACTTCATGAACTGTGAACTCTTTTCCCAAAGTATGGGCTTCATAGCTATCACAACAGTAGTAGCTGAAGAAAAGTGGTTGGTAAGGATGAGCACAAAATAAATCCTCTGCAAAAAAATCTTCAAGACAACCTGGGAATAAAGAGTCCCATGCAGCAATGTAAAGTAAAGAGAGGCTGGTTCTGTGACACCCTCCAGGCTTCACTGCAGCACCCACAGGAAAAGGAAAGGAACTCTGAGACTTTATGTCTTTTTTCTAAGTCCTGCTGTCGTTCCTGTGTATCCTTCTTTACCCACCTGAACAGTGACTGTAGTTGGTACATATCTGATTGCACATGCACAAAGTAGTGAAATGAAAGAAGATGTAGAAAGAACACAAGTTCTGGCATTTACCAACCTCTGAGTGTTTCTGTAAAGTTGTAAACCAGTATTCTTTTAATATCACTTTTTCACTTAGTGCTTAGGATTTTCAAGTGTGATAAAATGGGGACTATTAGCTGCATACAATTCTTTACATTCATCTTTTAGTTGGATGCGTAGTTTGTAGTGGAAAATGGCTGCTGCTCTTGCCAGACAAGACACTGTACACTTGTATATATGATGCATGCTTTGAAAACATAGCCAAGCTAATTTAGGTACTGGAAACAATACAATCATGTTACTACCACTGGCACCATGAAGGTGAATTTGCTCCCTATTGCTCAGGAGCCTCCCTGTAGCACTCACCACAGACACACTGTACAGTCTCACATACTTTTTGTGGCATGCTACAAATTGTCCAAGGAGCAAAGCTGGTAAATATATGCAATACTGCAAGCAGAGGGATTGGAAGACACTCGAGAAAGGATTTGATACATGTGAGGAAATACCACTTATGTGTGAGTATTATGTGTGAACTTGATGCATGTCAGGCTGCATTATGTAAGGAGTGGTGTATGTGCCTAAGGATTTACTTTGAATAGCCAAATACATCCATGTATCCTAGTCGCTCCATCCCAGGCTTCCACTGTAGGTCTGCTAAAGGCAGAGGTTCAGAAACAGCTGAATCACCTTTTATTAAAACACCTTTGCATTTAGAAGATCTAAATAACCAGAACACTTTCCCCCTTAACACAACTAAGAATTGCTGCTTTCTAGCCCTTAACAATGCCAACAGCCTTTCTGAGAGCAGAACATATGAAAAGGGTGCTACAGAGAAGCAGAGGCAGGAAAGACAAGCGTATTTGTGTTTGCCACTCTACACATTACACATTGCTTTACCTTGGTCAAAAGCATGATGCAGAAAGGATGAGGGAGGCCTCTTTGTCCCTCTCCTTTCCCCCCCACCTCTGCTCCTGCCATGGAGTCTGTTGTGAGGAGGGAGGTGCAGGAGGAGCCTGGCAAGGGGCCTCTGCCTGCCTGGTTTTGACTATGTGAGCCCAGGGAGAAATCCACAGGCGGCAACGGGGAGGTGAGAAATCACTCCTGACAACACATTTTACCTGGCAGTCCAACATTGTTTATCAGCATAATAAAAAGTGCCAATACTTACCACCTGTCTAAAATATGCAGTAATAATAAACACAGTTACAGGGCATATTATGGTCAATGATGAGATATTAATTTATACCCCTGGAAGGAGGGGAGGAAGGCAAAGGCTACAGTGCCTTACAGGGGGTGAAGCTTGCTGCAGGTAAGACCAAGCCCTTTTCCTCTCTAATGAGGACAAATGGAAGATTGCATTGATTTTTTTTTTTTTTTTAAGGATTTGCTATTTATTTATTTATTTAGTTTTAAAATAATATCCGTGTTTATATGATCAAGTTACAGGAACAAATGGACAGGATGTTACCTTTCAGCCCCTAAGTCAGCTGGTAAATATCTGCGTGAAAGTGCATGTTGACCTTGTACGGAATTAACTTGTACAATAAATTAATTCCGGGTTGGTTCACTAGTGTCAGGGCAGCACTGGGGCTGGTGGCAGGGGGAAGGTCCCCATGGAGTCCAGCAGGGAAGGGCCTGGCAGCCAGGCCCCCTCCCCACCCCAGTAGGGCAGACCCAGCCCTATGCACCAGCTCCTCCCTTGGGATAGGGTTGGGCCATGGCCAGACCTGGATGTGGGCCCATGGGTGGGCATGGTTATACAGGGCCCATGGACAGGCAGGGCAGGGTTGTGGGAAGCTGGAGCCTGGCCCTGCTGTAGCTTCGTTAGGGCAGGGACCAAGATGTCAAGGCTGACATGAGGATCTCGGCCATGGGGAGCCCTGGGGGTGGCAGGGACAGGCAGGGCTGGCGGTGCTTCAGGGCCAGGGTAGCCACACCTAATATCAACATGCAGTGCTCTCTCATCAGCCTCTATGTCTATCACAGAACTTTTCCCTTCTTCCCCTCCCAGATCTGAAGGAGAGCTGTTCTAGGAATATTTTTCTTTTTGGCTGTTTCTGCTGAGGTGGATGAGAAGCCATCCAGTAGCTGCCACCACCACCAGTACCATCGTCCTGGAGGAGCAGTTACCACAGGACACACATGGCTCTGTCACCACAACTCAAAACACAAGTAAAAGTCAGTTACTTCCAGTGCAGATTTGGACGTGTGGGCACATTGCCAAGTGAAAATACATAAATTATCTGTGCACAGAAGCATTTTTACCTACAAAGGCCAGTTATCTTCCCTTCATGAAAAAGAGCTGTGTGAGCACCTCTGCATGACAGGAACTGCAGGTGGCTGTTACAAGAGATGTGTTTTAATAGACTTATTTTTTATTTCTGAAAATCACTACATTGCTTTCAGGAGACTATCTTCCAGGACTGAGCTTCACAGTTTTGTTCTGCATCCTGTACAGAAACTTGCAGTGGTCAATTTGTCCGCCCATGTAGAGTGTAACCTTGCAAACATCACTGATTATCTGCATAATACAGAGAACGTATGTTGTTGCATTTTGCCTTTCGGTTAACATCAGCTGTTTAAACGCTGTCATTTGAAAGGGACAGATTATAGATAGAATGGTAAATGCTGGCACTAAGTCACTCAGCAACTGCATTTATTTTCTATATAATGGCACTGATTAAGAATATAGTTGGCTGGTAATTTTTCAACAAAAGGCTTATTTCTGGCCATGAAATTTCAGTTAGCTCAAGCTTAATTTAATTTCATGGTCATCAGTGAGGTTCACAATTTTCCCAAAAATTACACAGCACAAGAACATATCATAGGAAATAACCATAAATTTAACTATAGTGAAAGAACCATAGAATCATAGGATGGGTTGTGTTGGAAGAGACCTCAAGGATCATCAAGTTTCAACCTCCCTGTAGCAGGCAGGGTTGCCAGCCACTATATCACGTACTAGGTCAGATTGCCCAGGTCCTCTTGCTGGAAGGCAAAACAGAGTCCAAGTGCTCACACATGAGAAAGGTGAAGAAAACCAACAAAATTAAAAAGTCTGGCTGAGTGAAGAGCGGATGTCCTTGGACACACTGTGGGAGAGAAGAGGAGGCAGCCATAACTAGAGTAGGAATGCACAACGGGCTGACAGAAGCCCTTTGCCACATATTCCCAGGGACACACAGATTAGTGATTGGGTTTCTAACCATCTTTTAGTAAACACTAACCCATCATGCATAGATTTTAACAGAACAAACAACTCTTAGCAACCTCATAAAACACAATTTATATTCAAATATCTGTAGCCAGAGAAAAATCTTCTAATTAGCACATTAGAACACAACTGAAAATCCCAGGAGAAAGTAACCCTAGGATGTCATTATTTAGATGTAAACCCAATTTTGCTGATGGTCTTGCAGAAAGGCTGGGAGCTTTCAGTTTGCCCTCAGCTTTTGGGCCAGAAGTGCTTTTATTACAAGTATCACGAGAGAGTAAAGATGCAGGAAAACAATTTTTTTCCTGTTTGATTATTTGGGGCAGTGTTTAGACCCATGCACGACTTGCCTGTACATTTGTTCCATCTTTTCATGGCATACTATGTGGAATCATCCCTACAAATGAAACAAAGACTCCCAGATTCAGGAATCTGAGGGAAGATCAATTCTAGAAATTGCACTTGGAAATTTTTTTTCTGTTTGCTGCATGAAGTCAAAAGTAAGATCTCCCCCTTCTATTTAGAACTGGTCTGGTTGCTTACCAAGTATCTCTGCTCTTTCTGTCTCACACACACAGACACACACACACCCCCACACTGCAGCACTGGTGTGTGCATACACATCTCCAGCTGTGTTCTGGAGGTTCCCGGGAGCCTGAAGGGAATGCTCATGAAACATGACTTTCACAGATTCTCAGTCCATCTGGAACACTAGGGCAGCATATGGTGGGGCAGCACAGTAACTGTTTGTGGACATGTCAGACTATTTTTGTCTTGTGTATTACCTGATTAAGGTAAGGGAAGACGTGCTGATATAAGCTCTTTCTCCCACATTAACCCGCTCCAATTTTATTTTTCAGCTTAAAAAGAAAAGATGTTTCAGCCAGACCTGCAGGGGTAGTATTCCCCAAAAAGTACAAGAATATTCACATAAGCATGCCGTTGCTAATACAATTATACCAGCTTAACACAGACAGAGATTAAAAAAAAAAAAAAAAAAAAAAAAAAAA
>JACDJE010000167.1:2757500-2785551 GCA_016647715.1 Pavo muticus | reverse complement strand
AAAAAAAAAAAAAAAAGATTAGGAAATAATAACTAAAGCTGCATGCTTTATTACTTCAGGTAAAAATATCTTATGAATAATATAATCATTGTCTCTGGTTATTGGGTATGAAAAAGATAAGTGTAATCAGTGTACTGTGATACAGGAACATTAACACTTTCACATTGACTGGATACAGACTTAGAAATGTGTTAAGAATCACTGGGTCATCTAAGTGGAGGATTATTCTACACACAGGCCCCTAGGTCAATTTAAATTATTTAATTTATCTCAGTGACCACAGGGGCCTAACCATCCCTGTGCCTGCATTTTTATCTTGCAGTCCTGTTAGCATAGCTTTAATTCTGGGGAATCAGGAAGGCTCAACTAACAAGGCAGTGTACTGAAAGGCAGGCACTGGCTTTTGTAGGGTTAACAATAGAACCACAAAGAGAAATGACTCAAATTATACCAAGGACATTTTATTACCCAGCAGCCTTAATCAGTATTTTTTTTTTTTAATACATTATTATACCAAGGGTCCTTTCAGTGCTCATTGGCTTGTTACAAGCATTAAAAGAGGGGACGATGCATTGCAATTAATTTTGTGTCTTACCCTGAGTTTTGCTGTTTTCTTTGAGTAGAGTTGGGAGGCAGCAGACAGATGCAGCCTACCCCACTGTTGAAAGCTGTCCAAAAATTACCAGGAAAGAAGATGAAGTAAGTTTACTGCCATGCTACACTGTCACTCAGTACTTTCACAGACAATTGGGATCACTGCAGTCATTTGCCCACAGACCATATTCGGTGCCAAGGCATGCAGGGTTTTCATGACCCAGAATCCAGTCCCACCGGGCTCATTTCAGTAAGGGATCAGCGTGTTCCTGCTGATATGGTTTGGAACTACAAAAATTTAACACTTTGGTTCTTCCATCTGAAGTGAAATATTGAAAGATAATTGCTATTTGGTAGCATTTCTTTGGAAGTTTCAGCTCTAGTGGCTTTCTAGCAAAGAAAGAAAGCTGCATAAGGGCTAAAAGAATAACAGTAAAGTAATGACAAATCAAGGAGTTAGTGGCTAAAGACTGTACTAAATTATTGACAAGTATAGACATGCTTCAATTTGAATTTAAGTTAAATCATCTACAGAACAGACTGTAAGATAACCTTGACCACACAAATAGGAAAGACAAAAAGCTGGCTTTAAAATAAGGTACAACCCCCTCTTCAAGGAAACAAATCAATGACACCTGTAGGTTGATACAATACACAACCAGGCTGTGAAATCCCCAAAGGCCTTGTGCTCTTATTTTCTGGGAAGTTAGGAAATTCATGTTATCCATTTAGTCACACTTGACGATGGATCAATATACTTAAGCTTCTCATTGGTTTCATTTTTGAAGTGAGGCTGAAATTCTTATAGATATTAAGGTATTTCCCCTTGTGTGGTGCTCTTTGAGCAACCAGTAGGATGTTATCATCTCTCTGTGATCCCCTCAGCTGTGAAAAGCTTTAGCTAAAGTAATTACAGTTTGCTGACCAAAAATAAATTTTTCAGAAAGGAGAAACAACCTGCACTGAACATCCTCCAAGGATACTATTTAAGGATGAAAGGAGTGATGGAGAGCTGACAGCTACCAGGACTCTTTATATGAGGCATTATGCAACCAGTTTTGTCTCTCGGTAACAGCTGACCAAGAACCATCTATGGCGATGTTAAACACTCTGCAGAAGGTTGCCTACCAGTTGTAGCGCAAATGTAGATGCCCGTTGTTTTAAAGATGCAAGAGGGAAACTGTGACCAGTAAGGCAGCTTGGTTCTGTAAAGTTTTGTTTTTCGTTTCCCTAACTTTCATTTTTTTTCAGTTCCCTTTAAAGTATTAGCATTAAAGTGTCCTAGAGATAGAGAATTTGCCAGAAACAATCAACTTTCGCATATTTGCTGCCTGCAAATTTCCAATAGCTCAAGGTTGTCTGTAGAGTGAATCTCAGCCTTGGCACACTCAAAGAAAATTCACAAGTTTCCTCTGGAAAGGATTAAATTTATGTCCAAACTGGATGCAAATAAACAGTTAATTCTACCTGTTTGTTTGTTTATTTGTTTCACATAAGAGCAGGTGTCTTGGACACCTCTGCAGTACCAAGGAAAACCTGATCTTAAAGTTTCTGCAGCTTTAAGTCATGTCAAAGTTTCAAATTGGTTACAAATATTCAAAAAAAGCAACAAAATCACTGATTTGGTGCTGGGTAAGAGAATAAAAATATTTTGTTGATTTTTTTTTTTAATTAACCGTTGAGAAATCCATCTTGACAGTATTCCCAAAGCTTGTGCTTTTCCCCTCTCACAAATTAACCTAGGTTACTCTCAGTGGTTTCATGCAGCTTGTCCTTTTTAACATAGCAAGCTTTTCCACCTATATCAGAAGAGGGAGCATTTTCATCTCCATGTAAAAACCTGTTTGCGTATAGATTTATGCATTCTATTGGTAATGTTTGAGAGGAAACTCTTGGCAGAAACTGTTGACTCTATAAATACATTCAAATGCGAACCTGAAATGATTGTTCAATGCTGTTCAGGGAAAGTTAGCAAGAGCTATTTATTTTTCCCTTTTAAATGAAGACTGATAGCAGCAATTATATTAAAAAAAAAAAATTAAGTATTAATTTTTAGAACGTTTAAATTGGAAAAAGGTATTATAAGATACTGTACTTCAGTCAGCCAAGTAGAAGAAAACAAGTCCTGAAATGATATCAGCGTTGACAAACACCAAAAAAATTCAGGTAAATCTGGACATCTTGAAACAAAATCCCATAGACAAGCTGCAGAGTATATTAGTGGAAAAACATTAGGGCACCTACTAAAAATGATTTTGAAAGCATGTCTAAGTCAGATATTCCTCCACTGTTTCTCCAGGTTGCTCAAGAGAGGGAAGTTATTTTATTTGATATCTTTTTTGTATTGGTCAACAGGCCTAGAAATTCACAAGTGTAAAACCACTTCTTCCAAAACATTACAGAGAATCATTGATTATTACCCCAATGCAGCAGTGTTCCTTGCTTCAATAAGCATTTTCTTTTTAATAAGGAAATGCTGCTTTTCTTCACTGAATAAACAACACACAACCAACCTCTCCAGTAAAAACATCAGCCTTACTCCTCCCCTCCCTCAAATTAATGGGGAAAAGTGAAGTTTATAAACACACTGGAGCTCATAAGGTTAGAAACACTTTGCCTGTGTTTGCAGCTCCCCAAATGCACAGCTTCATTTGCTGCCCAATCAAACTCAGCCGTTGTAACAGTTACCTATGCAGGTCTTACTCTAGAGTTTAAAATTCCCCACCTACAATATATATAGTTAGTCTTAATAAATAAATGACTTGGACCATGCATTATATATCATTCAAACCCATGAGGACACAAATTATGTATAATACATTGGCTGTGTAATTTATTTATTAAGCAAAACGTGAATTTTCCATGCTTGTGTTTTGAGGCACAGTTTGTCACACACAGCTAAATGATGTATTCTTATTAGTCCCACTCAATTACCAAGTCATCCCTCTGCGCACTGTATATTTGTTAATGATAGTGCCACAACGCTGCATCTACAATACCTGTGATTTTAGTGATTCATAACCACTCACTAAAACTGTGAAAATGATAAATTGACTGCTGTTGATTAAATGCCGCCAACAGTATGTTTCGTATGTGTTTGTCGCAGTTAGAAGTTAAAGAAATAGCATTGCTCCAATCATTTAAATATCTAATTAAGCAGAGCCCTGGCTAGATAGAAAGAGCTCATTGGAATGAAATATCATTAAAAGGAAAAAACTATAGTGCTGATTTTTGCATGCATGTACATAAAGACTTTTCATCTCAACCCTGCTGGTCATAAATATGTCATCAACAAAACAAGACCGAAAGATAAAAATTAAAAAGGCTGAAGAACTTAGTATGGAGTGGAATCCTCCCAGACTTACTGCACAGCTGCACATGGTTGATTTGATGTCTTTAGCTGATATCCCAGATTAGCCTGAAACAGCAGTGAACTCGAGTAACATATAAGGCTGTCCTTGATGACAGCCCTTAAGACTGTGGCAAATAGAGTGGAGAGAAGATGATGTGTGTAGGGGAAAGCTATATTCCAGTAAAGCAAACAACACCTCTCAGCCTCCCAGTGTAGGGAAGAATGTTTGCACGGTTGTAGCAAAGGAATGGCAGATGAAAGAGAAAGCAGCTCTTTCAAACTTAGATTAATTATCTTTACTGCTTTGCTTAATGCTTTTTTTTTTTTTTTTTTTTTTTTTCCCTTTAGATTAATCCTGTACAGAGTCCTCAAGCTAATACTGGAAGCAGAGTGGAACAAGACCAAGAAAAGTGGATATTTCTGTGCCAACAATTTGGCTCCTATCTAAGGATGCTGGAGTAGACAGGGTAATAAAAATAGAGACTTGCCAATTTATGGTCATCTTATTAAGATGAATTGGAAGGTTTTTGCCTCTCCCTCGTTTTGAGTTTGGAGTGAAGTAGATAGATGTCAGAGAACAGGAAAAGAGTTCTTTTTTTTCACCCCCTCCTAACCGTTCTTCATGCAAGCAATGCTTACAAATTTCTCTATTTAAATAGTGGCTTTCACTTCAAATCACTCTTCACTCTGTGTCCAGAAAAGTAGAAAAGTGAGGAGCTGCACACAAGCCGATGCAGTAGATGACATGCATGAATGTAGCAGAGACAACTCTACTTGACAGGAGAAACAGAGATGGAAAGTCTGACACATCTTGTACAGTCCATTGCTGGCTTTCTCTTTTAAACACAAGAACCATGCCATTTCCAAAAATGCTTTATATTTAAAGTCTGCAAAGAACATATGTGCCATTTACTGCACCTCAGGAACAGAGGTCTAAGCCAATTCTGCCTAAATTATAACTTGTGTCCATACGAACAGTAAATACTTCAGATGTGATGCTTATACCACAAAATTACCTCCTGCAGCAGAGTCTTGCCAGTATGGCGTTCATGGTCTTTTTCATATTCTTTGCAAATTGTCTCCTGTCTCTACAGAAAATGTGTCACTAACATTGCACGTATCTTCCCGCTCCTGTATCACTGGATTCCCAGTCAGGGTTTTGTATAAGCTAGTAAATTAGGAGAAAAGGAAAGATATTTATCTTTCCAATGAACTGCTTTCTACAAGGGGAGCAAATACTAATTGTGATAAAGAAGCAGCTCCAAGCTATGCAAGGCTGTCATGAAGACAGGAGTCTTCAAGGTAGTTAACAGTATGGTTAAAGTGATTTGCCTAACTTAACAAAGACAGTAAGGGCTAGAATTGTAACTTATATTGAATCCTTCTGAAATTTAGACTAACACCTTATTTGCAGAGCAACAAATCTTCCAATCCTCCTGTCAGTTGCTGGATCTCTTAAAGATACTTTGCCCTTAAAATATTTCTCATCTGTAGAACAGAAAGTAGAAACAGCAAAATGCATTCCTCCTTGCCCTGTACACTTACACTCCACATTACTAGAACATGAAGACTAGAATATTAAACATTGTTGTTCTAGTAGAAAAATCCTGAGCTTTTCCCTTGAGTCCACTAAGCACTGATATTGGATAAACCATTTACCCGAACCATGTAAGTCAGAAATGAGAATTCTCCATACAGGATCCATCCTTACACATTCATCAATAGCAGAGACTTTACCCAAAGACAGCAGAGTGGAATTTGTTGTTCCTTACTAAAATTCACACAGCAACACAGAAGTTACACAATATAAACTAGCTAGAAAGTGCAGCAAAATAGCACAGCCTTCAATTGCATGCATCTGTGCAGTCACACCTGCCTAAATCAAGCAGTCCTACAGCTGGCTGTAGGTGAGAAGGACCAGTTTGGCTTTTAAATTTATGATCTGGCTATGCGTAGTAATGTAGTACTGAGCTTGGCACTGGCTAATTCACCTTGTCCTGTTTTATATTTTGTGTGTTTTTTTTTTAGAAAAGACTCTGTGGGTGAGACTTGGGTCTATCTCAGTAAATATTTTAAATATTTTAAAAAACAGGAAAACAAAAGAAAACAAAAAACTACAAGATTTGAATGAGGTAGAAGGAAAGAATCCCCTGCCAGAGTGGTCAGAGGATTTTCTCATTGCAGGGTTTCTACTATGACCTCCACCTGGAGCTCCAAGCAACTTGGAAAATCTTCCTGAATAATTTCTCAGAGAGAACTCAGTTCCTTCAGTTCTCCAAAAGATAAGGCATCCCTACTGATAAGTACACAAAATACCAATAATGAGCTGGCAACTGACTAGAGACCTTTATAAGGCCTTGGAAAGGCCATCTGATGTCAAAAGAGCAAATAACCCAGCCAAGTTCAACAGTTCAACAGAACACTCAAGAACATGAGCTCACAACTACCACAGCCCCACTGTTGACTTCTTCAGTGACTAACCCCAAATACAAAGAGAAACTTGCCAAAAAGCACAGAGACAGAAAGAAAAGACAAGTAAACATCCAACCAGAAAGAAGACATGTCTGGTCTACATCAGGCTGGGGAGAACATGTGCTACTGTTCACACAGATGTGCATGTACTCATCAGCCAGTTACCTATAAAGAGGACAGGGAGAAGCTTTAGAGTGCTGGAAAAGCTGTCACTAGAGTTAGTTTGTTCTTCCATGTTAGGTGGAAGTTCACAAGGCAGTATTTACAGAATCACAGAATCACAGAATCACAGAATCACAGAATCACTAAGGTTGGAAAAGACCTATAAGATCATCCAGTCCAACCATCCACCTATCACCGATGGTTCTCGCTAAACCATATCCCTCAACACAACATCCAAACGTTCCTTGAACACCTCCAGGGTCTGTGACTCCACCACCTCCCTGGGCAGCCCATTCCAGTGCCTGACCACTCTTTCAGAGAAGTAGTATTTCCTAATATCCAGCCTGAATCTTCCCTGGCACAGCTTGAAACCATTCCCTCTAGTCCTATCACCAGTTACACGAGAGAAGAGGCTGACCCCCAGCTCACTACAACCTCCCTTCAGGTAGTTATAGAGAGCAATAGAGAGTGTTATAGAGAGTTATAGAGTTTCAAGCGCAACATCTTGTTCAGCAGCAACTAAGAAGCATACAAAGAAAAGGGAAATAATTCCCCAGATCAGGAGCAAGAGAGATCAGGAAATAATGTTGGTTTTTTTTTTTCATTTTTTTCTCCATGCTAAGCCCAACTAGACCCTAAATATGAACTTTGAGTCTTGCTGTAATACAGATAATAAACCTATTATGTATCAATGGAGAGGGGATCTGGAATCATGACTGCATATCTAAACTGGGGAGAAAACAGTGTCTGGAGCCAAAACGGTAAGCGTCCTGATTTTTCATGACAAATTCACTATACCAGCAATTAAATACTTTTAAGAAGGACAACTATCATGTTACTTTGCATCTGAAAGTGAAAAGGAAAAGAATAAATAAAAAACATTGCATGGAAATACCACACATTAATGCTTTAATCACAAAATTCTATACTATAACACAATTCTATTGGATCTTACCTTTTAGACAAACTGCAAAATGAATCTTAAATATAAATAATTGAGGGAGAAGGGAGTAAAACCACAATTTTGTCAAAATGAAAACCCAAAGTATTAGGTGTCATAGAAAATGCAGGTCATTCTTCCATAAATAAAGTTGCTAAGCAGATTTGCTGTGAAACAATTTATGCTGTGTTATGTAAATGGCAAAAATCTTAAGTCTGCTTGATTGTAAAGAGCAAATCTGTGAAAAGAATCCACTTTTACCATCAGTCACACCATACATTTAGCAGGTGTCTACACACAAGCCTTGCAGATATGTAAATAAACACATAAAGTGTCAAAAGTAGCAGCTATTCTAATAACTTCCTTTTTTCCATCTTTCTTTTTCTCCTAAATAAATGAATAATTGCCTTGTTAGACCTGGGTGAATGTTTCTTTCTAATTTCTTTATAATCAAACTGAAACTTGGCAGTAAGCAAAAGTGTTTACTCTGCTTAGAATACAGTGTTCTAGTTACCACATAGCTACTCTTACTGTAAAAGTGTTATCTCAAGGACTCTCTAACAAGTATATCATGAAGTATATTCATTATAGGGAATAAGCTTCTCAGCTGGCCTATTGCTTAGCCGCTTCCAAGGCAACACTGAGCAGTCAAGTTAGAGAACCATAGTTATTACTGGCTATAATCCAGAAATCAAGATAAAATACTAAGAAATCAACAAGAAGGTCAAAACTACACGTGAGCTAAAAGTATGAAAAAAAAAATCTCAACTTAAAAGGCTGGAAGGAATGTGGAATATAAGAAGAGATGGGGAGAAGAATAGGATTTAAGTGAGAGAAAGATTCAAAAATCAAGAGTGAGCAATGCAAAAATTGATTTCAAGGAGCTGAAAGCATATAGAATCATAGAATCTTAGAATCACCAAGGTTGGAGAAGACCTCTAAGATCATGCAGTCCAACCATCCACTGAATTGTTAGAAACCAGAAGGTCCATTTACTTTCCACCAAGTACTGAGGAATGAAGGCAAAGAAAGTTAACAGAATGGTTGAACTGAACCCAGCTTTTGTTGCAGAAAGTATGACAGCAGATAAGTGCTGAATGAGTTGGATGACTACAAGTTATCCCTTGCACAGCATGTCTATAATCAATGTTTGTGATCAGCCATTATTTTTTGATGGGTTCTCCCGTACATTTTCTGATACTAGATTTGTTTGCTCAATCAGAAGGCGAAATCTCAACCAAAGCCATCTGTCCCCCCAAATTTCAAGCAGTTGTAACTGAAAAAGCAATACATCTTTCCAATCACTCCAGCTTGCCACCCCAGTATTTAGTTTCCATGCACATCCACACAAAAAAAATATCAGGTATTCAACTGTCTCTGGAGAGAAGTGACCACAGTCATAGCTGGACTGTTTAGAAACCAATGAAAGGGTTGGAGATTTATTCTTCTTACATGCTTGGCCTATACACTGGTGTCAAAAAAGGCTGAAGGTAGGCAGAAGATAAATTTCTGATGTAATGAGAAAATACGGTGCCGTCTGTTTAGTAACGTGTCACCACACGTTACTGATACCAGCATTTGAATTCAGAAATAGCACATGCTCTTCTGCCTTTCCAGATGCTGGAATGAAGAATTTGAGCAGCAAAGAGGCACATGTAGAAGGGTTTCCCCCAAAAGCCCACTGTCTGGCTGCAGCACACCAACAGGGCCTCCTAGTTGGCAGCACACCTAGGAAATTGGTGTTGCTTTAAATTTTTTTATGACTAAAACACCTAGAAGAGATTTCATTCCAGAAGAAGTGTTTATCTTCTGTTCTCATGGCTGTCCTCTACCACTCCCCATTACTGCTCAGCCTCTGCGATCTGAGCTCCAAAGGCATATTCCCCTTGCAATACTGAAGCGAATGATTATGCAAAATACTGCTATATCTTCACTCTTCCAATCAAAACATTGCATGGTTGTGGCTGCAAGATCATTTATAAGAGTGGATTTTTTTTTTTAATTAAGCAGTTGTGAAACTGTTATAGATGTTAGATTTCTAACTGTTTTAGTTGTTTTCACCGATCACTAAGGATGATTGGCTGGCAGATGGTATCAATCAGTCTGCAAGGATTTGCACAGTACTGTGTTTCCAAAGAATGTGCAGTGAATATTCAAGACTCCATCCTGACTGGGTACCCTAATTAGTCTGTCTGATTGGATCTTGTCTTCTATTTTCAACCTGTTCACTAGCAGCAAAGATGTCACTCAGTTTCAGACTCACTTCAAGTAAAATTTCAACATGCATAAGAAGAACAGAATCTAAAAAAAGTGGGGCATATAAATTAATAACAATGAAAATTCTTAATAAATAAAAACAAACTTCTCAGTGACTTCTGTCTTACGTTTGTCTCCATTTGCTATCTGAATCCAAGTTATTGTCTCAATTTTTCCACCAATAATACATGTATGCTTATGTTTGCTTTTTTGTGTTTTACAGTGTTTATTAGAATGTCTTTAAATTCATATAAAACACTCTGTGCGTTCAGTGGTTGGGCCTACATAAAATCTTCATGGAAGCAAAGCAGGAGCTTTTGTTGGCATCGGTGCTTTCAAGGCATTCCTGTTTACAAAGACTCTGACTTTTCTATTTACTGCTACCTTCAGGTCTCATCTTCCAGAAAAATCTTGAAATCAACAAATATAGGTATTTGACCTTCCTATTTGCTCTGTTTAAAGTACACTTAATACCTTACTGAAAACAAAATCATAAAACTAAACAAAAAAAATCCCATACATTTCTAGTTTGACTGCCTCCAATAAATGCAAAGTTATAAAAGGAACCTGTCAGTTATAAAAGGGAGTAGGCTTCACTTCTAATGCAAGAAGTAAACTTCGATTTCAGGAGAAATTTACCCTGAGACAACTGTATTAGTCAATACATAAAATAATGACAGTTCCTAGGGAGTAAGGGAATTAGAGATTACTGATGTATCACAGGCTGCCAGAATTACAAACGTGGGGACTAGAACAAATTTTTTTCTAAGCAATAAGTTCAGCAAGCCTGGAAATTCTCTCCCCACTCCCAATTCTCCCAAAAAATGAGAAGGGAAAAAAAAAAAGAAAAAGGAAAAAAGAAAGCAAGAATGAGTTTACCTGAGCCATATGGAGCAGACTTAGTCAACTGAGGACACAGAAGAACCACAGAAATCTCAGAACTGTTAACTGCAGTTTTCCATTAAATGCAATAAGTAAGTAAGTAAATAAATAAAAGACTAACTACTATATTTTTCCTTTTCGAAGTAGTTTGGGAGAAAAAAAAAATGATGCTTTCTTTCTGGTTTTCAAGCATTCAGAATGCACTTTTTGACCACTGTTTGCCAGTTCAAGATATAATATATTCTTTTCTTTGACAGCTAAAATCTGAGAGGATCACCCATAACCTGACTCCAGAGCTACTGGATTTAAAGCTCAGAGAAAGCCACCTACTTTTCTCCCTCAGAAGACTACAAGTGGTACAAAAATATGAACACTGAGAGTTCAACAAGTCCTATGACATGGACATTCCCAACCTAAAAAGACCAATGCTAAATAGTACAGGAGCTGCTATATATTCAGATAACTTTCAGATGTCCCAAGTGATCAAAGAGTACCAAGACACAAAAGTTTCAATCTGTTATCAACATGCTAATGCATTTTGAAGCTGAGTAAAACAAAATGGTCGAAGAAACTCAATTCAAAGTTACATTTCAGTGTTTTTCTCATTCATTTTCCACAGTTCTGTATGCAAGTTTTCCCGTGCTGCCAGAATAGACCTATGACATAATGCAATATAAAGTTATGCTTTGAATCTAATTTTGGCACAGTTCCATGCAGTTCTTGCTCTGTTTCCTTAAATAAAAAGTACATTAATTGCTCAGGTACACCCTTAAGCAAATATAGTGTTTTGAGTACTGCTGCCTCCTGGATGAGCAGATTTATACATTTTCTACATTGCAATCTACAGAAATGCACCACAAATCCGAAATTTCATAAAACCCAGAATGAGGTCACCAAATCCACTTTCAGCACCATGGGACAGGAAACCAAAATGTTCCCACTTTGTAATCTATTATAAATTTCTGCCATTTGTAGCTGAAATCAAGATCTGGACCACTGACTATATTTTCCTCGTTTGTTTCCTGTGAAAACCAGTTCTGGGTAGGTGTCCATAGCAGAGATTGGTCTGTTTGTTTCAGTTGTTTGAACTACTTTGCATCAGTTTTAGTAAACAGCAGTGTGCCTTCCATTTTTCCTTCTCAGACATTTCCTTTCTTCTTAGAGAAAGCTTTAAAAAAAAAAAAAGTAAAAAAAAAAGTAAGTGCTTTCTTCATGAGTCTTCGGCCTTACGTAGTGGCCTGTCCTCCCAGTGTCCTTCCCCAGGCCCCGAGTCATGCATCACTCATCTTGTCACATTGAACTCCAGATGCTCCTACCCTAGAGAATGCTCTGACTCTGGCAATTTTTCTTCATTCTCACTAACAATTTGGTAATGAAATATTGATTTTTAGTTAGATTCATATTGATGCTATTAGGTTTGCATTGATAAATCATGCTGGCCTCCTGTCTGAGAGGCTAGAAAGTGCTACACTGAACCCTGGAGATTACAATCAACTCATTGATGTGTTAATTTGATGGATTTTTTCGTTCTCTTGGAAGGAGTTGGAGGGGTAGGGGAAGATTTTTCAGTACGGCTGTTGTAAAGTTTTCACAGCAAAATCGGGGACAGTAATTGTGGATTTTTCTATGTGCATTCACTTTTAAAGTATCTTTCTGCCTATTTGTCCAGAACATAAAAAGAAAGGAGGGGGGAGAAGGACTCGGGGGTTGAGAGGATATGACACACCTTGTAAACAGAGCTCCAGACTCCCACATGGAGTGGAAAAAATAGGAACAGTTAAATCCCAATTAAACCGTTCAGAGGTCGTAGTCAGAAAGCATTTCCTTCTGCTAAACAGGTCTTCATGTAGAACTAAATCCCAGGTGAGGTGAAAATGCTGTAGAAACGGGAACCCCCCCTGCTGGCTCCACTCTACCTGGAGAGGCAGCAGTAGGAGGGTCACCCCCTCTCCCTCCAGCAACGTGCCACTTAGGGAGCCAGTGTCCAAACTCATCTGCAGCCTATTTAAAAGAGCTTTGATTTATGGTACTGTGTGCAAATGTAATGCCTGTCATTAAGGGACAATGCGCACCAAACCAAAGGATTACGCTGTGAATTCCTTCAAAGTCACAGTGTTCCATGGGTGTACAGCAGCCACAGCAGAGGGTGAAAAGGCTTTCAGGGGACACCTAAGTCAAAATTTGCCATATCATTATTCTGTAAAGAAAGCCATTTCACATTTGGACATTGGCTTCCTTTATTTCCCTGAAAGTCAGTCATCTACACCTCTACCTGCATGCCCCAACATTCCCTCCAGCTCCAGGGCATGGTAGCAAAGCCTGTTCAACAAGAGACTGATTCTGTATGTAGAACAGACTGAAACTCTGCTTTATTAATAAAATCTTCCCCTCACTTCAATGGTCTCTCAAATCCTTAAACCAGATGCACTTTGCACTTTTGTTTCTTTTCAAGTATTCTCATCCTTTCTTTTCTTGCCCTTTTAGAAGAACACTGGTGGTCAGCCTGCCAGGTCAACGACATCTTCACCAACTCCGAATATCACATAGAGCCTACATTGGACTAAGGGAATTACCGAAAGAGCCTCATTGAAAGACAGTCCACCTACCTTGGATTAATAATTATTGTACAGAGTTGGGGGAGGGGGAGTGGTTTCAAGAAACTCCATTATCAACTTCTGCCCTTCCAAGAGACTTCTCTACTCTATTCAAGGTTGAAGCATTAAAAATAATACTGCTACTGCATGTAGGGCAGTTTATTATTACCTTATTCTGTTTTGCTGCCAGCTGAAAGAATGGAGAAAGACTTGGAGGAAAAGAAAAAATAAATCTATTTTTGCCATGAGGAAATGGGCACCTTTTTACTGTAGCCTGCTTAAATAAGCTACATATGTATTAGGACATTTTCTAATTAACTTCACTTAAAGACTCCCTCACCTCTTCTCTCTCCTTCCTCTCCCTCCCACATGAAAGCATACAGAGTCCTGTCTTGAAGAAATATGTCCCAGTACATAAGGAGGCAATCATCTGTACCTTCAAAGATGATGTCAGTGATGAAATTGTTAGTTAAATTCTGTTGTACTATTGACGTCTTAATGCCACAAACCCAGCTGGTACGAGATCAGTAACGTAAACAGCTGAGTTCAGATTAATCTCTTTGAACCTCGCTGCTGAGCTGAAACCTCGGTTTGACAGTCTAAACTGCCAACTTCATCTTCTTCTCCATTTATACAGTAGGTAAATGCTTTAAAATAAATAAATAAATGAAGCACCCAGCTAATGTGAAAAGGTTTCACACGTAGCAAGGAAATTTAAGCTCTGGCAACCATTTCAAGCACAGCTCTGCCTCTTTGCACACGTGTAGTAGTTTGCATTATCACATATGCTGTTAACTAATTTACTCATTTATTTAGATTTTTACAGCACTTATCCCATGCTCCAAGTGCTTTTAGAATTATTTAAACATTCAGTGCAACACTTAACATTTAAATTTACAATTCAGTTAAGAGTACTTAGGTTATGGCAGAACAACCAAATTTAAAACTAATTGACTCTACCAAAGCAGCCTCACAGAAAACCCACAGGGAGTTAAAGCTATCAGCCCAGCTCTATCCCAAATGTCTGCCTAAAGAACCTGAGGAAGAAAGGAAAGGCAGATGAGCCTCTGTGCCTCTGTAGTTCGAAGTAATACAAGGTTCTGATGACCAGGGAAGACAACTAAGGTCCAGGATCAGAAACACATTAAGAAGGTGTCCTGCCAACAACTCTATTCCTTTAAAAGCCAATTCCAGCCATTCCGTCAATGGCTGACCACATCCCAAACTACTTCATCGAGAGTTGTAAATCTGTGTCTGCTGAAGTTCATGTCAGCTTTCTCCTATGAGCACAAGGTGGCTCAGGGTTTATACCCACAGCCAAGCGACCATGGCTAAGCAAGTTACCAGAGATCAGTTGAACCTAGATAACTCTCTTTGAGTGCCCTTATAGCCCATCATAAATATGAGGTAATTCAATTTAGCCTGCAATGAAAATAGATTAAGCTAAGTCAAATCACCTTACATTTGTCAAAGGCGAAGAGGACACACACGGAGTGTTTCTGCAGCTTAGCTGATGCATGGTAGCCTGTTAAACTGCAGTAACTCAATTGCAGCTCTGAGCCCTAAACTGCAGTCACTCAGAGGGACTGAGATTCCTGACGCTGAAGCATTTCAATTTTTACTAGATTTTTTTCACTAACCTTAACAATTGCAAGTGACCACAATAAGAGCAAAAGTTACGTTCTGTGGTTTAACTGAAGGCTAATTTAACTAGATGTGCAAATACTTGCACAGGACTGCACATTTGTATTAAATTTGAAGCCTTCAGGTCTTCTCTTCCTACTATTGAAATGCTCCCACTGCCAAGTTAAGAAACGTTCATGGGACAAAGTGTGCCAAGAGCTAAATGGAAGGCTCTTGAGAGAGTACGGACTTTAGTTAAAGCTCTGCAGTCACAATATCACCAGAAAAAAGAATTGCAGTGATAGTGAGAAGAAGGGAGGAAATAAGATTACGGGCTAAGGTCTGGAAATTGGGTCTTTTCTGACTGATTATGTATTTGTTGATATTTTCAGGGTCTGGATGATTAGGAATAGCACAGGTGTCTAGAGGGCTGTATTTTCTATGTGAAAAAGCACACCAGCAAGTTAGGTACTACATATAAACAGTAAATGAATTTCTGATTATTATCCATTTTCCTGATTATTTCTACACTGTATTTCCTCAATATGTCTTAAATGCATTTGATGCAGCTGGCTAAGGTTTTTATGTCACCCTAAAGCAGTAGTGTGGGATTGCTCCACTACAGTTCAGAGATAAAATCCATTAGAAAACTGCCCCCAGAAATCTCAGGGTATTTCCTGCTTGATCTCTGCAGTTCCCACACTTTGGACCTTCTACGCACAGCCCCTGCCTCTCCTCTTCTTCGGACGTCTCTTGTTTTCATCTTGCAAAGCATCAGCAGACCTCAGCTCCCATTTCACTTTTGGGCCTAGTCATGCCAACTCCACCCCTAGACCTGGCCACCAGAAGTACAGCAGCCTCTTTGTTTGACAGTGGGCAGCCACTTACACAACTGCTTCTCAGTGGAAGTTCACTTTGCTCAGAAGCACAAATCTGGCAAACTGTGGCAAACCATAACAGTGTGCAGCAGTGCAAGATGTGTATTTGACTAAAAAAGCCTGAAGGATATTTCAGGGGAGAAAAGGGATGAAACTGCCTAAGATATAAAGTTTTTAGTGTTTAGCTTGATCAGAGGACGAGAATCAATGCCTTCGTCCACATGGAACCACATTATACAGCAACATTTCCTGGCCATCCCAGCTCCCACCTCTTTCCCCATAGCCTCTTTCCCCATGATCTCTCATCTCAAGATGAGACCATGGGCCCAAGGGTGACACTGCGGTCAGGATTTTTCCAGGAGGTGACTTGTGGCCTGCTATGGAGCCTTGTGTGGCTGGCCTTCCCCCCGGCCCCTCCCCAGTCACACACCACAACTAGATACTGTGAAAAGACAAAACCCCTTTGCCTCCATCTCACCACAGGGGTCTTGTGGGGGGAGTTGCTGAGAACAGGGAGAGGAAAGAGTAGAAATATCATTGACATGCAGTATAATTTCCTGCTTGCCAGAATTTTTTAAATTGATGTGGCCAGCAATGTTTCTGGTAAATGTTAAATTAATTTGGAAAGTCTTCGTGTATTGTTTCTTACCATAAGAAGCACTCATCACTTCTCACTGGCTATCTGCCCTGCCTGCAAATGGGGAGGGAAGATAACAGGCCACAGCAAAAATGTTCATGAGGCTGCAGCCTGTGGCTTAGCACAAGAGCTTGGAAATTCCCCTCCCCAAGATATCCAAAATATTGGGCAGCTTTGTCTTGAATGCAGAGAATTCAGAATTTATTAATGCTGCTGTGCCAGCTGTTAAAGGAAGACTGAATTGTGTTTAAAGGAAAATGAAGGTAAATAAAGATATTCTGTTCACTTCAGACTTACTTAAAGGCTGCTTAAATGTTTGGTATCTAAAAGCTCTCCAAACTAACAGTAGTAAAGGTATGGAAAACAGTATTATTGAAATGTCAAAAAGAAACAAGAAATATTTTTAAAAACTAATAAATCATCTGATTAAGCTTGAATTGAGAGTATGAAATTGTACTGGTTTTGCTTAAAAGCTACAAGGAAGCAAGAATGATTCAAATTAAATTGTGTAGGGTAGGTTTCTTTCTTTGTTCTTTTAAAAAACTCTGTATTGTCAAAATTTGATTCTCTATAATATTTTATTTTCCACTGCTGTTTTACCTCACAGTAGGTGCCTCTAAGTATAGCTTGTCTTTCTTCCAGTGCCTCTCAACTATTAGCTCTATTTGTTTTTTTTTAAGTTACTGAACTCACTCACACTCTCCCCCCATGTTATATTTCAGAGGATGCTGTTACATATTAAGCCAGTCTGTCTTTTACCCATCTAGTAATTTTGATTTTTTTTCTTTCCTCCTCAGAGTGGATTTTTTTATTATTAAATCCATGTTCCGCATCAGCCTGCTAAGTTGAAGACTGACCTTTAATTTCATTTTGCTTTTAGGCTTCCATTTCCTTCCCTAGAAACTATTTTTTTGGTATGTCATTTCTAATTAGAAGTGCATCTGAGTTGCAAAGGATCTCTAATCCCTCCAACCTCCTGAGCATTTGGATCCAGAGGTCTGGGCAGACGCAGCCAGATAAAACAGCTGTAGAGGCTGGAGCTGGACCCAGGTTGTGACTCCAGAGGCCCACAGGTCACAACTTTGGGAACCAGCATTTCCATGAAAGTCACTATTAAGAGAGAGCCCAGCTACTTTATTTTAAAAAGCTTACGGTACACTAACAAGAGGAGCATGACTCTGTTTTTTCCAGCAATTACCCAATTCCCATATAAAAGAGAAAGGTCCCCCGGTTCATCCATTCAGGAACTAGAGTATTGCCTCATAAAACAGAACAGAACTCCCCTGTTATCACTCGACTTGTTCACTGAACTTTAATTATGAGGTATCATAAAAAGAATTGTTTTAAAAACACATTTTAAAACCTGGCCTCAATAAAGCTCATACTGCAACAGTAAGAGACTAGGCTGGGAAACAAAATAAAATGTCCAAAACAAAGTTATCTCCTTCATTCTGCAGAATGAGGAAATCTACTTCCAGCTGAGGGCCCAGGTTTGAAAGACACAGGAATAGCAGAGCTGCCTTATTGTTCATCTCATCATTCCCATCTGCATTTGCTTCCTCACCATGTCTAATATACTAATCAAAACAGGAAATGACTACTTCTTCTTGACCTCAAAATTTTTATCATCTATCTACTGAAAAGCAGAGGCATGTATTAAATATATTCAACTTATCTTTTTATATTTAATATGCTCAAAGTATTAAATGATCTTCCCTACTCATTCCTCCCCCTATACAGATACATCCTCTAGAGGCATTAACAGTCTTGCTGGCTTTTCTGATCTGTGTTTCAGGCAATAGCATAGGTAGATAGATTATCTTTTCAAGTGTTTTTTCAATGCCTGCCTTGCCAACAGAGCTTGTGCCTATCCTAGACCAAGTAACAAAGTTGGAATAATCATTCTCCATTCTTTCCATTTAAGACTTCCTCAGATGAACAGTGCCTCACAAAATCTACCCTAAAATGGACTCCTCTTTTTGCTGGTGGAAACCAACTCATACCCCAGAGGGATTACATTTCCAGGCAAGCAGTACAGACTAAAACTGGGAGAAAGACAGTATCTTCATGTGATAGAAGAGAGAAGAAAGATGAAGAATGATAAAAGGACTTGGCTATGGGAAGACCAAGAAATAAACTCACATCATATAAGGTCCAACCTCATGCCTTTAAGATAAAGCCTTATTATCCATATTTGCCAACAAACAAATGATAGGACTAATATCAAAGGGTGAAGAAAGATCTATTTTGAATAATCCAATCCTAAATACACAATTAGTAACAATAACAAGAAAGGAACATGCCTTCCTGTTTTCCTTTCTCAATTCAACAGCAAGGGTTTCCATATTGGGCTTACCTCATTTGAGGCGACGATGAATGCCACGAAACATGGATTTTAACAGCACAAACCATCAAATATATAGCTCAGTCAGAGTGACAGAGAGTCATATTCATGGCCTAGTAGATTAATTAATTGAAGGCTACTTGCCAGTTGGGGGTTGGGAAAGCTACTTAAGTGGCCTGCTTAAGCAAAAGCACTTTAGCAACCATATTGATTTCCTGTGTACGCCTAAGCGGCAGTTACAATTTGCTTCACTAGTGAGGGCCTGACCTTCAGCCCTGGGTTTGCCTTCTCAGAGCATCCTATATAACACCAAATGATGACACACGATAGCAGAAAGAAACAAGAACAATCTTAACAGGCCCCTAGTGCTTGACGGTTTTCAGAAAATGACTTCTCATACGTAGGTTGCCAGACTCGGTTAGAAATCAACAATATAATATACTGGATTGGCATCAGCATGCAAAGACCCAGGTAAATCTCAGAGGAGATAATCTGTCTCATGTCTCCAGAATATCATTCAAACATCTGGAAAAAACAGTAGAGCGAGCAATAAACATCTCTATCCTTTCTTAAATAATTAGACTGCAAGAAAAAAATATATACTTTTCATGTAAAATCATTAATTAAAGGGGAGGAAATTGCCATTCTAAGTATGCTTCAAGATGTATATTTCAGTAGAAAACTACCCCCAGCATGTTGGGTTTTTTTTGTTTTGTTTTTTAAATATACTATCAATTTCCACCTTGTCTGCTTCCCTTTTCTAGTCTGTTAACCCCAGAAGCTATTTTTAGCCAACTCTTGCCATGAACTTAGGCTAATGAGTTCTGTTGAGTGTATCACTGGGTGAAAGAGATAAGTATATCAGCTACATCTGATCAAGGTTAAGCGTACAGCAAGGTGGTAGTGCAAAATCCACCCTCAATCACTTCCCTACAACCCAGTTCTTGTCTTGGGAAAGACTTTGCTCACTAATAGTTAGAGAAGGCATTGGCCATGATGGTTGATTGCTGATTACAAGGAAATGCAAACTAAACAGAAACTCTGAAGATTCTCTCCAGTGGAAGTATTTCAAGCAGGTGAGGAATATGTTTTTAAGGGTTATATTTTCATCACTTGCAAGGGAAAAATTCAGTCACTGCCATGCACATTTTCCACCCATGTATTTTTTGTATCAGATCGCCTGGGCTGAGAAGATTTGTTAAGCAGAGTGTTTTCTGCAGAGCTAAACCAGAGATGAAGAGATTTCTTTGTACCCAAGTCACAGTCCTTAAAGTGAGATTTGAATATGGCCTCCTGAACATGCACCGCCTGTGTGTTTCTTTTGTATGTGAATCAGGTAGAGATCCACGAGCCACATTAACTGGATTGCAATCTTCTGGTAATTATCAATAGGCAGCCTTTTCCTTTGTGCATGCCTGCTGGGAAAAATAGTATTTATCTGTATAACCTCTATTCAACATTTTAAAATCTTGCTACTTATTCAGATTATATCTTACTATCATTGTTTCTAGAAGCTATCAGGCCTTGTTGGGAAAGTAGTTATCTTGCTTCTCCAGTCTATTCTCTGTGCTAGAGATAGGGTTTTGTGGAGCTGCAAATCAGAACTTAAAAAAAAATTCATCAGTCCATCAGGATTTCACAAAACCAGCTAATAGGTGACACAAATAAGATACATTTCTTCAGTAAATGAATAGAAAACAAACAGAGGAAATGCTTATCTTCCTGTTTTAATGTTACTTCACTTTTTTCTAATATTTAAAGTCTGACCACCTGCAAAAGATTACCAAGAGCCTCTGTGGATTTACAGGAATGCTCACAGTACTTGGAGCAAATGAGGTGCTCTCGCTAGCACACACTGCTTGCTGTCATTCAGTGTGCTAACAGCAAGAGACAGGGCCATCAGCAATGCAATTGTTATTATTTGGTAAAGGCTGGTGGTGACTTATGAGTTTCAGAATGCAGCTTCCTCGTTTGTTTAATGTTGAGAGATTACAGTTTCCATTTGCTATGGTTTTATAACGTGCAGGTGGGAAAAATCTCTTTACTGAAAGCCTGTTGGTAGCTGATGCCAATGCTGAAATATCTGTGCTTAATCCTTGCATAACAATCCTATGTCATATTTGGGTGCCACAAAAGGCACAGATCCTGCAGCTGATGCCTGCTGTCAATGGCTGCCATGGGTGCCAAAGGACAGGGTCCCCTGTCCAGGTGCTGCACCCCATCAGAGGAGAGCCAGGCGGGGATCAACCTGCTTAGTGGTGACACTGCTGTAGGCTTGCAGCCCTGCAGCATGACTCCTGGCCCTGCTTTCTTCCTGCCTAGATGCGGGGGATGAACTGAGCACTTCCTGATGCCAGAGAGGTCCTGTCCCGAGGAGCTCTGACAGCCTGGAAAAGGGAGCCATCTGTACACTAACATTTCAGAAGGCTGGGGATAATTTTATGGATTTCCAGATTGTGGGTAGGGATTGCAAAGTATGTGAAGCATGGGCCCTTCCAGCCTCTTTCCTTTTTCTATCGCCAGCCTGGCAGTGTGATACCAGCCCATGCTACCACTTGTCCATGCGGTATCAGCCTCCTGGCTCCCAAAAATGGGGGTTTGTTTTTAGGGGCTTCAGGCTGACCGGTGTCTTTGGTGCCCCAACTCTGTATTGCTTCAGATCAAAACCAGCCTGTCAATCAAGTGGCAACCCCAAATCATTTTATACTGAAACAAATAGGTTCATAGAAAACAAATAGGTTCATAGAATCATAGAATCACAAGGTTGGAAAGGACCTACAAGATCATCTAGTCCAACCATCCTCCTGTCACCATTACTACCCACTAATTTACTAAACCATAACTCGTAGCACCTTATCCAGACACCTCTTGAACACTGCCAGGGACAGTGACTCCACCACCTCCCTGGACAGGCCATTCCAATGCCTGACTACTCTTTGAGAGAAAAAAGTTTTTCCTTATATCTAATCTAAATCTCCCCTGGCGCAACTTGTGGCCATTTCCTCAGGTCCTATTTATTGCCTGGGAGAAGACGCCGACCCCCTCCTCATCACAACCTCCCTTCAGGAATTTGTAGAGCACGATGAGGTCTCCCCTGAGCCTCCTCTTCTCCAGACTAAACAATCCCAGCTCCCTCAGCCTCTCCTCGTAAGACTTGTGCTCCAGACCCCTCACCAGTTTCGTTGCCCTTCTCTGGACACGTTCTATGCAGGTTGTCTTCTGCAACCTGCTGGCACTGCCCAGCTCTGCAGCACCAACCTGTCATCTATGGCACAAAGTCGAGGTGATGCTGGGGCTTGGGAGACCTTGGTCAGCCTAGTGAAAAAGTTTCCACATCACAGCAGGGTGATGAACACTGCCAGGGCAGCAGTCTGATCCCTAATTCCAGTGAAACTGCCCCAGGTGTTGCAGCTGTAGTTGATCTCAATTACAAACTAAGGTTAAAAGATCTGAGGTTAATCTCAGTCACATTACCATCAAAACTTCTATATACAGTTTTGTTTGTCCCTCATCATCAGGTCCTAGAGGCACAGCATACTTTGTGTGGTTTTACTCGCTGCTACAAATGAAGGAAATGCTTTTCCATCCCTTCCCTCTGAGCAGCAGCTGAGGCATACATCGTGGGGGATTTACCCAGTGTAACACAGGTAGTAGCTCCTGGAAGGGCTGGGAGCTCTCCTGAGTGCTGGGCTCATTCACCAGGCCACTTCTCCCCAATAGCTATGAGAAGGGTCAAAAATCACATTCGGCTCAATCTCCAAACAAACTCACAGAAGACAGTAGTTTCATCCAATTAGAACTGGCTTTTTTTTTGCCTTTTCTTTTCTTGCCCATTGCCATTTGTGAAGGCTGTGGAGCCTGCAACACACACCTAAAAACATTGATCTCAGCAGCAGGTAAAAGATGAGATCAAAATCTGGAGTTTGGTGTGGGATTTAATGCTTTATCTAACAGACCTTGTTAGCAGGTGCCAGTCTGGCCTTTGAAGCATGGGTGATGCCTTCCATTTAGTCACAAATTGCATGTTCTAGGAAGCTGAGGCCCATCAGAGTTAGCCCTGAGATAAGGAGGACAGCAGAACAATTGTATTTGCATGCTAGGAGATGCAGAGATCTTCCTGCTAATTTTAAGACCTACAGGAGCAGAAACTGTTCACTCTGTCTCCGAAAAATATCCTTTTTCATTTGAAAAGTAGTTCCATTCATAAAGGAAGAAAAAAAATATGGCTTAACATACATCCTTCTTAAGTTGGCTTGAAGCAGACTGGTTGTCTACCCCATCCCCCATATATAAAATTCTGTACTGTGTGTTTAATTATATCTTCCATTTATTTTAGGCTCTGTTTTCAAAGATATCCTGAGTCAAAGCAGAATCACTTCACCCATCGCTGAAATTCAGTCAGTTCTGGGATGAAGAATGGCAGTTAAGAGGACAGCTAGTACATAGTAACCTTGGCCAAAAACCAGGTGCAGAAATTCGCTACCACCAAAAGTGCCATGGGACCTCTCTTTTGAAGACTTTCCCACAGTAAATTAGATGAAAGTGTATCTATCTGCTTCAGAAAAATGAAATGTTGAGTTGACTCGGCCAAGCCTCAGTCTCTCATTCTAAAGGCTCTGGGCATCCCAAGTGTAATGCAGAAAGCACTTCCAGCTTATGGAAACAATAGGAAATGTAACAAATCGGAGACCAGGTAAGACTGAGTTTCTCCAGTAGTTGAGCTCTCCATAATCACAAAGCGATGGCAGATTGAGAGTTTAGATTGCATCTACTACAGACTATACATTTGCTCACTCATGCCCTATACCAGTTCAAAAAAAGGAAGATCACTTTTGTCGTCATTGGAACCAAGACTCACATTTATCTGGCACAAGATATCAGTGCACATGTCAAACACAATAATTAATTGCTAGTTCAATGCAATATTACTCATCATATCAAAGATCCATTTCCAGAATTGCTTAGATGCTTATTGCATATAAGATCCTTATGAACAAAAGATAAATTTGTGATGGGGAAGAAATGTGACAGGCCTTTAGAGCACACCTATCTGAAGTACAGATAATAGGCATAGAGAAATTACTGTTTTCTCTTACAAATACCAGATTTTTCCTTACATTTTTTAGGCTCTGGAAAGACAAAATTTCATTGGAAAAGGAGATTTAATAAGTGATTTGAGGGTAATCACTATTCTCCAGTAATATGTAAAGGGCAATTTTGGCTTGTGAGGTAGTCTGTGGGTCATGTGAATTTAATTGTCATATCCAGAGACTTATACCACATTAAGTATATCCCTAGTGAAACAGCAGAGTTGTAAATCTGCAAGATATATATATATATACATGTACTATTTTATAACAGAGCTATGGGAATAGTCCATTACCTATAAAATAAAGAAAAAAACGTTAAATATGCCAAATCAATTTCCTCATGAAACCTGCAACAAATAATTAGCTAGTTACTGCAAGAGACTCCAACGTTCAGCTCAGGTTCAACACACCATTCCCCTCTCCATCATATTAGCTAGCGCTTGTGATGCCAATATAAAAAGAGTCAAGTTAAAGAAGACGTGTTGGAAGACAGGACAGGTTAAATCAAGTGTTAAGTTTCTTTTCTAAATTTTTTTGAAAAAAAAATCTTTACATCAAGTGGAACTAAAATAAACAGAGAGGGACTACAAGATTGCCTGTGCAAAAAAGCCTCACTGACCATCTTGTTTATGAACTTGGGAGTCTGCAGCTGAAAACCTGAGACACTTGATTCTGCCATTCATTTGAGTGGGATCCAGGATTTTTCTGAATCCTCTTCATGAATCTCTGCAGCCAGTGGCAGGGCTGCTCACCTCATACCAACTTTCTACTCCTTCATCACTGTCTTACTCTTGCACGTGCAACAGTTTTATTCCTGAAGACCTCTCTATTGCCTTCTGGAACTCTTGTATGATCTCCTCCTTTCTGAAATATAGCTTACATAGTAGGAGCTCAGCAAGATAACATAAAAAAGCAGTTTTCAGGTACAACAGAGCACCAGTTTGTCAGTACAAGTCCTGTGATAGTGATCTTAAGGATCTGTTAGTAGGCATTGCTGAAAAGACAACATTTGCCATTTCACAGTGATTACATTACTGTGATATCACTACTTCTACATACAGAAAGATATCCATTACCTCAGGTATCTAAAGCAGAGAATTTGAGAAGTGTTTGCCATAATAAAAGAGAGTAAAGAAAAGTGAGAGAAGAGTGTAGTAAAGAAAAAAGGCCACAGTGGAGTCTGAAATCTAGTATATTTTTGCAGCTTTCATGCTTTTTTTTTTTTTTTTTTTTTTTTTTTTTTTTTTTTTTTTTTTTTTTTTTTTTTTTTTGCAATAATGTTATTATTTTGGCATAAGGCCATGTGCTGAGACCAGAACTGCAGCCAGGATTGTCAGCCTTAGCCCTGAATTTCCTGGCTCTTACGGGTTTAAAGAAAACCTTTAATGTTACTCAAACTTAGCTCTATGTAGCAGAATTGATTTAACAGTACGCTTTAGCTAAATGGAGAATCTCCATAGCAGTTACTTCAAGGGTCTTAGAAGTAGCTCACCATAACTCATGGAACTCCAAGGCACCCTTTCAAATGTTCCTCCTGATAATGTGCTAATGCCTGGAGTCCAGAGGCAGCCACTTCCATAGCACGCCTATGCTAAGTATTATTCTCATTACAACAAAACAGCCTCCTGATTACTCTTTTACTCAAACTGAAAGTGACTCACGGCACATTATTTTGCACAAGAAGACAGCAACATCTACCTGAGCTTCAGTTGTAGCGAGGTGGGGGTCGGCCTCTTCTCCCATGTAACAGTGATAGGACGAGAGGGAACGGCCTCATTTTGTGCCAGGGGAAGTTCATGTATTAGGAAAAACTTCTACTCCACTAAGAGTGCTGAGACATTGGAACAGGCTGCACAGGGAGGTGGTGGAATCACCATCCCTGGAGGTGTTTAAGAAATGTGTAGATGTGGCACTGAATGACATGATCTAGTGTAGTCACAGGCATGGGCTGATGGTTGGACTAGATGATCTCAGTAGTCTTTTCAACCCTAAGTATTCTATAATTCATAGTTCTTCATCCATTTGATATTTAATGAGCAGTTCTAACATTTTCAAGTTGAAACTCCTTGAAAAGTAATGTCAGTTTACCAAGTCTGCGTGTAGGGTCATCAGATGGTCTCACAGCATTGAATAATGCACCACTTTATACACATTGCACAGGACATAATGAATACTTTACAGACATACAACTTCAGGTAAACTGATTTATTATTTCTATTAGGAATCTTCTGTGTTCAAAAAAAATTAATTATTATAGACTGACCTATATCAAAATTTCCTTTCCTGTTTTAAGTAACATTCTGCAGACAAAGATAACTGTTCAAAAATGACTCCACGACAAATAAATGACTTGAACTACAGTGCTACAAATAAGTATTATTTTTAGTATTAAAAAAAGAGCAGCTGGTTACTTTTTTCTTTCAGTAAACCTCTTATTTCCTTTTCTCCTGGCTTTTGTTTTGTGCTAACATCTAGTTATGCATTTTGTGAGCATAAAGCAATCTTGCATGCTTCAAGGCTGAGTGTGTTTAAAACACCAATCATGATTCAGAACTGTAGTGTGGAGATTTGAAGCTGATCTTGTATTTGATTATTATTGGCTTTGGCTTCTCATTGCTTATATCTGAAAACATAAGCCACAGTTTAAAAAGGAACGTCCTCTGCAGAAACAATAAAACTAATTTGGAAGTGGTCTAATGCTTTAACTCAGCTAAAAGTACTCCACAAATTACGCAGACATGAATGGAGTACACATGATCAAATGGGAGCTCTTTTAGGTCTATGCACTTGATAAGTTAAATCCCATGAGAGCTTTCTGTTCTATTCTGGATTTCCAGCACAGAAAGATTTGGTTGCTTTTGTAAGTAATGAGAAAGTAGGGGGAACTTTGTCCTCCAGAAAGATGGGGTGGATAAAGGGTACTCTTGTAAAATGTTATAAATGTTGCATTTAAATAATAATAATAATAAAAAAGTCCTAAATTGTGGAGCTGGTCCATGTAATAGATGGATCAGTAATTTTAAAAGAGTTCCAGAATTGAGCCAATTTCACAAGCTATTTCAAGGATATTTTCATGTAACTTTTGGCCAAAGCAATGTTCCAAAAAGTCTGAAAATTGAATCCTAATTAGTTACAAGGATCCCTCTGGCACAGGTTGACTATTATATTGTGCTCCATGCTCCCAAAGCAGATGAGAACCATCACACCTTGCCAACATATGACAAGTAGAAAGGTAAACTCACCATGCCATTGCTTTCAGAAGAGTTTAAATCAAAAAAAGAGAGAAAATTACACAAATCTTGAAGGAGAATTGCCATTCTTTCCACATAATAACAGTCATTTGGGATAATATGCCTGTATTTCACTTGTCAAAGCATGCTGTTTACTATTTGGTCTTTTAATAGTGAATTTAGTGAACATTAAGAGACATTAAGGCAAAGTAAGCATTTTTATGTTATAACAGCTCATTCCCCTGCCCCTCAATATACAGGTCTTTACATTCCTTTGTGTGTTCTGAAGAGATCCTATACATCTTTCCATATAGGTTAAGCTGACACTGCAGGAATGAACATGACCGATTTAAATCTTTATTAAAAATATAAATGTCTCAAATACAAAAACTGCCTATTCATAAAACCAGGACTTTTACTTTCACACATTCTGAATAGGTTTGGGGGTTGCATAGGGGGCAGAAGCAGTCTTTGAATTTTTAGTTAGCTTTTTTCCCCTTTCCCTTCTGAATTTTTTCTTGTTGTTCCTCAAGAAATGAAATGCTAATCTCAGCTCCACCTCTATTGGGTCATCTTCAGGTCAGCAGATTAGAGAAATCAGCGGAAGAATGAAGACAGTCTAATCCAACTGCAGGGCAGGACGACCCAGTTATTAATCAATCTGATGGCAGCATTTGAACAATGACAGTCATCTGTCAGAAAGCAGGAGGTGGCTCCTCATTAACACACCACTCACCTGCCCTGAGCTACAACTCTTTTATAATAATATCTATCATTCACCTCCAAGGTGTTGCTTCTTTCTTAGGCTACATGAAATAACAGACACTATTTTCTGCCCTCTCTCTGGTACTTCATCTTCTTGGAGCTCACTCACATTGCATTACAAAAAGAAAGGAAGAAAGAGAAAAAGAGAAAATAAGAAAGAAAGAGAGAGAGAGGGAAGGAAGGGAAGGAAAGGGAGGAGAGGAGAGGAGAGGAGAGGAGAGGAGAGGAGAGG
>JACDJE010000167.1:2734884-2757257 GCA_016647715.1 Pavo muticus | reverse complement strand
GGGAAGGGAAGGGAAGGGAAGGGAAGGGAAGGGAAGGGAAGGGAAGGGAAGGGAAGGGAAGGGAAGGGAAGGGAAGGGAAGGGAAGGGAAGGGAAGGGAAGGGAAGGGAAGGGAAGGGGAGGGGAGGGGAGGGGAGGGCCTAAACAAGCAAAAATGCCCAAGCATTGAAAAGACTTCTAAATAATTCTAAAGACTTTCAAGCCTTCAAATTAAAATAAATAGACTGAGTTAAAAATAACCATTTTTTAACACAGTAACATTCCACAGTTATGTTATCAATAGGCCTCTTTCTTCCAACTAGCAGGTCAACTCTTATTTTTCCAATTTGATTTCACCACGACTGTCCCAACAGGTTCCCTCACACCAGCTTTATATGGTCATATACATTTTAGAATTACTTTGTTTTGCTCTGCCAGTTTTCAATCCATGTGCAGATGTCCAAGCCAAAATAATATCTTAAGCAAATAATTCTTTCATAAAATACTACTTATCAACATACACACATGGATGGAGGCCAGACACAGGGCTGAAGAGTAACCCAACACAGCGCTGCATGTACCACTATCTGTGCTCAGGAAGGGGCTTGAAGCAATTTCCATCAGCCTTCCTGAAAATCTGACCGCAAGAAAGATCATTAATGGGAATGAAGCATTTAGGTAATGTAAAATAAAACTCACCCCACCAGTTTTATTCTGGATTATACACTGGGCACTGCAGATTTCTTTCTCCCTTGTCTTTGATTCCAGTGCTTTAATTATTGTTCACTCTTAAAAACTTCAGACAAAGAACAGATCACCTATGTGTCTTGAGGACTTTCATAGAAGAAAATCCCCATGATATTGGCTATAAGCACAGTGGATACTACAATTGAATCCAAAGGTCCTACCCACCATGTAGCTCCTCATGTTCTCACTCCTTTCTGTTCTCAGCAGCTTCCTCCACCTCTCAACCCATAATCTCCTCTCTCCTGTTCCCATAACCCTTCTACTTCTGACTGTGTAGACTATTATGAAATGACACGCTACAGGATTCTTAAGGGGCTGCAGATTATCTGCAGTGGAAATTGCAACACCACTAGGGCTGGTGAGAAGTGGTTCCTGATGTAACATTTCCCCACATGAGGAGGGATCAAGTTTCTCAGCAATATGAGACTTTTAGTGATCATGTAAAGGGTGGTGATGTCTCAGATCTGAAGCCTTGGTGCTGTGCAAAAGCTAGCTTCAGTTGGCTATGCATCCTGGAAAGCTTGCCATGAGAATGGACAAGAGAAACAAATGAGGGAGTGGGCTTCCAAGCACAGCAAGTGATGGGTTTGTTGCCAACGCTGCACGAGAGCTACCATGTCCTTTCTCTGGATGTTATCCCAAAGGGGAGATCTACAGCCAGCTGTTAGGGTCTCCAGTACCAACCCTGGCTAAGGATGGGTCTCCCTCCTTACACAAGTAGGCCCCAGGGGAGCAGGTGAAGAACAGAGAGGCAGCATCCGTTCAGCAGTCATTAGTAACAGGTACTGCCTCATCCACTGTGTTTCTGGAGGACAATCAAGGCACAGCACTTGGAGAAGAGGAAGGAATCACGGATTCCAACTGCTTGGAAAATGCCGAGCCAAACCCCATCTAAACCACGTCTGTCTGCTCAAATGGCTTGGAAATGTAGCAGTGTTACAGAAGTGCTAGTATTTCTAGCCTCCTTTCCACTCCTACAGCAAGGACTGCAGCTCACGGGCTGTCTAAGCTGCTTCCAGTTCAAGCTGAGCATTACTAGGGCATACTGAAGTAGGCAAGAAGTATGCTTCACAAATGCTTTCAATGTTTAAAAAAAAAAAAAAAAGAGGGGGAGGTGGTGGGGGGAAAAAGAGATTCATTTCAAATCTAGGACTCCAGATCATTTTAGATTCTCACCTTTTTGTTAGCAAGCACTCATTACAACTGTACTAAAAACAAATACACATTTATATTTTAATTTTGGCAACAAACTCAGGCAGCCTTCCACGTATAACATTTTTCTTAGCATTAGACACCAGCAAAACAACAACAACAGAACTTACTGAAATATTTGCAACAACAAAAAATAGCCAACCACGGCCACATTTTAGAAACACCAGGCCCACAGTCTTCCTGTCTAAACTCTGTTTAGGCAATTACATTGCCTGTTACTTACCCATAATGTTCTCCTTTTAGTTAGAGTGCTCTGCAGATGATTTGATGTTGCTAATGCCTGGTTCTCCAGGAGGAGAGAGGGGAAAGGAAATGTTACTCCTGAACTCTGACCTCAGTGAATGGCTTTCTGGGGAATGCACTCCACTAATTGTCTTCTTTTTGAGCTGCAGTGGATGTAATTGCATATATAAGACCTATGTTTTGCTTGTGTTACTTTTTACAGTACAGAACGGTGTGTCTACAGTGGTGCATTAAAGCAATAATAATGAAAATAGTATCCATCAAGTCATTTCAGTGCTGTTACCACGCTGGTTACAGCTCTGAGGCACCCGGGCTCCTCCACCCCCTGCCATTAGCCCTCTCTCTGGATGGCAGGGAAGCGACACCAGCCTCTCGATTCCCGTGTCTGCAGCTTTCTTGCCACCTGAAAGAGTGTTTCGTAGTGTAGTTCGTCCTCTCTCCTCTGCTCTAGTGGCATGAGCATCCTGCTGTGTGCACATCGTCAATACAGAGCCAGAGAAGCAAGTAGAACCTCAGCTTCATCCTCCACTGAAGGATGGAACTATGATCAGTGTGTTGCAGGTGAATAACCTGATGTATTTAATTAATACACCAAGCACTTGCACATGCACTAGTTTCGGACTATCAAAGGTGGCTGAGCTGCTATAGAAGCTTCCTCTCCCTCTGCAGACATGCCTGCAAATCCTTCTGGGCTGCCTGTATGTGCAGAAGGTCCCTGAAGCCCATCATTCTGAGGCTGATTCCTCCCCTCACAGCTTTTTCCTCCAAGTAACACCTTTTTCCCCAACAAAAAAAATAAAATTCTTCATTTTATTCTTCCTTTAACTCTCATTCCCTCCTTCTCTTGAACAAGGCCACTGTTAACATCAGTTCCTGTCTACAGCGATGTGTCTCGTATTTCGTTTTTTTTTTCCCCTGTGAAATACCTTATAAATAAAATATTTGTAACAGAATGTCCACCTATCTTTTTCAATATCATACTCCAACTGAAGTTTCTTTATTTATTTAATTAGAACACTTATACTAAAAATTGTTTTTTTCTTGTTTAATTTTATACAGGTTTTATTTTAGTTTACTCTCTTCCTGGGTACGCGTGTGTTTCTGTGCTCTGTATTCCTTCTGTATTGTATATATAAACATCTAGTTCTCTCTCTAAATATGAATAATACATCTAGCTCTCATGTTCTTTGTGTATATATATACATGTATATGTATATATGCATGTATGTATTCCCCTGTATGTGTATATATATGTGGATGGATGGATAATATATATATATATATAATTGCCTGGGCTTTACAAACGGATGCCAGCAAGCTAATACCTGTCTATTGCTCTGTCAAATGTGACTCGCTGGGAAAGCTATTGGGTTTATAGAAGAGACAAACATTTCAGGCACGCCATTCTGGGGTAATGAAGCATGGCAACAAAATATACCTGTGCAACATTTGATAAAGATGAGCTGACACACCAGTCCAAATAGGTTCTTTTGTGTGTCTGCACGTGTCTACCATCATTGCTTTCATCTTAAAACAGGAAGGTAGCAATAGCAGCAGCAGCTGGCAGGAACCACAAGAGGAAGAGCAGCTCAGACAATTAAACGTCGTTTACCTCTGGCCTTTATTTCACTCCTCCCTCCCCCTAATTTATTACATGTTTTCTCCATCTCTATGCAAAAAACCATGGGCTCAATTTTTCTTTCTCTCTCGTGCTATCTCGCTCTCTTTACATGGGGACTAAACAAGACAATAGGCAAAATCCCCTGGCATTTAGCTTTGGATCTTAACTTGAAATGCTTCTTAGTGGGGTTTTTATGGCCTTTATTGTTCTTTGATTAATGTAAAGCAAAATTAAACCCTACAGTTACACATTAGTACATCAGCTAGAGAGAAGGCAAAATTGTGCTGCGTACCTCGCTGTACAGAAAACACCTTTTGTTGTGCTTAGTCCTCAGAGCAAAGGAAGTAAAAATCCTCCCCTGGTGGGGGGACCTCTGAAGGGAAGAGAAATGTGGATCCCAGCTGCAGTGCTCAGCACTTGGCGTAACCCAAGCCACACTGTGCTCCTCAGGAGCCCTTGATTAGGCACAGCTTCCACTGAAGTCAACAGCAATTCATGTTATACATAGAGCCTAGAAAAGAGGTCTCAAGGGGTCTGCCTGACCCCCCAACACTTCTGCTTGCAAGGGGCATGGTAACTAGAGATAACCAGATTTTATGGGAGGGGTTATTATGTGGATCTGCACTAGATTTTACCGAAGAAACCAGGCTGCATGGATCTTTCTCCCAGGTTTAATTTAAAACCACATTCTCACTGTATAGAGATGCTATGCTTATGTGCATGCTTGCAAATGTTTGCATGAACTCAAATGAAATCTTAATCATATGTAGTATTTTGGCTAACATCTACTCAGCAGGCCAAAGTCCTTCTTCTATATATATTCTATATGACATGTATACTGTATACTGTATTAATTTCTTTATTAGGGATACCTTGCCCTCATCTCTTCTCCTTGCACAACATTTTCTTGGTATATGTGATTTTTCACTCTGCCAATGCATAACTTTCTTTTTACTCTGCATTTTCATGGAGTCTTTTTTATCTTTCCTCAGATGTTTCTAGGGAGAATACAATAGCAGTTCAGTTGAAGTAAAACTTGCAACATTATGGTGCTTGAATGGGGTTTGAAACCAGACAGAATGATTTGGCTCTTCTTAATCTCTATACTGAAGTGACACATATAACTGAAATGGATCTTCCTTTTTTTTTTTTTTTTTTTTTCCCCTTAGTAAAACTCCTGCTAAATCTTAAAGATGTGTAATAGATTGGGTTTTGTATTTCCCTCAGAGCATGGGTATTTTTATTATTTAGTACAAGTCACTGTGAAGGATAATAAATGCCTCTTAGCATGCTTATTTCTTTCAATTTTCATCAGTAGTCAGAGCATGAAAACCTTAATTTCAACCTCTGGTTGTCCCCCACCTCACACCCATTTTGTGAAATCTATTGTATCTTTAGCCAAGTTCACAAGTTAAATGACACATATGTGGCCTTTCTATTCATTTTGTCTGACACTAGGACGATTCAATTGATGCTCAGCAAAAAAAAAATCCCAAAATTACAGAGCATCTCAGCCAAGGGTAAGAACAGGTCAAGAGCCGGAGGAATTTAAGCAAACTGTCTTTTATACACAGGAAGCAGTTAACATATGGAATAAAAGAACAGGGATAGCATTTGATGAAACATTTGGGAGAAACTTCGATAAACAATCATAAAAAAAAGATTTAGAGAAGTACTTGGAGTAGCCAAAAAAATAAATAAAACTAACATAGAGTGCACTAGTCACTTCTTTGTCTTTCCATTCTAAAATAGCTGGAATAAAATGGCAACGAGCAGATAAACTGCAAAATATCATTATGATTTAGTACCCATTTCTTTCCATCAGAGCCCCTATTTTAATTTTCATTCTTCCAATTTACAAAGTAACAATAAAATATCCTTTTCGATTTATGACAATGAGACCCTTTTAATTGAATTTCAGAAATGAGTTAATTTGACTGATGGGTAGGTAATGTGAATATACTATTTACAGTGGGAAATGCATTTCTACTGGAAGATTTTGACAAAGCACAGGGAATATCAGGATTTTGGATGGCTCACATACATAGACATGCACGCACACAAATGTTTATGGTGATCCTGAGGTAAAACAAACAATATTTCTGTTTAAACCTAAAGGCCTCCACCAAAGAAAAAAGTTCATAAGCACTTGGACCATTTATTCCAGTAACAGCACAATCGCTGTGACTTCATTATAACTTTTACTTTTCCTCACTGTGTATAGAGACATGAGATTGAGGTTTTTCCCCTGACTTTTAAGCCAAAACTGGAAATATTGGCGACTTATGGACCATCTCACTCTGCCCAAGAGTTAATATGGAGTAGCCTACATCAGCCATCACTCTTTGCATTGCAATGGCAGCATTCCAGCTGACTTTAATGGAGCCAGAATTTCACCCCAGGTGCACTATTACGTTTGACTAGGGACTGATAGATTGATTCCTGAGATGCTCTGGATTCCAGATGTGGATCTCATAAAATTGTGGAGTGTGGTGTGTGCAAAGCTTTATTTTTTTTTCTTGCCCATTAAATAAATAATAATAATAAAACACAGGACTTATAAGCAGGGCATTGGAGAATATGTGCTGGGTTTTTCCCTGTCTTCCAAGAAACAGCTCCTTCTTCTTTCTCTACTACTTATGATCTCACATTTATATAGCAGAAAAAAAAAAATCCAGCCAGTGAGCTGCATCTGGTTTAAAATATATGTAGAACTTGGCCCATATGCGCCTGCTGAAATTTTATCAGCAACACCTACAACAGCAAGTCTAATCAAAAGCCAACTGTTAAGTAACAGACAGAAAAATACCCTCAAAAGGCAGGCAGTCCCAAGGACAGTTGCAGAAATAAGGAACAGAGCAAAAGCAGCCTTCACTTGCAGGAGGACATGGTGTCATGTAGGAAAGGACGGGAAAGGTGAAGAGATCTCCCATTCTAAAGTTCTGTGAGACCTAGAAAATACAGAGTGGCATGAGTATGGCAGATGTTTCCCATCCTGAACCTGTCTTACCTTGGAGAAGGGAATGCTCCTGCCCTCTCTAACCACCTATCTTGTCTGATTCCTTCACTTGTTCTTCCACTGCTTTTTTGCTGTAATAGACATTTGAGGTAAGTCCATCTAAATCTATCTACCATCTCCACATCTTAAGGAATCTGAGGGAACCAAAACAAGATTTCTTCCGAGGAGCCAAGTTACGGTAGGAATGTTTCTGCTCAGTAAGGATACAAGGACAAAATCTGAACCTTTTTACCTACTCCACTTGGTAGCACTGGAGAAGAATACATCTCACATCCTGCAATACAGCTTTCTAGTACTTCCTAGCAAAAATGTGGTGACAAAAGTACAGGATAGCAAATGAAAACAAGCAAGCCAACCAGAAAGAGGAAATAATCAGAAGGGGGATGCCTGATTTGGGGGTAACTGTACCTGGGACTGTGGAGACTGCCCCTACTCAAGTCACTGCGTGCAATAACTGCAAAAGCAGGCTGCAGGTTATAAAATGAAAGCCCTGAAATGGTTGCAGTTGTGTTAGATTTGGTTGAAAGATAGAATGACAAAGGGGGGAAGAGGTTTTGTGGAGCTACATGGAGCACAGATTAAAAACAACATACTATATTAAAAAAAAAACAACATGACCACTATATATGCTATAGAGGCATGCCAAAAATAACTTAAGCTGTCCCTGTGTTTGTGAGCAATATAGTGCTATTTTAAAACTCTCTGAAAAGCATTCTGTACCCCCTGTATTAAAAGAAATGCCTGGCCTTGTATTTCTCAACAAATACCCCCGTTTACAATTCCTACCATGGACACAAAAATACTTGGTGTGAGTCTGTGTTTCTGTAGAATCACTGGATGCATCTGCCCATGGAAGGACAAACATGGACAAGGTCAAAGGAAAATATTCTTTAGAATAGCCCTTAAGCAGGCAGAGGAATTAGGCCTGATTTATGAATGTATTTCCACAATTCACTTGAAAATTTGTAATGTCTGTACAGCCTGGCAAGAAAAAAAGGTGAGGGTAATGTGAAGGAATGCTTCTATTCCACTTTATTGTAAAATTATCCCATGTTACCTGCTCTAATCCCCTGAAAACAAATTAAATCCTCACTAAGCTGACTTTAAATCAATAGTTTCATTTAAGAATAGTGTGACTTAATAAAAATAAAAAACTAACTGGTCCAGCCAATTTAAGAGGGAAATAAATCATTGCCCAAGGAAAAAAGCAGATTTGACTTGTATATGGGCCACGGTTTTGTTGGGGGGACTAACCTGCTGTCTAAATTAACACAGGGTATATTACAAATCTCATCAGCCTCATTCAGAAACCTGCTCCGCTGTATGAGGAAAGAAGATTGCCAAAAAACCTGGAGATGTTATGAAATGAAACAATATTTCTGAGAACACTTAGTAAATCATAGAAGAAAACACGTCTTTGAGTTGCCCTGAAAGATCACCTCGCTCTCCAGCATCTCCCTTCCCTATTGGGTTGGGAGAGGAGGCTTATGAAGCAAAGAAAGGATGCCATGCTTTCAGCCAGGGCAAGAGCAAACATCACTGCATCAGTGATGGAGAGAAAGGAGCAGAGCAATGAATACACCGGCAAGCTGCCAGCTGTTTAATTCACTCATACAGCAAAACTAGTTAAAATAATAACCGAATAAATTATTTGTAAATCCATAGATTGAATTCTCCACACATACTTTGCAGCTGGGTGAAGATATTACCTCAATGTTATTAAGTGTTGACATATTTATCACTAATTTACTTTTTAAATGGTATGAAACTTGCCTAATAAAGGTCTTGCAGGTTCTGACTACCAGAATATAAACAGAGGCCACAACGAAGCACCTTACTCAAATAAGTGCAAGTTATGCACTGCAAGCCTCTGACAGCAGAATTTAATAATCCTGACTCCAGTTGACTTATTCTAAGCATTCCCGGATGAATACCTTTCTCTGTCACTTACCACATTTCCAGGCACACCTTAGAAACTATCTTTAAATAAGTTAAGTGAGGGCACCCCACAAGTTAGCAACAGAGGACAGGACCTGCTTTTCCAGGATCCTGGGAAGTGCTTTAACCATACACCTCCCTTACGCCCTACAGTGATCTTCTATGGGGGATGACAAGATTTCAACATTAGCCTCATACGCAGAATCATAGAATCGTAACATCATAGAATGGCTTAGGTTGGAGGGAGCCTTGAAGTCCACCCAGATCCAATCCCTTGCTGTGGGCAGGGCTGCCCTCCACCAGCTTAACTTCCCAGAGCCCCATCCACCCTGGCCTTGAGCACCTCCAGGGATGGGGCACCACAGCTTCTCTGGGCGGCCTGTGCCAGAGCCTCACCGCCCTTTGAGTAAAAATTTTCTTCCTAATATCTAACCTAAATCTCCCCCCATTCCTCCTTGACCTGTCACTATCAGACCATGTAAAAAGTTGGTCCCCCTCCTATTTGTAAGCTCCCTTTAAGTATTAGAAGGTCTCCCCAGAGCCTTCTCCAAGCTGAACAAGCCCAGCTCCCTCAGCCCATCTTCAACGGAGAGGTGCCTCAGCCCTCCTTTTGACTCATTCCAGCAGCTTGGCATCCTTCCTGTGCTGGGGGCCCCAAGCCTGGACACACTACTTCAGATGGGGCCTCATGAGGGCAGAGTAGAGGGGGACAATCCCCTCCCTCTCCCTGCTGCCACCCATCTGAGTATACATCCTATACTCAAGGAGAAAATCGATGTGATCTGTGAGCATATGGACCTGAGGTACAAGAACAGGGATCTCATGCTGCACTCTTTTACATTTGTCTGATTCCCTCAACACAATCTCATAAGATCTTAATGTCTTCATCTCATTTTTCCTCCCTTACAGCACTCATGCACTAGCTTTAAGAAACACTGAAGACTGTGGTGATAAGCACCATAAGAACTCATGTGATAACAGAGGAAAAATGTAGAGGTATGTAAAAGTACAGGGGGAAAAATGGAGGTGCATATATGTACAGGATGTAGGCTTTAATCTTGGAGCCCTTTGTGCTATATCAGCAGTCCAGATGTGCCAACACTGACAGACTTGAGTAGAGCAGAGCATGAAGCTACTTCACAGACATGTTTCATGGGAAATGAAGATAAAGACTCAGATCTCCGTTTTTATGGAGCTGGGAGAGGCGTTCTTCTTCAGTTAGTTTTGTTCTTGAGCATAGCCATTACCATAATAAGTAAAGACTTCTTTATTTCTTTTTTTACTTGTTTTGGTAGAAAGTGCTCAAGAGTGCCCAAGTTTGCAAGGGAAGAGACTGAGCTGGAAGGCTCCAGAGGAAACAGAGCGTATTGCAGAGCTAACAGCACCAAGCTGCCCTGAGCCTGCCTGACAGAATTCTGTATGACTGTGTGTTTAACAGGTAGTTTGAGTTGCGCTTATCCATATTTGTATTCCCCAGTAAGTGCTCCCAGGCTCTGCTATCCCACTGTGATTTTGAGATATGAGGTCTTAAGGAGAGTTGGATCAAGTAGTGTCTCACAAGATCATCTGCACTGGGCCTTTTTTCTTTTTTTCTTTTGCTTATCATTTTTCTTATCCTTTCTTGATTCTGAGCCTGCCTATTTATTTGTTATAGGGATAACCATCTGTGTGGAGCTGGAATGAAGGATCACCGTACATGTTACATTTGTATTTGACAGACTCCTTCTTGCTAGATAAAAATATAGCACGCTGTTGTACACTGCTTATCAGACTAAACATACAGAAGTTAATTTTCTCTATGGCTCTGGATTATTTAATGAGTTCTAAGATGATCTCTATATTCACAAAGAAGATTTATGGCTGCATTCTCCCGTAGGAAGCCCTTCACTATCCTCTCACCTTTTCATTTATTTTCTTCCAAATTCCTTAGAAATGAGTGGTTCCCTTCACGTTAGCCAGAATTCTTCCGGAATGTGTGAAGAGAGCATCTCACATTGCCCACATCATCAGGCCATTCGATACCCACACAGTGGTGTTTTCAAAGCACACTGTCCTTTTGAACTCTTAACATCTTTTAAAAAGGCAGCATCTCCACACCACAAAAAGGACACTTGAAAATCTATACTGTTAGAAATTAGTGGTAGCATTTGGATAACTTTTTCCTGAGCCATGGATAATAACACTTCTGTTTGCAAATCCCTTTTGAAAATTCAGCAAATGTGTTTATTTTGCATGTGCAAAGTACCTTCAAAGCAATTGTTGCATACAGAAACTCATAGCTTAGATGATGCGCAAACTCAAACCTATTGAAGAGAGAAATGTGAGGAATGTAAATCAGGTTAGAATCAGACCAACAAAATGATAGCACTTACTTAGAAAGCACTTGTAAGGTTGTACGAGATCTAAATCTTGTAGGTAAATTTTGAATACTTGCCCTTTAAGTTCTATCATAGGTTTAAGGCAAACCTTAGGGCTCCTTAACATTCTATTTTGACAAGTGAATAAATTACTAGGAGAATGTAATTCATTGGTTTAACGTAAAGGGAGAATAAGATAGTATGTAAAGACATTAGTAAATTATACACTGCAAACATCATCATTATGCTCTTACAGATGATATTGTCCTGGATTATAAGATTATTTATTTATTTATTTATTTTTACCTAGTACAAAGCCAAGCCCTGCTCCACTACTTAATATATAATAATGATGTGCAAAGTAACAGTGGTAGTGACAGTGAATGCCCATATGATGTATATGGTGCATATAAAAAAGAAGCAAATGGTTACATTTCATTTTATAACCAAAGTGTTATCAGAACCTCTGCCTTGTACTTCTTTTCCTGTTTCAGAATTTTAGGGTTGTGTTATTTTTTGCAACCCAAAGGAAAATTGCTTTGTTACTTACCAGGGTTTACATGTCCTAAGGACCCTGGGAATGACTTTTTTTCTAAATTCACCATACTCATCACCCTTCCGAGATGCTCTCAGATGTAACAGTCCATGATGAACCAATTGATGAAGGTACAATGCTTGGAGGGCTTCATAAATTAAGATTTTGTAATACATTTGCTTTTGCATTTTAATGTCCTTGGCATGTAATACAACATAATATTAGTATTTGATCTGGATAATGTAAACCATGAATGCTCAGATGTTCCTCATCCCCTAGATTATGTGAAAATAGAAATACCTATTCAAAGTTCAGGGGATAAACTATGAGTTACAGTATCCTGGAGAGCTCTGGGACAACCTATGGATGTGTTTAGCTGGTGCATCCCATTTAGGAATGTTCTCTCTGTGCAGCTCAGGGGAAGATGGTGTAGAGAACAATGTGTGCAGCCCGAACACCCAGTGCCATGACTGAGAGGCTCTTGTGTTATTTTCATAAGCAGAATTCAACTGGGGCTATATTTGCAGCGTTCAAATAGCTTCTCCCAAGAGAATTAGATTCTGGGGGCTACGCAAAATTTCCTCTTAGTTTATTGTTAAAGTGAAATAACAGATGATGTGAATCTTTATATAGCTCCTTCTTGTTATACTTGTTTATGGAGTTGTAATAAATATTTGTAGTTCTGAATTTGTTTTTTTTTCCTACCATTTCTCCTTGCCATTGCCCATCATGTAGCTGACTACATGCGAAAACCTACCAAGAGACCAAACAAAGAACTATAAATCTATCCAGTTCTTGGTAATCTCATGCATTCCTGGCTCCCAGCTGATCTATCCAGAGGTCATTTGGTTGAAAGCCAACTCGCCAGAACTCCCTCCCTCATCACTGTTTTAATTTCCTCTACTGCTTGTTTTCTTGCTTTGTTCTCAGTACCGGTGCATTTTATAAAATAGCATTTGCATCTTTACAAGGAATTGCATTTTAAATAAGACATTCTTGGGCAACAACAAAAAGACCCTCTGTCTCTGAGGATGTGCCTTGACAACTTGTTTTTAGTGTTTGGGAACACACGCTAGTTTGTTCAACTCTTCTACATAAGCAGATAGTTTCAACAATTTAATAGTATCCCAAAAAAAAAAAAAAAAAAAAAAAAAAAAAAAAAAGCAACACAAATCATTGGCTACTTGTCCCAAACCTTGATATTTACTGTAGACAGCAGTCTTCTCTCTGTCTGATGGCAGAGATGTTTTAAACATACATGCAATATTTTCTCTTGCAGATTTAATTGCCTATAGCCTGGCTCAGGGGGAATCAGACACAGGGTGTGGGGCAGCAGTCTTCCAGCATTGCAGGGGAGTTTTCTTGTAGCTTTTCGGAGTAAGAAGCACATCTTGGCCTTGATTACTCAGCCTGGTTGTCACGGGTTATCTCTGGATACAAGTCCGTGACAGGGGGGCACAGGCCCCGGAAAAAAAAAACGGAAGAGCGAGGGGAAAAAAAAAGAAAGGGGTACGAACGGTTTGCCGCGCGATCCGGCCGGCCCCGGGCCACGCGCTCCGGGAGGGGGGGAAGGGCAGGGAGCTAGTGGATGGTTTTAACAAAAAGGAATGCACCAGCAGTAGATCTGAGAAGGAACGGTAATTTACTAAATTTAACTAAATCAAACAAAATGAGAGAGAAAAGAGTATCCAAAACGCGAGATCAAACCACAATACCGCGAGGGAACCACGTGCTGTTCTCCGCGGCGAGCTGAGAAGGCTGATGCGGGGCAGCGGGGGAAGCCAGGGGCTTCGTCCGGTCCGGAGCTCCACCCCCACTTCCTCTTCGCGCCAAGTCCTCCCCAGGGAAGCCGCACCTCTCCTCCCATCAGGTTCACATGATGTTCTGATGTGGAATACTGATCACAAAAGAAAAATCACCAAACCACAACACTGGTTTTGGCTCTCAAGTCTTTGGTCTTGTTCCCAGGCTGGCTGCTGACAGGTTATGGAGTATTACACACTGGTTTTAATCTTCAGAAAACATAAAGCATACATAGATGGCTCCAAATCATCAGCTCTCCCATACCACAGAAGAAGAAAATGGGGTTTCAGGGACGAGCATGAGCAGGGAGCTGTGGGAGCAGGGGGAGAATGTACAGCATGGCTTTTAACCCCAGCCACTGCCATACCCCACTGAGACTGAGAATTCCAAAATTATTTGACTAACATCTCAGCTATTTGAAGCTAGTCGAGAAGATGTTTGGTCTCTACAAATGCAAATAGACATAAAAAAGCGTAACTTGTCCCTTGCCCTGCACAACCCTGAATATTTCCACTTACATGCATTTGGCGCATTTGATTCAAAGTCAGTTTCTTATGTACCTGAGATTCAGCTGGAAATCAAGAAGCCTTTCAGACAGAAAAAAGCACAACCTTTCTGCAGATGATGTCACTGCTTTCTCTCCTCTCTAGGCTTCCGTTGCTGTTGTCATTCTTTGTGGTGAAAGGAAAAAAGCCCAAAGAACCCACTGGAATTACTCCCTGCCTGTGGATGGCAATGCTGTAATTTGCTCACATTCAACTACAAACAAGGGAAATATGAGTTGAATCTGTCTCAGATTCAGGCACATTTCTGGAATACATCTCCAGTTAACTGTGCTCATGTCCAGGGTCTGTAACACCACCAGCACAGGAAAGACCACTGTCGCCTCCTTTGTTAAACCCACAAATGAGGAACTATGGAGTAATTTAGAAAACTCCCTGTATCTAGAGCAGATTTGGAGAGAAATGCGTGTGAGCATTTGCATCATGGCGGTACACTCTGCAATACAATCCAGCAACTGGCTCAGCCTTTCTGTAATTAGACCAAAGTAATCCTGGCTCCCCCAAATCCATGCCCCTTCTCCTTCAGCAGTTCAACAGGTGAAGGGAAAGTTCATGGATCAAGTTATGTCTCTATCTCACTGTCACTTGATAGCTTTGGGAGGGGGGTGAAGAGCTGCCCATGTTTTCTAGCACAGTCCATGTTTTTTAGGGCAGTCCTGGAAGAAGAAGCAAGGAGGGAACAGGCGGAGAGCTGTCAGATAAGCTATACCAAGGACAGAATTTCCCAGCTCAAGCCAGCAAAAACACTTTCAGATTTTCACCCTCCTGCCTTTATATTATGGTATTATTACTCTTTATAGCTTAATAAGTTTCCACATTGTTGTGACACCTGACAGCAGCACCTGTGTTGGTGGATGAAGCAAACTGTGAACAAAGCGTTGTTGACTGTAACAAATACCTGTCAATTTCAGATTGACAATTTCTACTTAAGCTAATTTACAATAGGAAAGGTAAAACACCCTCTCCCGGGATATTATGAAAAGAAATAACGAAACATTTGAGATATGCTTTTACAATTAGAACAAAACCTAAAGCTTTAGCTTAACAGTATAAAAGAAAATAAAAGAATGAAAAAAAATAACGTGTCCTGATTGACAGTTGCTACTAAAAAAAAAAAAAAAAAGAAAAAAAAAAGAAAAGTTATATATCTCTGTTAAAGAAATGTATTCTTCTGGAAACTGGGTGAAAATCTTCCTCTTTCTTTTCCAGGCTGACCTGGATGTGCCACAAATCAACCCGAATACAGTGATGTGCAGGTGATAAAAGTGGCCTTAGCCTTTAGGAACAACCCACTGCTGTTCACTGGTTCAGAGAAGCAAGGCTATGTGGTTTTTTGTCGGTGGAAGTCATGTGTTTATAGCATTGAATTGGGCAGAGTGTGAGCTCTCCTGGAAAGGGATGAGTGTGCTTGGAAAGGGAGATTCTTATGGGTTTCCTCCTCCACTCCTCCCTTTTAGGTATTTGATGTTGTAATTTGCCTTATAAGCAGTAGGGAAATCAATGGGTAGATAGTGATAGGACAAGGGGAAATGGCTTTAAACTGAGAGGGGAGAATTAGATTGGATGTCATGAGGAAAATCTTCATTGAGAGGGCGGTGAGGCACTGGCACAGGCTGCCCAGAGAAACTGTGGGTGCCCCATAGAATCATAGAATGGCTCAGGTTGGAAGGGACCTCAAGGATCATCAATCTCCAACCCCCTCTGGCACATGTAGGGTTGCCAATCTCCATATATAATACTAGACCAGGCTGCCCAGGGCCCCATCCAACCTGGTCTTGAACACCTCAAGGGACGGGGCATCCACAACCTCTCTGGGCAGCTTGTTCCAGCACCTCACCACTCTCTCTGTGAAGAACTTCCCCCGATATCCAACTTAAATCTTCCCTCCTTCATCTTGAAACCATCTCCCTTTGTCCTGCCATTATTTATCCTTTCAAAGAGTCGGCTACCGTCCTGTTTGCAGGCTGCAAACGGGAAGGCTGCAATGAGATCACCCCACAGCCTTCTTTTCCAAGGCCAGGTTGGATGGGGCCCTGGGTAGCTGAGTTGCTGGGGGACAGCCCTGCCCAAGGCAGAGGGGTGGGGCTGGGTGGGCTTTGAAGTCCCTTCCAACCCAAACCATTCTATGATTCTATGATTCCATGACACCGTAACTTTCTCATTATGCTGACCAAGCTCAATTGAACACAACTGTGTGTGTGTGGAAATGCAATGGAAAAAACTCTACCTATCTTCCTTCGAATTCTCTGTGGCAGCATGGTCAGTGGCATGTGGCAAGATGACGACCTGAAAGGGTCGGTGAATCCCCTTCCCTGCTGCCATATCTCCAGCACTACCACACAAATCACTGCAGCCCCACAACCCTGCAGGAGCGCTGCACCTAATGGACTTGCAAGTGCGAGGTTGTGTCTGTGGGATGCAGGCAGACAGACGGCACACTTCAAGAACTTGTTCTCTTAAACACATCGCTTCCCTATTTTCTACCTTCAGCAACTGAGAAAATGGGACTTCATTAATGTTATTCTAGACAAAGAATGGCTGAGAAATGTAACTTTAAAAAAGCCTGAATTTTTTTAAATTGAAAGAGACCAATTACGAAAGCTATAAACACTTTAATCATTTCTCTGAACATGTGGAAATATATACATTGTGAACCTTTTTCATAGGAAATGCTAAAATCCTTTCCTTAATGGCACATTTTCTTAATGGCTTTACAGTTTCTCAGTTCATTTCAAAGGGCTGTTATTTGTTATGTGGACATAAGTTTAGATTATGGTCTAGAATGCTGAGAGATGTTTGAAAGAATTATCTGGTGGATGGTGGCAGCTACTTTTGCGTTGCCTTCTGTTCTTGCTTTGAAATATATGCCAGGGGTGGGAGGGATATGGGGGGCTGGAATGCCTGCGTGCTAAATATTCCTTGTAAAAATGTGGGGGGAAATCCTGTCCCCAGTCGAATCAGGACCATATCTTACATTTCTTCAACTGCCAGATTTTATCCGAGCACTTTACTTTATTAAGTAATAAAGTAAAAATAAAGTTTATAAAAGGGGATGTCTTTATTCTTCACAATGAGATATTTTTACCTTATGCTCCAATTCTTTGATCTTCAGGGGCATAATGATAATATGGTGCAAGATTGGAAGAAGTTAAAAAAAAAAAATAAAAGAACAAGAATGTGTTGTATAAAAGAAGTCATGACAGGGGATTCACAGATGATGAAGTCAGAAAATTAGAAAACTGATAATTTCTGGAAACTGAATACTCTTTGTAAAAGATGAAATGTGGGTTACACGAGTGTCCTAGAGTGATGTGGGGATCTTGGATGAAATCCCAGCCCTGTTGAACTCAATGGAAATTTTCTCTTTCACTGAAACAGCATCAAGTCTTCACTTGCCCTTCGTTTTAAAAGCACAGTGAAGGCACAGTAAGATTTCTTCTTTAGAAACAAATCTTATCTGCTTTAGAAATTTGCAGTCTCTTTCCTACCCTGCACTGTTCCATGTCTTCCAGAGCCACTCAGGTATCTCACCAGACTGCACTCATTCACGAAAGGACTCATTTATACAAATTGAATAATTAATGACACAACTTTACCATCAGTAGGTGGGAGTCACTCCACTGACTCTGAGAGCATTTATACAGACTTGGGAAAATCTGGATGAAATTTTCAAAGGTCCTGCAAGTCACCCCCAGGGGCACTCATTTTGTCCAGTTTCAAGACTTTGCTGAAAACAGTAGGGTGCTTAAGGGTTTTCTGAAAGGAAAAGTGTACAAAATAATCAGCACATCTACATCCAAACCTGGGACCCCCAGCATGGGAAGGATGGAGAGCTGTTGGAGGTGGTCCAGAGGAGGGCCACAGAGATTCTCAGAGGGCTAGAGCAACTCTCCTATAAAGACAGGCTGAGGGAGCTGGGCCTGTTAAGCCTGGAGAAGAGAAGGCTCTGGAGAAATCTCGCGGCAACCTTTTAACACTTAAAGAGAGCTTACAGATAGGAGGGGGACCAACTTCTTACATGGTCTGATAGTGATAGGACATGAAGGAATTGTTTTATACTAAAAGAGGGGAGAATTAGGTTAGATATCAGGAGGAAATTCTTTACTCAGAGGACAGCGAGGCGCTGGCACAGCTGCCCAGAGAAGCTGTGGTGTGCCATCCCTGGAGGCGCTCAAGGCCAGGTTGGATGGGGCCCTGAGCAGCTGAGCTGGTGGGGGACAGCTCTACCCATGGCACGTGGTGGGGCTGTGTGGGCCTTGAGGTCCCTTCCAACCCAAACCATTCTGTGATTCTATGATTTTACAAAAAGGCAAATGGTTGTGTCAGCTTCGGTGATTGGATTTGTCAATGTTTCAAAGCAAACGGGGTTTTCTAACATAATGTCACAGAGTGCATACATGAAGTAAGAGCTGTAGTTCCCTGGGACATAAAGTAGGTGCCAGCTTAACTTGAGACCTTCCTCTCTCAGAGGAAACCTCACCACTCTATGCTTTGCTTTCCATTCCAGTCCAAGGAGGAGGAGGGATGCAATTGCCTGTGAATCCCAAATATTTGGAGTCCTCAGCACTTTAAACATAACCTCTAGGAGGTTGCTCCACATGCTCTGCTACAGATATTTTGCTTGCGCTTGTTGACTGAAAGGGTCATTGCTCTGTTCTGTTCTAGCACAAATCCAGATATTACACTAACACATCTTCTGAAATGGCAAAGCAAATTTGACATGACTTGTGGGATTCCTCCTGTGAGGAGTCACCACTTATCCAAACCTCAGAGAACAGAGTTCAGCTGACGTGGACACAAATCAGTTAAAGGCTTTTTTTCCCCTACTCTGTCTGATTTCACAAGAAAGGAAGACCTTTGTTGCTGAAACTACCAAGCTTTTACCTTTCCTTTTGTTCCCACCACAGCCACACACACTGGCTGTTCTCATGGCATCTGGGAGAGGGACACAGACCCCCCCCCTCTGTGCTAGGCTGTAATGTGGAAGACCATAGCAAAAAAAAAAAAAAAGAAAAAAAAAAATCCCTATAGTTTTTTCTCTTGATGAAATGCTCACATTGTCTGTTCTGCTTGCAGACTGCAGCTCTTGCAGTACTTCTTCTAAGAGGTAGATGCAAATGGCTTTTCCTTCTGCATCACAGACTGTCACTTGTCACATGCAGGCTTTCCACATGCCCAGCAAGCTCAATCACAGTGTTGACATGGCAAACATTACCCAAAAGTTTTAGGATAATTCATATAGTCTGGGATTTACACATTGCATAGAATTGTTGGAATGTTCTCATTTATTGGAAGAGAGCAGATAAATCCACCAAACATCAACCTCTAAAGAACATATTCAAACAATGATTTTGTTCTGTGGCTGTGGGGGAGAAGACTGAGCCTGGCAGCCAGATGTCCCCTGTGCTTAGGAAAAGGCACGTGTGTATGTTCACGTATGTGTGTGCATGTGTAAAAAAGAGACAATTCTGGAAGGGAAGTTTTATTTCTGTCTTTTAACAATAAAATGTAATGATGACACTCTTACTCAAATAGAACCCACTTAGAATCCATTGAATTTGTCTTTCCTCATCCAGCACAATCTACATTTTAATCCTTGGCCTTGTAGTAGGGTATTTCATTAAGATTTCAGTCCAATGATTTGTCCTAACTGTTTGCAACAAACTGGGAGGTCTGTAATAGCTCACACTGTAGATCTTCCATGTAAATTCAAAATTGGGTTGAACATTTCAGCTATGGGTTGTACATCTTAATAACTATAACTAGTGCAACACATCCTACCTCAAAATAACATGTAAATAGTGCCTGAAAAAGATTCCTCCTAGGCATTCAGATAGCCTGGGGCTCTCTGTGAAGAGCAATGGCTGAAACAGTATGCTTCATGTTCCATGAGCTGATGGTGTCATTTGGAAAGAGCAGAGGCTCCACAGAACATGTCTGGGAAAGGTCCTGGTGCCTTCCCCTCCTGGGACAGCAGTGGTTCAGACTCTGGTGAATGAAAGTCTAAGCAAGGTAGTCTGGGGTTCGACACTCCAAAAGCTGATGTCATGCTCCTCCTGCCTGTCAGAGCCTAGGACAGCACTTAGCCAGCAGGAAACAAGCAGCCTGACTGCAGCCACCAGGCTCAACAAACACATTCCTGCTCAAAGAAGGAGGGGATGGTGTAAGAGTGATGCAGCAATTGGACTCTTGGAATAACCTTCAGCTCTGAGATTTCAGTGGACTTTTAGAAATGCTGATGCCCATTGGTATAGAAAAGGAGAACACAAAGATATGTCCAAGAAATCTACTCAGCCATCAGCAAGAGCGATGGCTTTATTGTTTTCATTAACCAGTGTCAGATTTTAATGCCAGCAGAGAAACAATTGGCCTTCTTAAGATGTAGTACTCATGTGATTAGCCTTTCCACCTGCTCCATCTCATGATTCTGTATGACCATCCTTACAGCACTGTCCAGGCACCACAAAATGTGTAATTTATTTCTCTCTCCTGATGTCTACAAGAGGCAGTGAAATGCCACAGAATCACAGAATCATAGAACATCCCAAGTTGGAAGGGACCCATAAGGACTGTCAGGTCCAACTCCTGGCCCCATACAGGATCATTGCACTCTTAACACAAATATGCAGAAACAAACAAACAAAAAACACTGAGAAACTGAGCACCCAGGATCACGTAGGAATATCACCCAGGATGCAGGAGGGTGCCGAAGTCCCTCCTCGCAGACCAGACAAGCCTCTTTCTCCTTGACATCTGTATGTGATTTGATAATATTCCCAGAAGGGCAGATGTCACAGCAGCCCTCCTTCCCACCAGTTTGTGAGCATGCTGGGAGGCCCCTGCGCTTTAAAGGTTTCAGGTCACATTTAGCCTAAATCCATCTTTTTGCAATCAAATGGAGAAACACCTGCCAGTTTGGGGGAATGTGCTTCGGCTCTGGGAGGTGAGGGACACTGAATATGGAGAGAAGAACAAAAGAACATCTGGTGATGGTCGCCCCAGGGCAGGAGATCAAAGATCACCCTTTTTCAAAGGTGGTCATACTGTCCAGGAGCATAAAACATAATAAAAGACAAACTGTGATTGATAAGCAGATCCTATCACTCCGCAGACCCCTAACAACAGAGAAAATACGTGTTTGTATTCCTGTACAGCCCTTTGTGTGTTGCTTCTTCCTTCCCTCAGCACTTGTCTCTGGATTTCAGCTTGCTTAGCAATCTCTTTCATTATTGTATTCCCTATACTTTGGCTTCTGGTTTATGTTCAGGTTCTCGTTTCACTGGAAATGCAAATCCTGGTGGAATTAAAATCCAAATTGGATTTAGAAAAGTGCCTAATTTGGGTTCCAGTGTCCCAGATGTTGGTTAGGTGCTGTGAACACTGCAAAATCTAATAACACCTCTCACCTAAAAAAATCCATTAATACAACGCTAGGAACAAGACGTGCTGAGAGCCAATGGGAGCCAACAGAAATCTGAGTAAATGTTGCCAAAGTGCTTTTTCTCCCCTCAATTCCCACCCTCTCCCTGGGCTTCAGGCACTGCAGCACATGTGAAAGGTCCCTATAACACTGGGAAATGCTATACAGTCGTGATTTGCCAGAACAAAACAAATGGCCTCACCTCCCCTAATATTTAATCCAGATTTGTAGTTTCCCGGTGCTCTGCCATAAAATCACCCGGTGCGGTGGGGTCCTCCGGCAGCGCCAAGCCTCGAGGTGGCTGAGCGGAGGGTTATGTTTCAATTTGGCAGTGGAATACCGTTTCCATAGACAAATTAACATTGTTTCATTTCATTTTGACACCATAATGTCTTTTCCATAGACCCGCGCTGACACTGTTGTGAAATCATTGCATCCCAATCAAGTGAATGGGAAATTAGCACCGTGACACAAAACATACTGAGAAAGTGGCCACAGCCGAGTTTATTTGTCACACTGAAATGCCTCGGCTGCATTCTAACACATTTTCTGAAGCACCAGAAGAGCTGAGCGTAGGAATCAACGCTAACAGAACGTACCCCATCTAACACACGCTCCGATTTGAGATTTAGGAAGCCTCCTGGAAATGAATGCTGATTGCTGCAGGGCTCTTCCTCTCCCTCCGCTCTGCATCGCCTCAGTGCACACCCCTGGGCTGAGCATTCCAGGACTGGGTCCTACCTGCGCATCCCCAGCCACTGGGAGGGTGCTGCTCCCATCATTTAGATGGGACTGAAATAGAAACCATCTTGGGATTTCCAGGGTTTGAGCCTGAGATCCTCGGTAAAAATGCTACTTCAAGAGCTAAATTTGAAACCACAAAAGTCTCTGTTTATAGAAGAAATGTCCTGTTTACTTTAGCACAGAACATGCGGGG
>JACDJE010000167.1:2718117-2734857 GCA_016647715.1 Pavo muticus | reverse complement strand
GGGGGGGGGAACATTAGCCCAGATCACTGGTTCCTGAAACATTTGTACTCTCAGACCCAGTCTGAACAGCAAATGTGTTCCTGTCCCAGCCTAAGCGCATTAAAGGAGTCACATACGCAATATTCACTCACGGCAGTGATATTTTAAATACCAGAACACCAACCTACATACCAACTTCCATCTCCCCATCTATACACATATTAAAACAAATCCAGATTCTGTAGCCACATCCAAAAACGCACATCTCTCCCCCACATCATGCACACTGTTGCTCCGTTCCTGACATTGGTTGCTTTTCCCTTTATGCCCATCCACCAGCAGATCACCCCCCACCCTTGGTAGTTGCTCTGTCCCCATCGCAGCTCCCACCTCCTCCCTGCCCTCCTGCAGTGTGCATTCTGTCCCATGTCTCTCCCAGCAGCTCCCTGCTCAGCTACACTGAGTCTATAGGGAAGAAACCCTCTCATTCTGTCCTGTGGCTGTCTAGTAACCATGGGTTATAGCCACAGGTATGTTCCTATACCTATGGTAGCCACAGGCAGTGTAGGGAAGGTCGCGCTCTGCTAGGGCTAGGCCATGCACTGCTGCCAAACTTCAATGCTCCTCTGCCGAACATGTGTAAGAACAAGATTTTTATAGAGGATTACAGCCCAATGAAACGTGGGCAGACTTCCACATGGGTTTTAAACTCTAAGAGTATTACCCTCCCACTCCAGCTGAACCTGAACCTTTTTTTTTTTTTTATGTTTCTTCTCCCAAAATAAAGTCTGAAGCAAGAAAATTGTTTTAAAATGCTCCCTCCTGAATGTGAAAGCTTAGCAACTGAAATCACATTATAATAACAGGGACATATTCAGCACCCATACTATTCAGTGTAGCTTTATAACAGACTCACTACACGAGCCTTACACCTCATGCCTCATTGCAGTAACTGTGTACATGTTCGTAGACAAGCCTCACCTAGTGCTTAGGGGATTACCACATTAGTAATGGGATCGTGAACTCTACAAGTCCTACCAGGAGGACTTCAGGGCATTACAAATACATAGGTTGCTCCAAAAGAAATGCCTCCTATTTATTTCCATGGAAACTGTAAACAGATACAAAGAGCGCAGTAACACTATTTGATAGAGAAAATTCTCAGCTACAAAAATATTATCTTTCAACACAGTCACCAGCATTAGCTCTGCATTTTCGTCAGCAATAAACAGGAATCTGCATGCCAGACTTGTAAAAATCTTTACCAGCAGAGATCATCACTGTAACCACAGGTGAAACACACCACTCACTGCCTCACTGTGCTCACATCCACTGTTTGGTCTCCACAAATGTTCAGCAAGCTTCAATGAATGCTAGTGGGTGCCATTTTTATTGCACGGAAGAAGTCAGTTCCACACCTTTGCCACACACACACTTCCATGTCAGACACCACTGTGTTAGACCACCCCTCTGCTGCCATCTGTCACACAGCAACAAGATTTAACAGAATATCTGTGGGAAGATATTTTGGCCATGCCACCAAAATCCACTTCTGGCATCATAAGCCAACATATTAAAATAGCAGGTGTTACTTTTGGAGCAGCTCCTGTATATGGAAGAAAAAAAAAACAAGGATAATCTAAGACTCAGGCTGGAAAGTGTCATTCAGTTTGAGTACATGCATGAGCCTATCTATCTGGGCTTAACCACTGAGGATATGTTTGACATGTATGCACTCACATGTCTAAGACTAGACCATAAAACAAAGCTAAGCACTTCAAACTGGTGCAAGCACAGATTCTTCTTATGGGGCTAGACCCTGTATCTCAGTGAAGCTTCTTCTCTCATGTCCCCAACCTGCAGGCATTTCTAGGGTAAGAAGTTTCACATCCTGTGACCTGGACCTTGCTGAGCTTCCACCGGAGCGTCAGAGGTCTCTATCAGGAACAAGGACAAACTGGACAACCCATCTGATCAGGAAGTGCTCTGCTGTTGGCCCTGGGCTGAGGGGGACAATGGCTTCTGTGATCCTGTCAGGTGAGGGCACCAAACAGTAAAGTGAGTTTGACTTCATTGCAGTCACATTTATTAAGTTTATTTGAGTTCACATATCTTCACCACTTTCCAAACCCTGTGATTAGAGGGGCTGCCTGCTTTGATAAGAAGGAGCTCTGCAGGGACAGGCTGAGCTACCAGTTTGTTTAACCCTGCCATGGACCCCTGCCTACAGGATACCCCTGGACAGGGTTCAGCAGCTCTGATGCCTGAATGGGAGAGTGCCATAACCTTCTGTCCGCACTGGCCCCAGGCATTTTTGCTCACGGAAAGGGCTGGAAAAGGCACAAAGTGTGGGCAAAAGGGGCAAAATAAAGATCTAATTTGTTTCCACAATAAATTCCTCAATCTATTCTCCACTTTGCATTTGAAGGAACTGAATTACATTAAGCCCAATTCACCACTTTAAAAACATTTAGATACAGCCTCCCAGTTTTCAGTGCCTTTTCCTCTTTGATGTGTGCATGCAGTTTCCATTTACACTGTGCAAGAATCTCAGATATTCATGAGCAAGCAGCTGGGCCAGCTCGCCCATCACTTCTCTCTCCTCTGCACTGCCCTGACAGCACAGAGCAGATGAACTCTGGTGGGTATCACCCTCTGGAAGATTTCCCTTGCCTGACTGGAACCCTCTGTTGTCATCAGGCTGTTGGCCAAAGCACTGACTTGGGAGGCATTCGCCTCTTCCCAGCTGGCACCAAATTACAGCAACAGCCTCTCGGGTCTCTGGGAACAAGTAGGAGTTCGGAATTAAGCTAACTCCCATCCAGCCCGTTACAATGGTACACAGAACCACTTTTCTTTTATCCATCCCACCCCAAGCACGAGGCGGTTATGTGCTTTGTGGAGCGCAGAGCTCAGACAGATTCACCCATCGTGAACACCAGTGCAGAAGCTGTGTGCACGTTCCCTTTCCCACCAAGCGAAGGGTCCTCACTAGGCAGCCTCTGCCCATCTAGTGCTTACACCCTGGATTACTGTTAGCCAGAACTGTGATCTGTGATGTTCTGGAACCATTTTTCCTTCTACAGCCTTTTTCTCTAGCAGATGCCAGAACAAGGACACAAATCTTGCTCCTGAATCTTGCCCTGCTGACTGTGCTCTAGGTTCTACAAGGAATCTTCAGAGAAACTGCCATTGAGAGATTAATTAGGACTCCTCTGTCATAATTCCCAATCCGTCCCTCCATTTACGCTGGAAGAATTGCTTTTGGTTACATTATATCCTAACTATTTTGTATGGAGAACGCACCACAGAATTCCAGCCCGGTTGGATCATTTTGAATCACCTTTCCAGCATTTATTTTTTTGTCTCAAGTTTACGCTTATTCAAATTTTATTTAGTCTTTATCAAAATCCTATACGGAAAATATGCTAATTGGCAGAGAAGCACTATTCTCAGCATCAGTTCCCTCACGCTGGATTCCTTACAAATGGAGTCACAGTTTATTTTTCAGGATACCTAACAGCCCACAACTTCCTCAGGTATCCAGTGCGAGCCCAGAGCTGTATGCAGCTGCCATCCTTCCCTGCTCAAGCTGATTCACAGGCTGAAACCACCACTGTGATAATCATAGAATGGCCTAGATTGAAAAGGACCATAATGATCATCTAGTTTCAACCCCCCTGCTACTTGTATGGTTGCCAACCACTAGACGAGGCTGCCCTGAGCCACATCCAGCCTTGTCTTGAAATAATAATAATAATAATGCATCACAAGGATTGCTAATAAGAAAGCATGATGATGCACACGTCTACATTGCCTTCATTTAAAAGTCAAGGAGCACAAGGCCGTTGCTTTGATTTAATTCTTCCAAAGAGTGACACTTAGCTGCTCTCTGGCCCCATGCTGCCAATGGTAATGTATGGACAGCAGCCTGGTCAAGGAGAGGAAGAGAAAAAAAAAGGTAGAACTCAGGACCCATTTCAAGGCCTAAAATGCAGACAGGTTTGCTGAGAGATATCTGGGAGCCGTGCAAGGTAAACATGGCCTGAATCACCTGCTTTCAGAAGATAAGTCCACCAAGTTTCCTAAGCTAAATGTACGCAGCTGCAGTTTGATTGAAAACTTTGTGATGTGAAGACTGAAAATCACAAGGAGGAGGCAGGCAGCGTTTAATCTCCTGTTGGATGACTATTCAAGATAGACTGATAGAGATACCTGCTGCCTGATAAACCAGTCAATACTGCAGATGGAAGATACTTGCAGGAAACAGACACTGCAGAAGGGGGAAAAAAATCCTCTGTATTTTAACATTTCCCTTCTGCTCTCAGCTCCCTGTTAAGCAAGACAGGAGCTGTATTTTCCTGCGTGAAGTTACTGCACTTCAGGTGCAAGCATCCAATTAAAGGGCATGTTGTCTAAGGCAGGAGTACCTTGTATACTGAGCATGCACACTAAACATATACACAAAATCCAGGGAATTCCTGGTTCCTGGCAACACCAGCATGATCCAACCAGGATTCTTTATTGTTCTTTTCCTTGCATGTTACTGAAGAATTATTTGCTCACCAACCTATTGCAAACAGCAGCGTTGCTTTTAACAAACAGCAGGTCCTTCCAACAAGTGTATCCGGCAGTGAGACAAGCAAAAAAAATAAAGCATGAAATCTGAAGAAGCATGAGGAAATCACAGACAAGCAGAAAGCACTTTCACACTTCTCTTTGAAAGGACTTGTATAGGTTGTTTTATACGTATTCTCACCGCAACACTTCAGTTTGCATGTGCACCTCTCCTTCATGTTATGTTTATTATGAGAGCTAAGACAGCAGGCTTTCTAGCAGCGCTCTGCTGCTGCTGTCTTACTATGATTTTCCTATCTTTTAATTAAAAGTATATTTCACAGCCAAGCCAAATGCTTTATAATAACAAGGAAATGCAGAGAAACAGCAAGGAAAACTTTTGACCTGCTGTGGACTGAACATACTTCTTCTTGCCATGCAACAAGCCTAAATCATCGCGTGTGCTGCTGATGGACATTCATCATTATTCCTCCCCAAACTGAAGGCATATTTCATGATCCTGAAGCCTGGATTTCCTCCAGATTTGCTGGAAATTGTTGCTGCCATTGGAGCTTGTTGCTGTATGTCACCACCTGCTGGCAAATTTCAGTTGAGGGTTTCTATCTTGATTGCACAGATGAAACAGCGCACACGAGGACTTTTATCTTCCTTGATAGAGATGGATAGGTGGCCACAAACAGAACATATGTTAATTAAACTGATTTTTGGTCATGAATGCATATATTCAGACCAAGCCAGTTTGTATAACATGCAATTCGGATCCTGCAAGCCATTACTCAGGGAACTAGTTGTTAATAAAGGAGAAGAGATGAAATTGCATGGAAAAGGTTACCAGTGTAGGAAAGTGCTCACAGACTCCCCTAGTTCATAGGCCTGAGTTTGCTAGAAAAACAACCAAAAGTTTAAAAATGCATGGGATGGGCTTTTACTCTATTTAAAGTGAAAACTCCCAGTAACCTTAGAGACAGTCTCAGATTTATTCACTTCTTCATTTATTTATCTCACAGGTTTAATGATAGGAGTTTGGGTTTTTCTGTTCTTCCCCTTGATACTTTTAGAAGTCAGCCTTTTCAATATGAAAGCATATTTTGATGCACCTAATATTTATTCTATCCACTCTAATAGGTAAGCGTGCATTGCAGTGTGGGCATTAATGCTGATAATTCATATCATTTATCTGATAGATCAGAAGCCATTATGGCCTGTTGTGTAAATTCATATTTTGGCACTCTTTAAAAAGTGGATTATTATTGACCCAATAGACCATAACAGCTCCAAGGAAGCCATTACTGTCTATTGTGTAAATCCTTCATGGTGCATGTTTTATTGACCCTTTGGAGCCATCATGGTCTGTCTTGTCAATCCAGATGCCATGCACGTGTATTAAGGCTGCCTGCCTAACATCCATATGAAATGGTAGTTACATTATTGATGCTGGCCCCCATGAAATTACATTTTGAGCCACATTAGTGAGCTATTTTTTCCTCAGGTTCAAAAATACCTATTGTTCTAGTTCATGTTCTGAGCTAAAGATCAGGGCTACAAAAATCACTTTGAAATAATGAAACTGTCCTTTTTTCTTTTTCTATAAAGAATGAAAATCCAACTTGACTTAAGCAGGAAGAACACAAAAGTGGCAGTAGGCACACACAGCCTACCAAGCCAGAATGTTGCTCTGACCAGACCAAGGCTCCTGAGGAAGAGCATCCAACATGCCACGAGCATGACCACCAGGCCAGTGCTTCTTGCACCACCTGTGATGGTAATCAACCCTTGGGTTACTCCCAAGACACTAGGTGAGGATTTCATCCAAGTCCAGCCTTGAACTGGCTGATTCCATCCTTTACTTTCTCTATCTGGCTCTCTGTCACCTCCTCTCCCTGCTGCACATGCCTGACTACATAAGACAGCTCTGTAAAATTAGGTGGATCAAAGGCACTTTGCAGAACCAAAACCTTCCCCGTGGAAAACCTGTCCTCAGGAGGAGCCTGCCTCTGCTTTCAGGTTGAAAGGGCCCCTTTGACTAAGTCAAATACTGCAAAGCCTTCCTATCTGTCTCGCTATCATCAGGGGATGGGGCAGCCCTTTGACCAGGTGTTCCTATGCAGAAGTCCCCAAAGCCAGGCATCCCCACACTCCGCCCCCAAATCTCCCCCATCTTCCAGCTCCCAAATCCTACCCAGCCTTCAGCCCCTTTCACCTGTGTAGGTAGCATTGCACAAGGTAAGAACCTGGTCAGGAGCCCACTACATACAGCTGGTCTTGCTCCTTTTCTTAAACGATTCCCAAACAAAACTCACACAGGAACTGCATAATCACAGCCACCACAGAAGGAAAGTCTTCCTGAGGCAAGAGCAAATTGAACTGCACAGCTAGTGGGGCTAAGTTCAAGTTGGAACTGCCTAAATGCTTGAATTATTCCTATGCCTGGCATAATAAAGATCTAGTGTTGGCACTGGTTCCTTGTCTTATACATTCATAAATATTTATCCAAATATTAATGAGCAGAAAAACAATTTATTTCTTTTTTTTTCCTAATTGTAACATCAATTTTAATATGTTTTGTTACTTAGTCACCTCACAAGCAAATTGATTTTCTTATCCACCAATATGTATTTAAATGTTTTACAAGTGCATGCCAGGATCCTGAAATGAGAACTGTGTTTGGAACTTGTAGCAGGGCTGATACTTATGCATTTCTTATTATTTTGTTTTGCTAAAAGAGTTGTAAAGTAGAGTTATGTAACAAAGATTCAGCATAAGGAATGGAGAGCAGTTTTATGCAATGTACATCTTCGAAGTTATCTTCTGACAGTTTATAAATATGTAGGGTACTTCAAAAGTAATACCTTCTATTTATTTCTATGGACACTACAACAGACACAAAGAGCACAGTAACACTATTTGATAGAGCAAGTTCTCAACTACAAAACACTCTTTTCCAACCTGGTCACCAAAGTTCTGCTCGTAAAGAAACAAAACTGCTTCTAACAGATTCTTGATTATACCAAGTAAAGCATTTGCAGGTAGGCCAATAAGCAGCCTGTATCCCAGAAATACTCTTCCTTCAGTGGCTGGCCCTTATGTGAACCCAGAGTCCACCTCCTTCTGGTCAGGCAGGGAACACAGGTGCAAACAATGTGCCTGTGCTCCTTGGACCAGCCACACCCCTTCACCAGGTGCTCAATTACCAGTTCAAGCCGTGACCCTACAACCACCATTAGCTTTGTGTTTTCACCAGTGATGAACAAGGCCTGCATGCCACGCTTGCAAAATCTGCAGCAGCAGAGGTGACTCACTGCTGCTGTCACCACTACTGAAATGCACCACTTACTGCCTCATTGTGTTCGTATCCACTATTTGGTCTCCATAAATGTATGGCGAGCATCAGTGAATGTCAGTGGGTGCCATTTTTTCTGCATGGAGAAATTCAATGACACACCTTTGCTTCATACACTCTTCCATGTCAGATGCCATTCTGTCAAACTACCCTTCTGCTGCTACAACATGTAGTGGAATACTGGTGGGAAGGTTCAGTTTCTACTGCCATACCACCAACATCCGCCTCTGATGTTGTGGGACACTTTCGTATGGGCATTACTTTCAGAGCAGTCCTCATACAAAGTACACGTGTGAAATGAGTAGCATTTGCTTCCACTCTTCCTCTGCACACTTTTTTTCTCTTTTCATAAACACGCACCTCTTGTGCATAATTATTGACACAATTCATGATTTCCAGTTCTGAGTATCTAGCTGCCAAGACAGCATTCAAGAACACTTCTTGAACTTTAGTTTTCAATCCAGCATCCTACTAATGACCATGAGTGGTTCAAATGTACGCAGGTATTCCCAGACAAGTCATCTCCTTTCTCAACTACCTTGCTAAACTGGGGCCCCATTTTTGCTAGATCTCAACAACTTTTTGTCACCCACCCAGCTAATGAAAGATGCAGGTTACATGATCTTCCATAGAACCTGAATTGTTTTCAACATTATGACTTGTGAGATCTGTATATTTCCTTGGAGGGAAGATGAAGCCTTTGGTCTACACAGCTCACAAAAGGTCCAGCATTTCCTAGTGCGTGTGGGGAAACTTTATCAGATACTCACTGACATTCTGCTGCACGTTAACACCAGGGGATCACAATGCAGAATTTCTGGTGCTCACAAGAATTGAGCAGGAGATCCAATCCTTCCCGCACCGGTACCCATTAGGTCCCTAGGTGGGATGTATGGGAGATATAGCTTCCCTGGTGTTAACAGAATTACATGAACAATAGAGGAGACTCATCTATTTCAGGCAGCCCAGGAATGCCTCTCCCTCCCTGCCCTGATGGTGCCTCAGAGATCTACCCCACGTATACTGTACAGTTGGGCCCTGGTACAGTTGCTTTAAAGTAATCCCAAATTAGGAAGGTGGAGCGTATGTGTCCTTTGTGTTAACATGTTTTACCGTTTCTCACTTCTCCTGATGGTGATTTATTTGCCATTTGTCTGGACAAGAGAATAAAAAGCTCCCCTGATTTAGTAAAAGTATGCAAAATCCTTTTGCATTTACCCTAATACAATTAAGAGGAATTTAGGTAGATCTGATAACAATGAAGTTCATACACAGGACACAATGTTTACCAAATAAACACATTTGTTTTATAAATGGTAGCTTTACCTCTTTTCTAATCCACTTATTTTTAGAGCTAGGAATTGATTTGTTCAAATGTAAGAACAGCCGCTCTTCCACCAGCTTCAGGGGAGTTATACTCGACACACATTGGCTTAAGTGTAGGCAAAATTTCGACCCCGTATCTTGGTTTAACAGCTGCTCTATTCCTCTTCCCAGATTTCTGAGACAAGAGACAACCGGCAATGCTGCCAAATGAACCCCTGCAAAGAGAGGATGAGGGCTCAGAGCAGCAGAGGCAGCCAGATCTCACTTTAAGTCAGGAATAAAGACTTCACCTTATGGGAATATTACCTATGCTTTACTGGTCCCCATTTTAGCTATTGGAAAGGAGGCTAGCCCAGTCAGCTGGGAATTTCAGCACTGTGCACTCCCCTATGCCCCTGCTGCTGCAATTCAGATCAGGAATTTCCCCAAAAGTCTGCACCAATCATCATCAGAGTTGTAGTAGAAACTCCCAGGATCTGACACTGTTCTGTTTCGGCATGTAGCCTCGTGCTTGATATTTTTAATAAGCAAATGATAAATGCTTCAGTTTGGATTTTTGTTCTGTATTTTGTTGAATAAATCAAGTCTTTTCATGTCTCTCTCACGGCACAAAGCTGATGGGCTGCATGAAAGAGCAGGGCCATGGTGAAAAAACACAACCAAAATTTTTAGCACCAGAATCCCCTCACTCATAAACTCCTGACAAACTGAAGACAGTGGAGCTGGAATTACTGGAAAAGTGATGATTTACCTTCAGACTCCCCATTTGTAGCCAACTCTGAATCCCATCACAAAAGGCAAACAACAACAACAACAAAAAAAAGAAAGTATTTGATGACTTTCTGTTTTTCTATGACAACCAACATCATTTATGACCCATTATGTAATGACATGAGCATTATACATTGAAAAGCTGTCTTGAAAGACATTGTAAATAAACATTTCTGGTTTGCAAACAGGAAGCCAGAAATATTACTGTGGAAGCTGAGAGGATGGGGTTAGATTCTTGAAATGCCAGTGATTTGTTTTTCCTTCCACCTCTCCCAAACTTGTGGCACAGTCATATTTTTATTAGCTAATGCATTTCCTTTTCTCTCCACTCTCATAGCTAAAATATAACTATTAAAAAAAATAGAAAAAAAAGGAAAAAGAAGTGCAGTAAAAAAAAAAAAAAAAGAAGAAGAGAGTAGACAAATGCATCATGAAAAGGAGAAGAAGAAAAAAGATTAAATAGGAGATATATATTGTTTAGGGCTACAGGGAGCAGAGTCCAACCTCCAACAGTGGTCCATCACAGACATTACAGCAGAAGGTACAAAATTACCAAGAATAAGTTTTGCCTTGGGGAAGCACCTTTGAATTCCACACATTGCACGTACAAGTGGTGTTGAGCACCATGCAGGAGAGCGTTGTTCAGGTACATGTAGTTACCCTATAGTCCAGACCTGAAGAAGGGCTCATACACTCAAAATCCCGTCTGTTTTTTGAGCCCAGCTCTCTGCCAGCCTAGCCCAGCTCCTACCCTGCAGCCTTTGGGGCCTTCATGGCACAACAAACTACCAGGTCTTGAGCTGAGTGGAGCGTAGGCCCCATCACAGCCTCGCTCAGCACCACTGACCTGAGCAGGCAGTGGAAGCCAACATGGGAGCCATCAGAATCTCACTGAGGAGGATCAGGCCCTTTCTCCTTTGGACGTATATCAAAACATCTTTCTTTTTCTATGTGCTAACTGCTCATAACAGTTGCCTGGTCCAGGCATCAAATAAACACCGGCTTTTATACGCCAGTGCTAGTGTTATTGTGAAGGAAGTGTTCAGTCAAACAATGCCGCCGAACAAAATCTTTTCTCTTACTGATGTCGTGAGACAAACTTTTTTCTTTTTTTTCTGCTTTAACTTGAATTTCTAACCTATTTTAAACCTGCCATTTCTTCACACATTAGTGGGAGGGTTTTTTTTCCTCCTTTCTCTGCCTTTTCCCCCCCTTCAGTAGATGAACTTTAAATGCAATAGTGTGCTCATCCTGAGTGACCCTGCCTGCTGGGAGTAATTGTCTAGAGGAGAATAGAAGAATCTAAGAGCTTTTGTGAAAGGGAATAGAGAAGACAGACTTCTTTATTATGATTCTGAATCGTAAGCGCGCTCTCNCTGCTCAGTAGGAGGCAAAGCAAATCTAAATAAAATAAAAATTAAAAATGAAATAATAAAAAGTAAAATAAAAAAATAGAATAAAATAGAGAAGAATGGAAAAAAAGAGAACAGAATGAATAGAATAGAATAGAATAGAATAGAATAGAATAGAATAGAATAGAATAGAATAGAATAGAATAGAATAGAATAGAATAGAACGCAACAAAACAGAAGGGAATAGAAGGGGATTTCCCCCTGCACCCCGCGCCCACGAACACGACTCCGGAGCGCCCTGGAAGGCAGCCGTGGCGGCGGGGCGCGGTGGCAGCGCGCAGCCGAGCTGCTTGGGCGACACCTTGTGGCCGTCGCCGGGAACGCACCCTCGTTCCCCGAGCCGCGCCGTGCCCTCGGAGCCGGGTGGTGGCGGCCCATGTGTGCGTCTCCTCCCGCCTCCGCCGCCTTCTCTTGGCTCAAGCAGAGGCCCGGGCGGAGGAAGGGGGGCAGCTCGTTGCCTTCAGGGCGCGGAGGTGCTGGTTAAGTTGAAGTCGGAGGAGGAGACACGACTTAAAGTAACTTCTGGTGTAGCCGAGGGAGATGTTTGCCTTTTCACTCCGTTTTGGGGAGCAGGAGGGATAGGGGGGCAGGCTGGCAACGTTTGTGAGTCGAGGAGCAGGGAAGGAGTTTGCCTTACTCACCCCCTGGTTCTTCATTTTTGAAACAAGCTGCTTAATAAAGCGGGAGGATGACAACTCTGCGCTGTGCCTGTGCCGTTTCTGGGTCAGATGTGTTTGTGGGGAGATGGCTTTATTTAGACAGAGTAGGTGATGATGAGATATCACTTGTTGGGCCAACAGAATTACAATGCATGTGGTTTGGGCCTCTTCAAGTCTGTCCTCAATTATTACTGTTTATTTTGGTGCTTCCCCAAGTCTTTCAGATATAGAGTGTCTTTGCTCATGTTTTTGTTCTTTCAGGAACAGGCATGAGAATCCAAAACCCAGGCCTGCTCTGACAGCGCGACCATGTGCCAAAAAGGCCAGAGCAGCTGTAATTGCTGTCAAAAATGAGCTTTCAACAGGTCCCTGCGAGCAGAAGCAGCAAAGAAAAAAACAGTCCTCTTCCTTGCCCCCCAGTATGCCCATAAACTCGGATCTGCCAACAGACAGGGAAAGGGCAAGTGGTGGAGTCATGACCCCCACTAATGGATCTCCTGCTTCTGAAGCGGTTCGGTACCGCCGCCTGCTCTCCCCAGAGATGTTAGATAAACAGGAACAAAATATCAGCAAGCTTTGTAGCATAGCTGTTCCCACAGGTAGAGGAGGAGGGTAAAGGCTTCATGCTCTTCAGGATATGTAAGTATATAAACATTTTGTGCCTCATGGTGCATCTCAGGTTACTCCTTCTCTCTGCTAAACACCATGGGAACATTTCAGGTTTCTGAACTTAGGTTTCTAGTGCTATTTTAGCTTTTATAGGATTACTGTGATATCTGCGTGACCTCATGGATATGACATGAGCTGCAGAAGACCAAGATCTTGGTTGAGTCATAGAATCATAGAATATCCCAACTTGGAAGGAACCTACAAGCACCATCAAGACCAACTCCTGGCTCCACACAGCAGCACCTAAAACTCAAACCCTATGTATGAGAGCAGTGTCCAAACGCTGCTTGAACTCCAGCCTTCGGGGCCATACCCACAACCGTTGGCAGCCCGTTCCATGCCCACTGCCCTCTGGTGCAGACCCTTTCCCTAACCCCCAGCTGCCCCTCCCCTGACGCAGCTCCATGCCGTTCCCTCGGGCCCTGTCGCTGTCACAGAGAGCAGAGCTCAGCGCTGCCCCTCCACTCCCTGTGAGGAGCTGCAGCCGCCATGAGGCCTCCCCTCAGCTCCTCTGCTCTGGGCTGAGCCAGCCCAGGGACCTCAGCCACTCCTCATGCACATTGCCCTCCAAGCCCTTCATCGTCTTAGTAGCCCTTCTTTGCACTCTCTAACGGTTTTATGTCCTTACATATGGCGCCCAAACCTGCATGTAGTGCTCAAGATGAGGCCACATCAGCACAGTTCAGAGCAGGACAGTCCCTTCCCTCGCCCAACTGGCAGTGCTGAGCCTGGTGCACCTCAGGGCATGGTTCACCCTTTTGGTTGCCAGAGGACATGGCTGACTCAGATTCAACTTGCCATCAACTGAAACCCCTATATCCCTTTCTGTGAGACTGCTCTCCAGCCACTCATCCCCCATCTGGACATACATCCAGGGTTGCCCTGTCTCAGGTGCAAGATCTGGCACTTGTTCTCATTAAACCTCATGTAGTTGGTGATTGCCCAGCCCTCTAACTTGGCAAGATCTCTCTGCAAGATCTCTCTATCCTTGAGGGAGTCAACAGTTCCTTCCAATTTAGTATGGTTCCTTTCATGGAACCATGTTGGCTGTGACCAATGACTGCATTGTCTTTCATATATTTTTCAATAACTCCCAGAATTATCTATCTTCTCCATAATTTTGTCAGGAATCAAAGTGAGACTGACAGATGAGAGTCTTCTTTGCATGTGGGGTAATCACAAACATCTAAAATGTCACTAGAAAACCTATTTAGGCAATTTTGTTCCACTCGTGTATCAATCTTTTTTGTTTGTTTGTATCCTTGTTAGGTACAGACACTGAAATGAATGTTAAATGAGAAGAATGGGATCTTTTACACATCTTCACTACACAGCTAAAAAGGCAGAACACCACAAAAATAGTATTTTCATTAGGGAGAGTGCCAACTAAGTAGTCAGTTGTTACAGTGGTGGTTGCTGCACCTTTGTGTTCATGCTCAAAGACATTAACACAGATTTTGCCTGCAATGGGAAACTCTTCTCTCCAGGTTCATAACCTGTTTCCATATCAGTTTGGTGGAGGGAGCATACCCAGTTCTTGGACATCCAAAAGTCATCTCAAGCAGTGAACATTACAACATTGTCCACATCCTGCTGTGACAGGATCAAACGAAATATCCAGTGTCCATTAGATTGCCCTATTCCCTCTCTGTTGTTACCCAAGGTATAAGGGCAGAGAGGAGGTCATTTTCACTCTGCAAAATATACATTGACTGATCACAAAATCCAAAACAAGGACATGAAATAGAAAAATAATGAAGAGTATTTATAAATATGGCTTTCAGACCAGAGCTGTTCATGTGAGGTGCAGTGTCTAGGTACACATAATAGGAAAGCCATCTCATCTTCAGTTCAGTGTAGAGGAGCTATTTAAGTATCTTCTTAAGAAACATGCCTTTCTTCCTGGCTCATCCCTCAATCTAAAGAAATGTTTTGAATGAGATCTTAAATCAACAGATATACAGAAAAGAGACCATTCTTAAGCCTACTAGGAGCCACTGCACCTTTCTTCTCCTCCTCCCTGTGGTTCTGTTTAATTTAAGAACTATCTGGTGTAGGGAATAATGCAATTATGGCTTTATTTCTGCAACCCAGGAAAAGAAGGCTTCTTTCTTTCTAAGCTAGTTCATTTTCACCTGAGGTTCTGTTCAATCCTCCTGTGACATAAATGTGTTAAGAGGCTTCTCAAGCCTCCTTCACAAACAATATATATTTTTTTTTCTGGTAGTTGCAATACTTCACATGTGTAATTAATGATCATATATCTAGCTGACGCATACAAAATTTAATATAAAATGGTAATGTCATAGTTAGCAGCCTGTCTTTAGCATATCAAAGATGCCAGCCATGACACAAAGATAACTGGAATGACCAATGATGTCTTTGTGCTAAACACAGGATATTTGGAAGGAAACAACCAACCGTGGTTAAAACTACCAACCATGTTATAGATGAGTTCAGGATACATTTATCATTACTGTCTGAAAACTGGTGCCCACTGCCTTGTGCCACAGCTTTTTTTTCTCCTCTCTGCCAAGAAGGCTTGCAGATCTAGGATTTACCCAGTTCTTTGGAAGGGGATTGGTGAAGGCCAGTACTACAAATACTAATGTAGTATCAGCACCCAATTGCTTTGATATCACACACAGAGAATCACATTGCTACTATGATATCAATATCTCACCACCCCTGTGTTATTCACTGTTTCAATTGCAGTGTGGGAGGAGGGACCACTGAATACTTTCCTGTATAAAAGGCTTGTGAAAGTTTTTTTCTCAGGAATTGCACCCAGAGGTCAGTGCATGCAGAATGCTAGAGCAGCTCTTTCATATCAGTAAGTGTTCTTCTCCTCGCTCATAGTCTGCCTAGATTTGCATTCTGGACTTAAAACAATCTTACTGTGCATGTGAGTTTTTAGACTGAATGATGAAATCAGCTCACTATGTATGGATTTGTGGTGAAGAAAATCCTTGATGAGATATGTGCTCTACCTTTGCCTTAAGGCAACCAGTTGATAGCGTCTGAAGTTATCCCAGTGTAGCTATATAATTTACTGGTTTACACTGGTCTTACAGTCCCATTGCCAAGAAACATCTCTAGTTATTCATCAGAGGAGAGGGATGCCTATCTCTCAACTTAAAAAATTACATTCAAAATGTATATAGTGCATTATAAAAAATCACCTGCAGGACAACAAAGGAGTCACCGACCCTGGAGGTGTTCAAGGAATGTTTAGACATTGTGCTAGGGACACGGTTTAATGAGAACTATTGGTGACAGGCAGATGGTTGGACTGGATGATCTTGTGAGTCTTTTCCAACCTTGGTGATTCTACGATTCTGTGATTCTATGAAGTCATGATGAAGGCTGAACACTAAGTGGGGGAAGAGTGTTTTATTAGGCTAGCAAAATCAGAATGTGGGGGAAATGTTACAGAGCAAGGAGCCTTCCAGGAGCCTGGCAGTGCTGGAGTTGTCTCCATTCCCACTGAAGAAACCTCAGCTGTGGCACCTCCACCTTCGACCCTGAATGTATACCATGGACATCTTCATGTAAGGAAATCTTACAGCCGAGCAACTCCCTCAGCTACTGAGAATTGCATCAGCGAATGCCCACATATAGAATGTAACTGAAGACTGACTTAATGCCATTTCAGACCATAGAACTACCAACATGTAGTTAATGTCTCTCATATTCTGCACTGACTTGAGTTTAGCTTTCTTAGCAAACTCAAATACCGCGTATTCCAAAAGTGTCAGAAACATAAGCAATTGTGCTGTGTTGGGAAGGAAAAGCCATGCACAGTGTATTGCCAGGTACAAATAAAACCGCTATTATTTACAGTAGCCGTTACATTGTAAGTACAGCCCAGAATTTAACAGGATGTAAAGGCAATCATAGTTCTATTCCTGAGAAAGAAAAGTTTTACCAGTTCTTCTCACTCACTGATCTCAGCATTTGGTTTCATGTAATTAAACATTGCAACAGTAAAAAAAAAAAAAAAAAA